>JAMJFZ010000116.1:8322500-8777500 GCA_026225945.1 Cricetomys ansorgei
GAGTAGTCCCAGTAAACTCATTGGCTCCCCAAGTTGGAACTTGGTTTGTTGTTGGTACCCTCTAAGGAAAGCATCCCCACAACACCAGGGTAAGTGAGATGCTGGTTAGGAGCTGAGCTTCTGGGTGATGGACAACTCTGTCCAGTGAGAGGAGCTATGCTGTGAAGCAACACAAGACTGGGTTTGCATTTGAGCTCTGGAGCCCGTGTCCTGTGTGCCTTGCTGTGGCTTATTTTCCCTATTGAGGCTCTAATATCTCTGCTTTAAATCAGAGGGCTTTGTCACTAGGATTTCAGAAATGCTGTGTGGACCTAGCAGTTGCTCTTGGGTTCTGAGCAGATTGAATTTGACGGCACTTGAATCATCACCTTTATTTCCGGTAAGAAGGATGGAGAGGAGACTTGTATCTATGCCCAACGGCCTGATTGACGTCCCTGCCCAAATGCAGGGGCCTCAGCTCTTCTCAGCACCCATCTGCAGTTCTTAAGGATAGGATGGTTCTGCTCATGGAAGTTAGTCAGGTTAAATTCTCACTCATCTCCCCCAGTCAGATTTGAGTATTCCATAAACGAGTTGAAATGAGCCGATCGACTGAGCAATGTAATGTTAGAGAATCAGAAGGTCCCTTCCACGGGGATGAGCTATTTTTCACCCTCCCCCAGTCATGACTCTTGGGGAGCAGGCAGGAAGGTTCTCTCTGTGCTTGATGGGGGAGGCTTCCAGCCACTGTGGTTAGGGAACCCGTCGTGGAGAGAATCTCTTCAAAGCATTGCGAACAGCACGAACCTTTCTGAGTTGTATTTTTAGTAGTTTAATCTGCTAGATTGGATCAAGCTCTGGCTGAGTTTCTCTTGCAAATGTCAAGGAAAAAAGAGAGAGAGAGCAAGAGAGAGAGAGAGAGATCTCAAAAGGGGGCTGTCACATATCCCAGAAGAGACTCAGAAAGCTTAGACTTCCTGTAACTATTTGGGAAAGTTGGTTGGGTTCCTGAAACTGTCTGCCTCCACCCCGCTTTGGTATTTTTATTGCTATCTGTATGTTCTCTTATAATGAGCCAGAAAGCTCCTAAAATGGAAAGAGCTTATGTGCACATTTTCTATGGCAACAAGGAGAAATCGAAGAGGAGAGACTGTTCTGCCAAGTCAGTGGGGAACCCAGAATGGGAGGGGAGGGTGTAGCATCCTGTAGTTTGCAACACAGACGAGAAGAGGGAAATAAACTGGAGGACACGGCATGGAGAAGGCACAGGTTCTCAGCCTAGAAAGGGAAATTACTCTACATTCCTAATCATTTATGTTTTTTCTGTGTACTCTAGTCTGACCTTCAGCTCCCAATCCTCCTGCCTCAGCAGCCCAAGTCCTAGGTTACAGATGTAAGCCTCTAGTCCCAGCCGCTCCACTTTCTTAATAAGAGAAGAACAAATTCCTAAACAGTAGGTAGAAAATTAATACTCCTGACAGAAAAGAATTAAATTAAAAAGCATTTCCCGAGGCTCAAGAGATGGTTCCATGATTAAGAGCAGTTGCTGCTTTTACAGAAGACCTGTTCGGTTTCCACACTCATAACAGCTCACAACTGCCGGTAACTCCAGCTCCAAGGAGCCTGGCATCCTTTTCCTGCCTCAGCAGGCACCTGCACACATGTGCACATACATGTATGCAATTAAAAATACAAAGATTGAAATCATTTCCTCATTTTAAAACAAAACTAGCGCCCCCCACCCCCACCCCAGAAAAAGCAAAGTGTTATAACTTTAAAGGCTGATCAACCTGGGGAAGAATTTTGCATCAAAAGAGCTAGTTAATGTGCAAACTAACTCATAAGTCTTAGGTTTTGGTAAAGTTGAATGGCACGTGTGAGCTGTCTGACATGCTTTCTTTCTTGGTGCTTTTCTTCTTAGATCATCTGACTGCCAGTATTTCGCTTTTAAAGTGGTAATTAAGAAGGGGGGCAAAACTTTTTCCAAGGCTTAGAATCACTAAAACTTCTGGGTTAAACATTTTACCCAAATATAGGCCTTTTTGGTGATTAAGCTAACTTACCCCTCTCCAACTGCAACATCCTGTTTATAAGAAAGACATAAAATGTCATCTCAAGCATGAACAGGCTCTGCTAAAATCAGCATCTCCATGAACTTGTGTGTTAGGTGGGTTTTAACCATTTGGATGGAGTTGAGGGGTTTTGCTTCTTTTCTTTTTCTTTTTCAATTTCTTTAAGTACTAGGAAGGGAGTCATTTGACTTGAGTGAAATGAAAACATTTGAAAAATGGGATTTGCCAGTGTGCCTATCTTAGACGGTATCTTCCCCTGTACTCCAGGCTGGCCTCAGACTGTCTATTCACAATGTTTACCTGCCAGAGCCCTCCTTAAAACATCTTTCTGGGGCCTCCAAAGTCCAGCAATTGTTTAAAGAAATGTTGCATCAGTATTTTATATTTGAGAGCTCTTTAATCTCATTTAGTTCCACTAAATAAAAATTTTATATTCATTTAATACATACACTTATTTTTTGTTTAGAAAAAATACTTCTAGGTTTCTAGCGTGCTGGAGATACAGATGTGGTTGGAACAAATAGAGACTTTAATTGGTCTGTTTTCTAAATCAAGCTAGTATTAGTTTTAAGGAAGTTTGAGAGGCTCAGACACACTCATGACTATAGAGAAAAATTTATGAGGATGAACGCCTCCGTGGCAATATTTGCTGTAAGTAATTTTCACATAAAGTGTACTAACACTTGCTTACTTGGGCGGTAACGAAAACCTCTGAAGAGCAGTTATGGTCCCTGCCAAAGTTTCACACAAGGAAGTTATTTATTAGAGAGCAGTCAGAAACGTTAATGAAGAAATTAGTTTTAGTTTCAGAATGTAATGAGAAGACATTTTAGTATTCCATCTTCACAGCGGTTGGAGTTTTGCTCTTATGTCCTAGAATACTTTGTCTAAAATATTTCGCACTATCCAATTGCAATTGTATGCCACAAAATAATAAATCAAAATACGCTTTTAAAAAAGATCTCATATTTGCATGTAGTGTGCACTTGTTTTCTCCTTGCCTTGGGTTGGATTTTTGTCTATCCCCAGAGTCTGTGCAGTTGGTTCTAAAAGGCTTGCCGTGGTCTCCTATGATGCAGTAGGCCTGCAGGCAGGACTTCTGCTGGGTGATTTCACTTGCTGCTTGTTACACATGTCTAGCCTGTCATGCCCCAGCTTAAGCCATCGGTGTTGATTTTAGTCAATGTCCTGTCCCTTATTCAATTACTGATCATCTCCCAAGTGGTCAACAGAGACAATCCTGTCACTATTCCACCTATTCCATACCTCTCATTCCCACGTCTTCCCTCGATCAACACAGCAATTTCCCTGTTGTTCCCAAATCAGAGTGCCTCTTGGGGCTTCCCACCAACCCTTCCCCTGAAGCCACTAAGATCCTTTTCATCATGCAGTCAGGCATGAACATAGGCCTTCTCCCCTATAAACATAACCCAGTCCCCACTTAGTTCGGGGACTTTATCCTCCGACAGCCTCTATTTCTCTAATTCCTCAGTTGGCTTTGAGCGCTCTGGCCCCCAGTTATATGCTGCCTGATCTACTACAAGACTTCTTTGAAGAGAGCATGCCTTCTCACAATGTCTTGGTACTCCTCGTTTGAAGTCCCCTCTGCCTTCTCACCCTGTGACTCCCTCTGTGTTCTTCCACAGAACCACATAACCACATAACCTCTGTCCTGTTCCCTATACTCTCTTATACTATCCTGAGTGACTGTCTATGTGAAGCTTTCCTAATTTGTTCAATTGTGTGTGTGTGTGTGTGTGTGTGTGTGTGTGTGTGTGTGGTGTGATTGTTTGCACACATGCAGACATACATTTCAGGAGTTAGAGGGCAAACACAGGTATCAATTCTTGCCTTCCACCTTTTCTTGAGACAGAGACCCTTGTTCACTACTGCAGACTCCATGCTAGCTGGCCTGGGAATTTCTGAGAGCTTTCTTGTCTCCATGACTTGTCTCTGGGTAGGAGTCCTGGGGATTACCGACATGAGCTATTGTGTTTGGCTTTGACATGGGTTCTGGGGATCTGAACTTAAAGACAAGCACATTATGCACCAAGGCCTCTCTCTAGTCTCAATTTGAGGGTTTCTCTGGTTAAAGCTGGATTTCTTAATACAAGGCCTTGAATACTGTATGGGTAAATAAGTTAGGCTTTTGGTATTTGACCCTTGACAGCTACCTCTGTTCATGTGCACTGAATGGAAGGATGTGTGGAAATATACACAGCATATTTCCACAGTACAGTAATGGCAACACGTGGATTCCCAAAATGGTCTTCTACTTATTCTTTCTGGAGATGTAGGGCTTAAATTGATGACCTTATGGGAAATCCTCAGAGATAATGGAGCATCACCCGGAAAGATCATCGGTTCTCCACAGACACACTGCTGTTCTGCCTGAAGCTTGTTACCAGACCACCCTATGTATGATCTGAAAGCAATAGCTATCTCTAGAGTCACCCAGTTCCTGTTGAGTTTGTCAGATCAGTTGGATGGCATGGGCTGATAGGCAGTGGGCTGGTCTACACGGTCCTCTGCATGTGGAAGCAGAGTGTAATACTTTTCCAGTGGGGATAGAGAGAGATTTAGTGCATATCAATCAGTTGAGTTCCAAGAGACAGATGATAATAAGTGGCAGAAGAAACAGGGTATGCACATATCATGACCCAGAAAGGCGAGGAAGCATCCTTCAGGAGCACTTGCTGAGCTTGTCCTCGAAAACCTAGGGATTGTGTAAGTGAAAGGAGAAGCTCGGTGTAAAGGGAGGGCCTGGGCTGGTGGAGAAGGCCAATAGCATTCTGTCCTGTGAGCCACAGTTCAGCCAGTAAGTGCATTGGAGATCTCAATTATTGATTCTTGAGAGTACGGTCATTGTGTCCGACTTTGTTTTACTCCTGCAGGTGGATCAGACATCGAGTATCTAGACTTCTACAAGCCTGTGGTGTGGTTTTGGATCCTTGTCGGGCTGGCTTACTTTGCTGCTGTTCTGAGCATGATTGGGGACTGGCTGCGGGTGATCTCTAAGAAGACCAAGGAAGAGGTGAGGGTGAGGGGTGCACGGGGACAGCATTGAATAAAGGGCTGGCTTTACATGCTTTTAAAAAATATTTAGAAGTTTGAACTCAGTATTTGCACTAAGGTAAAATTTGCTCCATGAGGTAACAGAAAATATATGAGTTATAGTTTAGTCAATTTCAGTATTTGTTGGATGCGTCTTATTGTGTCAGCAGCTATGTAGGGATTTGTAACAGGGAAAGATATAATTTAAGATATTTTGTTCATTATGCATTTTGCTTTTGTGTTCTTTCTTCTTTGTCCTCAAAAACACAAAGTGGAGTCCATTCTCTTAAAAACAGAAAAGAAATCATTTGGGGCCAGAATATGCCTCTGTGGTCGAGCTCTTGCCTAGCGTGTGTAAGCCCTATGTTCAGTTCACAGCACCGAGACGAGTGTGCCAGTGCTTCCGTAGACTGAATAGTGAATATTGTATATAATAGTCATTTATTTTCCTTTGTCCAGTTATTTCCCTTTTTCTTAAGTCTATATAAATGCGGACATGTGTTGAAAAACTGTGCACTGTGGCTTTTTTTCTTCCAAACTTCCAAGCATTGAGAATTTTACATATTTTATACAGCAAAACATATAGTAATGATCTTGAGAATTTTGATACATAAAATTTGGACAGCCTTAAAAATGTTACTGTTGCTATTGAGATTTTATTCCTTGGATATACAATTTTGATTTTGTATTTATATCTCTAGAAGTACCATTGGTTGGAGGATGATAGAGTTGTGTTGTTGTTTTGTTTTTTTTTTAATGTGTGTTGTATTTTTTCCGGTGGGACTTGCCAACATTGCTAATTGTTTAGGGGAGTCTCAGGTCTGTCTGATCTGCACCCACGACACACAGGTGCCTTCCTCATGGTTATCCTGTTCATTTTATTCTCTGCTCTTCATAGGCCAGATGCAGTGTCAGATCCCTGACTGTTAGGAGCATACCTTCTTTAAGTGTCTATCTAAAAGAAAGGGAATAAGATTAAAAATAGTGAATTTGATTTCTTTTTACAAATTTTGTCTTTATTGCTTTTGTATCACGTCATACAATTTTTATTGATACATAAGGTGCTTATGGCAACAAGCAAGACTGTGGGTTACTCAATGCTGTGTCTTATAGGTACCACATTGCCCAGTTAGGATTTCATGTATTTGGTTTAGATATTTTCATCTGCCTCTCAGTTATACCATTAACCCAAATCGTTGTATTGGGAGAAGATTAGCAAGACAGCATGTTCAATGTGTTAAATTGAGTCAAAGTTCTCTTTTCAGTGGGACTACCTAAATCTTTGCCTTGAGGTTTGTGGAAGGCAGAATGAGGGGGAGGGAGATGTTTATTCTAACTTCATGTATACTTTTCTGAATCTTGACATTCTTGGGGATTAAAAAGAAGTTTTAGTGAGGAAACATGTTGGGTAATAGTTAAAACAACAACAACGCAGGTGTTTATCTAAACATACTTCCAAGTGCATCAAAATACTGACACACGTGTGCATGTGCGCGCACACACGCACACACACTCATCATTTCTTAAAGCTCCAACTTTGTTAGGAAAAATGTTATGGCGTGACACACATGCATTTACTGTAACTTAAATACATATATACGTTAGTGTGGCTGTGATCAAAGACATAGGATTTAGATGCCACTGGGGTATAATGTGGGGAGGGAGGATGTTATATGTTTTATATAATTGATGAAGTCGGCGTAAGACATGTATTAAAGTTTGAAACTTTGTCCGGGTGTTTTTGCAGTGGGACAAGCTGACAGTGCACCAGCTCACCTCTCCAGAGTAGTGGCCTAGTAACTATAGGAGGGTTTGGGGCCAACTGAACCAAATGCAGTAAGTCTACTTTCTCACTGCTCTGTAAGCCATTGACTCTAGGAAGGCACTGGCAGGCTTGGTGTGTGGTGAGGCCTCTCTTCCTGGCTTGCATGTTGTCTCTCTTTTGCTGTATCCTCACATGGCCTTTTCTCTGTGCCAACTCATGGAGAGCGAGCCAGGCCAAAACCTCTTCTTTTTCTTATAAGAACACAATTGTTATTGGATTCGGGCATCACCCACCCACCCCCACCCCTCTGCCCAACCCCTTTAATCGCCTTTTGAAAAGCCTTGTCTCCAGATCCAGTTACCTTGAGGGCTTGGCTTCCAAATAGGAATTTATGGAGGATAGAGTGCAAGATCTGACACTGTCTTTTCAAATAAATTTGCATTTTCACAAAATGGGTTTGTTCTATGTGGACAGTGAGGTCATGTGATCATTGATGAAGGATTTCCCCCGGCTCTCAGCTAAAAGATGAGTGTGTTTTCATGCAAATTCACCGTGGAAAAGGTTAAAGGAAGAAGCTAAATTTGTTCCTTACCACAGACCTTTTGACTGCTACCCAATGTTCTGTGTGGCATGTGCTTTCTGGAAACAGCATCTGTAGAGGGCCACGTGAGGAAGGCTGAGGCCAGGAAAGAGTGTAAGCGCTGAGCCACAGCAGCTCCAGGTGAACCCACGGAAAACTTACTTTAGTTTGAGCAGATGTATGTTTTCTGATTTGTGATGCAATTTAGGGAAATGCAGAATTGGGTCACAAATTCAGCAGAGCATGTGGGGGAATAAAAAGGAAAAAGAAGGCACTGTGTAATTATTTGGGGCATCAGGAAGCAAGTATTTAATAAATGAAGTAATATTTAATTCTCTGTCACAGTGAGAAGATAGTAGATAATTTAAACTTTGAAATAGCTCGGTGAAGGATCTGACCAAAGCCAAGTATGGACTCCTACTCTGATGTAATAATCCTACAGATCACACACTCCCCAATGAATATGAGCAGATTTTTGTCTAACAGTCTCAGCATTATATTATTATTTTGAAATATGGCTGAGCCATATTGCTAAGATATGAACACACATAGATAATCATATGAGGGCTTTGAATCATGCCAAATGTTAAACCAAGAGCTGTTTCCATTGAGGAATTGTTTGAATGAAATTAAGGTGTCTGGCAATAAAGAAGTCTGCTGTCCCCTCAGCGTGCTGAAGTGAACACGTTGCTATAGCGACTCCATCTAAAGTGCTGGAGGTAGACATGACTGGGTGGGAGACTATGACATTGATCCAGAAAGCACCACTCATACCTGTAGGTGATCTGCATTTCTCAAGGAAGGCAATATCGAGCTCAACCATGTCTTCCTGAGGACATATGCATATCTGGAAAGCGAGTGCCTTTTGTGTTATTTTTTAAAGTTCCAATAGAAAGTAGATGGTGTTTAACAGTAAATATTAATAGAAATAATTATCTTCCTTATTAACCCATGTATTCTTTCTATGAGGAGCTCATATTGCCATCTAGAAAATAAGGGCTATTTCACTACAGGATATAATATAATATCGCTGATATTCAAGGCAGATATAATCAAAATAAGATGTGCTCACAACACCCAGAAAATAAAACCTACTCTTGCTTATGAACCAAATAGAGAAGAACGAACCCTGACCCAGACATTGCTTAGTCGCTTACTGTTTATATCTGGGTATGGAAGCTGTGGTTTCTGTGTACACCCTGAGTTGCTGTCATAGGCAGCAGCAGGGTCCCTACATAGAATGACAGTCCTGTCAGGTCTTGAGACGAGGGCCACTGTGAATGGATGGCCTAGCAACGTATTTCGCAAATACTATTTCTTTAGTCTTTGAAAATATGCAGATTTGAGACCCTCACTTTAATGAGTTGGTCTTCTGTAATTTAAGAAAATAACCAACTTCTGGAGACTCCAGCGTTCTGGACCCCTGAAAGACTGTGAACTGACCCCAAGATCATGAAGTGACTCTAGAATACGTAGGGAGAAATATTTCTTCCTCTGGACCTGTAGTGACATCACTGACCTCTGCACTTTGCTCAGGGTGCCCGGGGCCCTTTTGATGAAAGAATTTAGGTGCTCTTTGTTATGTCCAGAAATAGGCGACTAAGGAAGAGACCCGGGCTGAGCCCTGGGAGCTTTGCAAAGCAGGAGCTAATCAACATCTCTTATGTGAGAAGTGATTTCTAACATGCTAGGTTTTAATGTCTCATTTTACAACAGCTTCGACTTCATCCTGAAGGCTAGGGGGAGTCACTGAAGGATTTTAGGGAAGTGGGATGAATGCTTTTGACAAGCATGAGAAGGATGAATTTGAAGAAGCAGATGAAGCTCAGCCGGGAGAAACTGGTTTGGGGAACGTGGAACAAAGCATCTTTGGTGACAGTGAGGTAGAGATCAAAATATTTATTGCCAAACAGACTTAGTGAAGAGAAGGAATAGAGTTTGCTAACCTCTTAGTTTGTATGCTGGAGAAAAAAAAAAAGACGGTGTCCCGATTCTAACTTCAGTAAGGGTACCTACTACAGGAAGTTAAAAGGTATTGAACAGATGGGACGGGTGGGATAACTTCATTTGACATATATTGATTAGTGGGTAATTTGTACATTCAAGTGGTTAATTCAAGTGTGAAAACATGGATCCGCGCTCCTGGATATGTGAGGAGAGCGGAGGCGAGGAGGCCGTTTGGGGATGTAACTGTGTAAATAGCAGTGGAGGCTGCGGGTGTAGATCAGTGTCTTCCTTGATAGTTGTACAGCGACGCAACCACAGAGAGAAAATGAAACCTGGAGCCCAGCCTTCACCGAAGGGGCAGAAGCTGAAGGCGGAGACTCATGGAGCCATGACTCCCTTGGCGGCAGATTCTGTTGAAAGGGCAAAAGGGGGAAGGTTCTGGAGGATACTAAGATGATACGTTGCATTGACTGAAGATGGTGGAGAAGCAAGTGAACCACAGGAAAGGCCGACATCACACGGACAGATAAACACAGCGGCTCCTGTCCCTCTGGGGTGACTGCCGCCCGGGCGCTACTCCTCTGGACAGCTGTGGAAACATCGTTCCGTGGGGTTTGCCGAGCACGGTGGACATGTCCTAAGATGGTCCTGTAGGCTCATCACACCAGGATGATATAATGTTGTCTACCTAATTTAACTGGAAACCATCATCTCTGAGAGTTTGTGTTCAGGAGGGTGGCCCCCATTAACTTACCTTCTGAAATTGTTTCTGAACACTCTTCATCAAACCCAAAGAAGTGTGTTTTCTGATTCTCAGAGCTGGAATCAAGTACATTCCTTACACGCCCACACAAGTACACACACACGCACACACACATAACCCCAAATGGTGTGTGTGTGCGCGCGTGTACATGTGTACAAGGGTTGACATATCTTCCTCAATCGCTCTCCACAATATTTGGGGGGACATTCACAATATTTGGTGGAACGTTCACAATATTTGAGGGGACACTATCTCTCATTGGCTCTGGAGCTCACTAATTTGGCTACACTGGCTAACCAGCAAGCCATGATTCCCTCTGTCTACCTCTCTAGTGCAGGGGTTTAGGCAGGTGCCACTCCTGGCTTTTTATGCGGATGCTGGGATCAAACTCAAGCCCTCATGCTTGCACAGTAAGCACTTCAGTCACTGATCCCTCTCCACAGACATCTAGAGGACTCTCTCCAAATGAGCATTTGTGGTTGTGTGAAGCCGAGAGCAAGAGGCCCTCTGTAGTTTAAAGTTACATGCTCATCTTTTTCACCATAGTGTGATGGTTTGTCCAGTCAATGGGTGGTATCCTAACTGTAGTAAGGAAATGTAGCTCTTCCTTCATACTTGATTAGAGCCCAATAAACTAACTTGGACTTGATGATGATGTGTGTGCACCGTGAGCATGAACACACTATCTCATAGCTCAGAGAAAAGAGACACCTGTTCTTTCCCCAGAGAAAGTGGCAGGCATCAGTGCCATCATCAGTGAGCTATTTTTATGTGCCTCCCCCTCCCAGGCACACTTTAGGGTCACATCTGTTTCCCTTGTGGCTGCTGAGTCACATAATAGAGCTGGCCAGCGAGTGTAGGCGGAACTGATGTGAGCAAATTGGATGAATTAATTGCTCCTGTGGCCTCCTGAGGTCTCACTTGCCCTTGGTACAGTCACACCTGGGGGAGAGAGAGGCTGTGTCAGCCCAGGCCCTGTGTGACCCAAGGAACAGAGTCTCTGCTGACTTTTGGTGTCCAGAAAGAGCCAGAAACTAACCTTTGCTTCGTGGAGCCACTGAGACTGAGGCAGGGATGGGGGTGGGGGGCAGCGGCGGGGGTGGGGGCTGGGGCTCATTTGATATGATCCCCTTCCCATCATGACTGTTCTAGGAGATTTCTAGTTATTTCTCTAGCTCAAGGAAAGAGATAAAATAGTAACCACATTTTGGGATATTCAGAGTTTATGCACCATGTCTATGCCTGTGTTTTGCCTTGGTTTCCGGCTCTCTGACAAGGTACAGTTGTCAGTATTTACTTCTTTAAAATTCACTGGTGAGAGTCAGGCAGGAGGGTTGCCTTGAGTGAGTTTAGGCCAGCCTAGACTACATAGTGAATTCTAGGACAGCCTGGGATGCAGAGTAAGACCTTGTCTCAAAAACCAAAACAAAACAAAACAAAAATCAAAAAACCCACAGATGGTTTTATTAAAATAAAAGCGACAAGATAAGAATTGAAGTACAATAGAACAGCTTGCTTGTTAAGGGAAGTGCAGCTGGGCACTTTGTTGAATTGTGAGAGCCAAACAGGGCTCTGCTCTTGCCCTCTTGTGTCTGTGGCTCCGGCTCCTCATTCTGCTCATTCAGGAAGGGTCCTTGGGATTTGGAATCTGCTTTACTTGTAAACGGCCTATATGTACACTGCTCACTGCCTCAGGAATTTAATTCATCAAATGGATCTTGAGGGCTCATCCTGTGTTTGGCGTTTGACCAGGTCCTGAGAGAATCTAGTAAAATATTAGAAGGTCATAGCATTTGCCACAGGTAGGTGGGGCTCTGTCAGATCTGCTAATGGGTGCCACAAGGTAGACACTGCATGGGAGATGAAAGAGGGTGCTGATGGTGCCTTGCACACAGACACAGGGATGACAAAATACCAAGAGATTCTCTGCTGTGTTGAAAAGTGTCCTCACTTCCCCGTGTGAAATGCCACAAACAGTTACATCAGCCTTAAACATGAGGAGCATTCTCCATGGGGTTGTTTGTTTTAAATTTATTCTTTCACATTTTATTACAAATATCTCCTATATAACTCTCTCTTCTACCCCCAAATCCCCTCCTAGTTTTGTGTCTCCTTTGTTTGTGGCTTGCAATATTTAATTGGGCTGTCTACTTCAACATGAATGCGAGAGTTCATTTGCTTGAGCAAGGCAACTTGTGTCTAGCGACACCAGTGAGGACTGGAATGGAGTGCTCCTCTTAGCAACCGTCAACTGTGTATAGATCCCCACAGAGGGGTGGGGGCTCATGAGCCTGTTGCTGCTCTGTGATGGATGTTGATAGGCACAGTCTTGTGCAGGTCTTTTTGGCTACCTCCTGCCGGTGGGAGTTTATGAATAAAAACAGCTATGCATGTGACATCATTTTATATCCTTGGCTCTTAAAGTCTTTTGACTCACTCTTCCATGACATTCTCTGAGCCCCAGGTGTGTGTGTGTGTGTGTGTGTGTGTGTGTGTGTGTGTGTGTGTGTATGCGTGTATGCCACAGATGTCACACTTAGAGTGAGCACCTACACAGTCAGTTATTCCCAGCACTTTCACCAGTTAGAAATCTCTGCATTAAGCTCTATTAATTTCAAGCCAAAAGCTTCTCTGACCAAGGCTCAGATTAACACTAATCTGTGTTATAAACATAAATATTTACAAGGCAGTTTGACACAGTGTTAATATAGCAAAACCACAGAGCCTATAACCTTTCCAGCCATGAGCTTCGGACCAAACTTAGAATACCAAGTATGAATTCCTCCTGGATTTTCAAATCCAAAATCCACAGGCTTTTGACCAGATCTACAGTACCAAGTATGAATTCCTCCTGAGTCCTGAGACACTGCTTGGTTACTGCCATAACAGCCATGTCACTATTACACTGATGAGCATATTTTGCCTGGAAGATTGTTTGCTAGCTCTCAGTCTTCACATCTGGGTGAGACCATTGATGACTTTTATCTCCCAGTAGCCTGCATAGCACCTCCCGGCACCGTGAAAACTTGGTGCCAGCCGAAAGCAAGCTTCGGCTAAGCATCAGCTTGGTTTTGTTTTCTCTAATTAAAGTGTATGATGTCTTTAGCAATAGGCTCTTATCATAGAGTTCAGGTGGGCATCCAAGAATAAGAGGAATAGCCTATATTGTTTGGGCATTTCTGGGAACTCTCTGATTATATTAGCTCCTTTTCTATTGCTGAGATAAAAATGCCACAATCAGAAAGCAACTTAGGCAAAAAACCAACAACAACAAAAAAGAGGCTTATTCTGACTCACAGTTCCAGAAAAATGGAGTCCATCAAGGTGGGGAAGACATGGAGTCAGGAGCATCAGGCTAACCTGAGAGTCGGGAGCAGTGAGAATCATGGCTCATTCCACAGGAAACAGAAACAGAGAGAGGGGACAGTAGACCCAGGCTATAATACCTCAAACCCCACTCCGGTTGACATACTTCATCAGCAAGGTTCTACCCCCTAAAAGCTATTTGACCTTCTAAAGCAGCAGCACCATTTGAGAACCAAGTGTTCAAACACAGGAGCCCATGTGGGACATTTCTCACTCAAACCACGACACTGGCCAACAACTCCTAAGGAGATGACCTACACCTGGCACTGGGATTTTGATTTGATAAGCTATGTATGGCTTTGAGGACCAGCATTATCTGGGCTTCTTCAAACTCTTTTTTTTTTTAATTCTATTTTTTAAAATTAGCTTATAAAGTAGTGGGATTCCATATGGCTTTTTCATACTCCTTAGTTCTAGTTAACATTCTTCTCTGTCTCTTCATGTCTCCCATCTCCACTTAAACCTCCTCACTCCCAGTCCTCCTCCACTGGCTGTCTACCATCCCCCCACTTACTCGATGGCCTCTCCCCACTGCTCAGTGAGCCCTATCTAGCTTCCTGGACTCCACAGGCACTCCCAGCTAAACCCAGAAATCTAAAAATTCTAAGCTAAGAGCCACATAGGAAGTGAGAGAATCTGATGTTTGTCGTTTTAGGGTCTGGGTTACGGCCCTTAGTATTTTTGAGTCCACCTGTTTATCTGAAAATTCATACTTTCACTTTTCTCTATACCTAAATAAAAGCCCAGTGTGTATATGTGCCACAGTTTTCATTGTCCATTCATCAGTTGGCGGACATCTGGACTAATTCCATTTCGCAGCTATTCTGAACAGAGCAGCAGTGAATATGTGTGAGTACATATTGCTGTACGAGCATTGTAGCATCCCTGTGCTATTGAATCAAGAGTGGATCATGCGGTAGTTCCATGATTAGCTTCTAAGGAAACTTCCACACTGATTTCCAGGGTGTCTGTCCCGGTTTACACATCTACCGTCAGTATGCAAGGATCCCTTTCCTCAAAGCCTAGGCAGCCAGCATTTGTTGCCATTTGTTTCCTTGATGGTAGCCATTCTGGCTGGGGTGAGATGGAACCTTAGATGATCTTAGGGCCAGGGATCATATATAACATTATATAACATGTATAAGATGTATAACATCTCAAATATAGTTATTATTTATAAATACAGTGCTGTGCTCACTTAGTTTTCCCTGCAGTTCATTTGTTTCTTACTAGACATGGCTTAATGAGGCAGAAGGGGGTTTGGATTTATTTGTATCCTTTGGCTCTGAACTGTCACAAATATGTTCCACTTGTCACCATTTATTCCCCATGAATGGCGTCGTAGGCTTGTGTGTATTGAAGCGCTCCAGTTTATTTATGCCACAGAGCGATGACATGCCTATGGGTGGCCTCCTAGAGAAGCTGGTAGTTTGATGAGGTGATTAGACTACAGGGAAGAGAATCTGTAAACTGCAGTCCCTGCTTCTGTTCTCTTTCCCTGGAAGTTTTTGTTTTCTGTCATGCAAATTACACGTGTGACTTTTAGACTCATCTGACAGAAGAGATAAAGGGTTTAGTGAAGGGGAACTAGGGAGTATCTCCAGCCCCCCTGAGCTTTAGTTGAAATCCTGAAGAGGGTAAACTCAGATGCAGGCGAAATGCCCATCAAATCCACCCACTCTAAGCAGGGTTTATTGTGAGAGAGAATGAAGGTGGTTTATTTTCAGCAATCCAGGATGGATAGCAATGGTGTCTGCATAGTCCTGTAAAGACAGTACCCACAAAGCCCTATAGAAAGAGGTAGATGTGACATTGCTCTCTCCTGCTTTTCTTAACCTTCCAGAATATTCCTTGCTTCCCTAAGTACTCTGCCTGTAATATAGGCTTCTTAAAATAACCATAGCGAGATGTATCTTTTTGCTGTGGAGCTCTGTGCTACATGGACACAAAAACAGGTCAAATTGTGTTTTCTAAGATATAAAGTGATGGTGTAAGCATCGGATGTGGAAGTCCACCTGTTGGCTAAGATTGGCTCCAGCTCCTTTTCTGTCTTGACAGAGGCCCTTCCTTTTCATACAGGGTGAGTGGCTGCTGCAGACAGCTCTGATCACCATGGCAAGGTGATGGCCCTTGATTCCCAACCAGGCTGTCTTCCAGATAGCAGGAGACTCAGCAGATATCAGGAGACACAGCATCAGAGCTCTCTGACTTCTCAGTCTCTGCCTAAGTTCAAAGTCACTGTTTCCCCTAAGCGCCTGCACAGAAGCACATCACCTTATCAGTCCCCTCTGCTGCCTTCCCTCATTAGCACAGGGTAGGAGACCCTGCTGGTTTCAGAGAGTGCACATCCACTTTACTATTCATTTGTATTCCTGATTGTCTCTGAAAGCCTTTTCTACTTGTTTATAAAAAGACAAAACATGATTCATCACCGCCCCAAAGCAAGATCCCGACATGTCTGAACCAGTGCTTCATAATGTAACCACAATACACAAGATATATTTATATTACATATCAATATATATGACTCAATACATTATTATGTGTTAAGCTACTATATGAAGTAATGTAATATAAATTATATATAGCATGCCTAATAATGCATGCTATTAATATAGCTACATTTAAAACTGTTTTATATCATATAGTATATAGATTACATTTTGATCTATATAATAAACATGACCTATATTAATTTTATATTCCCAATAGTAGTAAATAAAGTACAGGGCACCAACCCAAAGTGTCTGCGTATGAAAAATTTCTAAACATTGTCATCTAAGCTGCTCGCTGACAGTGAAGTTAATTTTATGCATATGTATTTGATGTCATATGTATAAAACCATTTATTTATTGATTGATTTTTAAAAATTTATTTATTCACTGTATTAAGGCATTTTTTTCCCTGAATGTATAGCTGTGCATCATGAACATGCAGTGCCTACAGAAGCCAAAAAATGGCATCGGGTCCTCTAGAAATGGATGGTTGCGAGCCTCTATGTGGGTGCTGGGAATGAAGCCCAGGTCCTCTGAGCCTACATGTGGGTGTTGGGAAAGGAACCCAGGTCCTCTGAAAAAGCAGCCAATACTCTGAACCTCTGAGTCATCTTCAATCCTTGGAAAGTTTACTTTTTAAGAGAAATTTCTGGAAGCAATTGTTCCATTGGAAAAATACTTCTTCTTGGGTCTTATAAATATTTTCTTCAGCATACCACTGTGCACAGTTAGAACATAGTTAAAATATTTCTGAGCCAGTAGAGCATCAACTCTGAGATGGATGTGTAAGTCTCTGTAGGAGAACAACAGCATGGAGACTGCTCTCCTCTAGCCTTGCCTTGCAAGTCCTGTCCTGCACCCTCACCATGCACACCCTGTCCTGCGCTTCACACCCTGCACCCTCACCATGCACACCCTGTCCTGCACCCTCACTGTGCACACCCTGTCCTGCGCTTCACACCCAGCTGCTGCTCTGCAGTTTGCATCTACAGTCTTCAGTAATGTGCTTGATCAGAGACTTGTTGAGCCAGGAAAGCAGAAATAACTTTTCTTGTGACTTCTATAGGGGAAAAAAAAATCCATATCTACATTGTATGGGATAGAGTTTCCAATGTGCTGGTGTATAGTGAACACGGGCTCCACATAATGGCTTTCAGATTTAAAACATTCCCTATTGTTAAAATAAATTTATGGCGCTTAACGGAGAGTCCAGATGTTGTAATTTCCAATGCTCTTTAGTAATCACAAACTATGTCAAATCTCAGGGAATTCTAATGCCCCGGCAGCTAGGCAGAGAGCTCACTCCAATCGCTTCCTCACCCCATGCTCTTCTCTTGGTTCTCCTCCTGTTCCTAGCTTCTTCTTGCTTGTTCTCCGCTGGCTGTCTCTCCTCCTCTCTGCCCTTGCCCTAGTTCTTTTTTATTCCAAATCCTCTCTCTGTCTCCAGCCAGCCTTCCAATATACAAATCAATGGAGCCTAACCTTCATCTGCCTTAAGGCTAAGGACTGTCCCATTCTTGTGGAGAGCTGTATAGCCACTCCTTTGTTTACTGGTAGGCAGTGAATCCTTTACTTGCTTCAAGGACAGCTTACTGGAACATTATCCATAACTAAAATCTCCCACAACACCCTATAATGCCTCCATTGTGTTTCAAACATTGCTAGATGTGTTAGTTACGGATCCATGGCTGTGATAAAATACCTGACAGAAACAACTTAGGGAAAAATGGATTTGCTTTTGGCCGTGGTTCAGGGGATAGAGTCCATCATGAAGGGAAGACAGGAATCAGATAGGACAAGCTCCTCTCTGTGCATTGATGGGGGCGCTGTTGAATTAGGAGTCAGAGAAGGGAAGGAAGGTTCTTAGGCACTCTGCTGGTTTTCTTCTTTCCCCCATTTTACTCATGGGATGGTAACAGTAACAGTAGTTTTATTCATGGGGGTTCAAGGATGAATGAGAATCAACCTTCGACCTGCATGCCTGGACCTAGAGGTCTTCAGCCTCTGAGACTGATCAGAACTCTGACTAACTGCTTTTTCCACAGCCTTTTCTCTGCATGCCTGTTTCTTCAGTTTCCTGCTTCTGATTCTCTTTCTTCTCGCTCAGCTTCTACCTTTGCTCCTACTCTGTTTCCTCTGCTTCTACTGACTGTTTCCTTTTCTATCCCAAGAGTTGGGATTAAAGGTGTATACTACCACTGCCTTCTGAGTTGGCTTACTTAAAGGTATATGCTAAGTTGCCTTCAGATACAAAGTCTTATTTTGCAGTAATGAAGAGAATCCTGTAATTCACTTCCCAAATGCCAGGCCAATCAACCTTGCTGCTGCTAGGTGAAGGTCAGACTGAGAGATGCTGGGTATTCCTCATATTTCCGTGTTAGTTGCTGGGAAGGAACCACAGAATTCCCTTTCATTTATCATTAGCACAAACAGAGGACTGGACTAGTCTGACTATCATTCTTTCTACCCAAGAGCAGCCATGCTGCCAGATCAGAGATCAAATGTTCCTCTACACTGCCCACACTCAGTCTTAGTTTTCTCTTCTCATTTAATCCTCTATATAAACTCCCTCCCAGTCAAAGCTACGTCTCCCAGGTGATTCCACATTGACTCAGGTTGATATTGAATATTATACAATTAATTGGGGTGACTAGTTTAAAGACAAATTAATTCATTCGTATGATAATTATAATTCAGATTTTTAACCACTCTGTTTCAGGCGCTGTTTCAGTGCTGAAGATTAGAAGGTAGATGACATTGAGATCAGCCAACAGTGACTGGGGTCCAGTGAGGACCATGTTAGACTGCACCAAGAGCTGAGATACAGTGACTCAGTAGAGTTAAATACACCAATAATATTTGAACAAAGGGAAAATTTACAGGATTCTAGGAGGAGGAAGAGATGGGTGTAAGCAGGACCGTGTGACTAAGCCTGTAACTTAGGATAGGTAACACAGTGAGGAGACCGAAGGTCAAGGGCATCAACATCCAAGTGAGTGCTGACCTATAGCAAAGGTCCCAATGCTGAGATGCTGAGGGAGATCTTGGGGAGGCTGTGCACCCCCAAGCCAATCCTATCGGGACACACTATAAACTAAGCAGCCATTTTTCATATTTATCATCCCAACTTCATCATCACTCACACAAGACCCTGATTTCTTTCCTTTTCTTAACTCTGGCTGTCCTGGAACTCACTCTCTAGACCAGGCTGGCCTCGAACTCACAGGGATTTGCCTGCCTCTGCCTCCCGAATGCTGGGATTAAAGGCGTGCTCTGCCACAGCCCAGTGAGATCCTGATTTCTACTCTTGTGACATGCAACAGTGCTCCAGTTCTTGGGAAACATCACCCAGCATCCATGCAGTAGCTCAGGACAAAAGGCTTTTTGTCATTTGTTGTACTTTGTTCTTCCTCACTTGGCTCAGGAGTCACAGATTTTCCCGATGTCATGGCCACAGCACATCCAAGTTTTCGTCTCCCACTGTGTCCCTGTTCCTAGAGCCATGAACCCCCAGGACCAGTTAGTCTACCTGATCCATCACTTGAACATCCTGGTAACATAGCTCTGTTTTGCTCTGTAACTCCCATCAACCACTTCTCTTCTCCCGTGATCTCCAGGTTTTTGATACAAAATGCTACCAGTAAAATATAATTGATCATGTGCCTCTGCATATTACATAAACATGTAATATGGGTCCCTGTTCTAAAAGGAAAGATATTATTTAAAACATGTGCAAATAAATGAGTGTTTAAAATGTATGTGTGCTAGCTTTTACATATTTTAATTGCACTTTTCCATAATACGGAAACTTTGTTTTTCTTGGTAAACATGGGTAATAACAGCAGCGTGATTCATATGCTCTGTGAGTTTGTAGATACAGATTTAACCCTGCTATGCCAAGACCTCATAGGGCCTTATAGGACATTTTGTTTTGATTTTTAATTCAAGGCTGTCATGTCTGAAACAGAAACTTCTATAGTTATACAGATCCAGTGAAAGAAGGACATCTCTGTCCATCTCCCAACATTACACTGAATTTTTAGTATATTTCACTAAATGGGCAAACAGAGCTGAGAAACGTTTATCACCACCAATATCAAAATGTTGCTTTTAGGGTTGATTCTGTTCAAATTTGTTGAAAACCTTTCTTTGAGGGATTTTGAAACAATGTAAAACCCACCTTCCAAGCTTCCTAAGTATGATCTTACAAGCTTCACCCTCTTTATTGGGACATATATAGTAGTAACTTTCCAAACATGTATTTAAAAATATGTTCTTTCCATGCACACATAGAAAAAAAAAACAAAACCAATCAAACAGCAGCCTGTATTTTGTGGATCTGTGTCTCTTAAGAGAGTAAATGTGGTGCTATTTTTCTTTTTTAAAAATATCTGCTATGTAGCATTTTGCAAAATCATTTGTCACCACAGAGCAGAGCATAAAATTTAAAGAAAAAGATGCCTAGTTGATTTTTAAGTGTTCTGCCCCTGGAGAGCCATTGTGTTGGAAGATGTGGATGGAAGAAGCCATGTCTGCCCAATTAGCATGACAAGAATTCTATTTAGAATGGTGGCACATACCACCTTTAAACCCAGCACTCAGGAGGCAGAGGCAGGTGGATCTCTCTGAGTTCCAGGCCAGCCTGGTCTACAGAGTGAGTTCCAGGATAACCAGGGTTACACAGAGAAACCCTGTCTCCAAAACCAAATAAACAATAACAACAACAACAGAAACCCTAAAAGAATTCCATTCCCCATTGCTGATGGATCATGACCTATAACACATCAGTGTATGCGGGAACAGCGAATGGAGGGTGTCCTGTCCTCTCCACCTCATACATCTGCCCTTCCCTCTGCATTCCTCTCAGATCACAGGACTGCAGGTCACAGGCGTCGCCTTTGTTGTTCTGTGTAGCGACTGTTAGAGCAATGTGATAAAGTATTACGCTCCCCCCTTCCCCCCAACATGACATTTCGACAACTCAAGTAGGGTTTTTCTTTTTGTTTTTTCTTTTTAATTCAAATCTGATAATGTTATTCTGTATTTTTAAATTCTCTGTATGGCTTTGAGAATGGAGCTGAAAATCTTTTATGTGACTGGTAGTCTCACCTACTTTGGGTTCTGTAGGTTTATCTGATGGAGTCTCCAGGGCCTTCTCCCACTGCTCTGGCTGTGCCAGTCCCCTTTATTCCTCTGTCCTATCCCTTTTTCGCACCCTCTTATCGACACCCGTCACCTGCTGACTGTGTGGATCATTCAGACCACACATCTGGTGCCGTATCTCTGCCCGCAGGAATGATCTCTGGCCTTCAGCCTAAACGATTCCTTCTTTCAGGCGCTCATGGAAGTCTTTATTTCAGCCTACAGTTTTTTGCGATAGTGTCTCCTGTTGCCTTGGTAGGCCTTACACTCCGTATCGTAGCTCAGGCTGAGCTCAATTCTCCCGTCTCTTCCCAAGTGCTGAGGTTTCAGGTGTGTGCCACCGTGCCCGGCTTTACTTTTTGTCTTAATCTTACTTCACCACAGTTTGTATTATTTTGTGGGATTATTTGTCCAGTGTGTGGTGAACTCTGTGGGGGCAGGGCTCTTCCTCACAACTTGTTCCAGTAGGTGTCTCAGTTGCAAACTCTTAACACTCAAGCCATTCTGCCCGGGACTCTTATACCATCCCTACCCTCCTCTCTGATATCAGCCAATCTCCCTGTGGCACTCTAAAGTCCGTTTCAATCCATGAACATTGCTTTGACACATTTTATGAAGCACCTACTATGTGTACTTAGTATGTTGGACAATTGAGATGGCATAATGTATAAAGCCACACTTTCAAAATAGATCGCTTTGTGTGTTCTTCCTCTTTTAAAAATGAGGACTGCACACACACACACACACACACACACACACACACACACACACACACGGGGTGAGGGGAGAGAGATTGATGTTGAATTTACTTCATGTGGCAGGGGATCATTACATGAGTCACATACTCTTTGGAAATTCACTATATTCTTCTATGGTCTTCTTTCCCCAATTAAAAACACAAACAAACATAAATCCTAATAGCAATTACCTGCTGTAAGATGTCCCAATAGGTTTGAGGCTGGGTGAGCCTTCTCATATCAATTACATCTAAGGGTAACAGCATATTTACTTTTTCTTCTCAGAACTTTGGGGTAGAGGAGAATAAAGGCTGCAGAGATGGCTTAGCCCGTAAGGCGCCTTCTGTACTCGAATGAGGGTCTGAATTTGGATCCCTGGCACCCACATAAAAGCCTGCGGTGTGTGTCTGTAATGCCAGATGAGGGAAGTGGAGACAGTGGGGTCCCAGCCACCCTAGGCCACTCGGTGAGTGCCAGGATTAATGAGCGATGCTGTGTCTTAATTCTGTTGCTGTGATAAAGACCATGACCAAGAGCATCTTGGGGAGAGAAGCATTTATTTGACTTACACAGTCTATCATTGAAGGAAGCAAGGCATGAACTCCAGTAGGACAGGAACCTGGAAGCAGAAACTGAAGGAGAGGCCATGGAGGAATGGTGCTTACTGGCTTTCTCTCCATGGATTCCTCAGCCTGCATTTTTATACACTAAGACCACTTGCCCCAGGGTGGTACCTTCACAGTGGGCTGGACCTTTCAACATCAATCACTAGTCAAGAAAATTCCCTACAGGCCAATCTGATGGAGCCATTTTCTCAGTTTCAAATTTTTTTCAGATGACTCTAGCTTATGTCAAGTTGACATAAAACTAGCCAGCACAGCCTGGTTAAGGTGGAGAATGACTGAGGAAGACAATGACTGACTTCTGGCCTCTGCTCACAGACACACACACACATATATGCACATGTACCTGCATTGAACACATACACATGACACACACATACATACATACATACATACACATGCACGTGCGTGTGTGTGCACTCCCATACACAAACTGATCCCAGTTTCTCTCCATGGTTCGAGAGCAGGGAGTAGGCAGAGAAACATATTTTTTTTGTTCTTGCTTGAGTCCTGTGTTTGACCAGCAGTCATCCTAAATGACAATCTTAACATTTTTTGCTTATGAAATTCCAGGATATTATCTTGAAAACACCTCTGTCCACATGCGTTTTAAGTTAAATTCTAATATTCTTCCTTTTTCTTGGATAGTTGTGAAGCCCATAGTGACGATGTGAAGTTGAACACAGTGGCATTTCTCTGTGTCTGCTGGGGACCTTCTTGCCTATGCCAATAAAATCCAAGCTAGCTGGACTTCTTCACCGAAATTATTATTTTCCCTGTATAATTGCTAATGAATTTTGTGTGAGAGTTATCAAATTACCAATTTGTTTGTATTGGTTTTTTTTTTTAAGATTGTGTGTGTGTGTGTGCATGTATACCTATGTATGGGAAAGAGTGCAGATACTTTCAGAAGCCAGAAGGGCGTCGGATCTCCTGGAGCTATAGTTACAGGTGCTTATGATGGGAACTACACTCAGCCCTCTGCAAGAGCAGTACATGCTCTCAACCATTGAGCTGTCTTTCCAGCCATTATCTGTCTTGAAACTAGCTCTTGCTGTACAGCCCAGGCTAACCTGGCACTCTCTTTATTGCCCAGGTTGCCCTTGAATACTCATGGCAGACCTCCTGTCTTAGCCTCCTAAGTGCTCAGAGTACAGGCACGAACCACCCTACACGACTTGTTGTTGGTTATGCCAATATAGAAACATAGTTCCTTCCCTCACCTATGGACATCCGGGGTGCACATGGCTCATGTGTCACTGTACTATTTATGATGATGCTCAAGTAGCTGAGGCTTTGCCGATGGGAGTCCCTCCTTATTTTTTCGTGTCTCCTGACATAGCCCATCGCTGGAAGAATGGTCATTTTCTCTAGATGTTCCAGACTCTGTTGGAGTTTCTCTGCCCAGCTCTGGAGCCACACCTTTCCCCAAGCACTGTACATTGTCCTTCTGTAAAGGAGAGTGGTATTTAGAGACAAAGACTCGGGTATTATTGGCTAACGCTTCTGCTTCCTTGCACTCTCTGAGAATCTCATGCTCTGCCAGCTGAGCTAGCTGGGCACTGCCCAGGCACTCTCCGTAGACAAAGGTAAAGGATATTTTTGCACATGTAATATTTTCCCTATGTTCATTTTGATTACCCATATATTATCTAGCTATAAATCGTTTATCTATCCTCTGCCTACCTACTATTTATTATATATCTAGCTATTGGTCTGTCGTTCTATCTCAGAAGTCACGGGTTGCTACTGACATCTCCAATTCCAATCTAATACAGAGAGTTGCTTCTAGTTTTTTATAATTGTGATAAAACACCATGGTCAAAGAAACTTGGGGAGAAAAGGATGTATTTGGCTTATACTTCCATATCACTGTTTATCTGTGAAGGAAGTCAGGACAGGAATTCAAGAAGGGCAGGAACCTGGAGGCAGGAGCTGATGTAGAGACCATGGAAGAGTAGTGCTTACTGGCTTGCTCATCATGGTTTGCTCAGCCTGCTTTCTTATGAAACTCAGGATCACTAGCCCAGGAATGAAACCACAGACAATGGACTGGGCCCTTCCCCATCAATCACTGATGAAGAAACTGCCCCATAGACTTGCCTGCAGCCTGATCTCATGTAGGCATTTTCTTAATTAAGGTTTCCTCCTCCCCAATGATATTAGCTTGTTTCAAGTTGACATAAAACTATCCAACACACACCTTTTCAATACTGTGACTTATTTGTTGTCTAGAGTAAAATACCCAATTCCTGTGCCTCTCAGCTTCTTACCACATCAGCCTCTTTGTATGCAGCTGATTTTGAATTGTCTCCAGTGCCACTTCCCCGCAGGGATGCCCACATGCTGCTTCCTTCAGCTGGCTCCTGTGGTTGCCCTCCTCTCCTATCTCAGACTCTGATGGTCAGCATTGGGCAGCCTCCTGGGTGGATGCTCCCCTGCTGCAGTGGAGTCACAGAGCCTGTCCCAACCCAGGGCACTGGCATTCATCCAGTTCCCCCCCACTCACTCTTGGGGCCACACTGTGTAGGAAGGGAAGAGGAAGAGCAAAGGAAGAAAAGCATGCTGAGTGGACTGTGCCCACACTCCTGTGGTGAATGTAAAACACTGTTTGTAGAGGAGGGGTAAACTGTGATTAAGTCTAGGTTTTCTGAATGTGTCTTGGGATGGCATTAAATGTTCGATTTCATTCAAAGTGAATGGATCCGTTTCAGGATGAATACTTGCAAGTTTGAACCAACTTCCTCACTGGGTCATTACTTTTGGCTTGGTGTTTTATAAAGCAAACCTTTAAGAACATAGACAATTAGGGGAGCCCTGCCCGTCACCCCTTATCCCCACCCCCACCAGCTCACCCTGGTACTGACACAGCTTCTGCATTGACTCACAGTTAAGCAAATAATCTAATTACTACAGCTCAATCGTGGAACTGTGTAGAATTTTAACAGTTACTTCCACCTGTTTTATGTGCTTCAATATCCCAATTTGTACAGTGTAGTAAGGTTTTATATAAGTTGGATGGGCTCCCTAAAACAGAGTGCTACAGAAGCCCCAATTCTAGAGCATCAAGGAGAATTTCGAAGGTATTTGGTATTAAAAAAGAAAATTCATGCTATTGATCTTTATACATCATATTCATATGTTTGCTGCTGAGAAGCTCAAGAATTGCCAACTACAAAAGAGAGTTTGGGTTAAAGAGACTTTATGAGGATTACATAAACCCTCCTGAACCGGTGGGGGCAAAATTGCATACCATTCTGTCAGAATAATGTGACACTTAGGCAATCCGTTTAGGTTTTGGGAGGGCTTTTTTAACCTGGTTGGTAGCAAGACAATTTAAATTGCTCTTTTTAACAGTGCTTTTCAGCAATAGAAGGAAACGTCAATACTTCAGAAACTGAATAAAGCTAATTGTTAGGAATTACACCTTGGCAGCCTCTGAAAATGGATTGCAAAGTAGGCTTCCGATTATTTTTACATATTGAACCAGAGGGATGTTTCTAGCCCAGCTGGTTGCTTTAATTCTTAACTTGCCTTGATGCATTAAGATCTGTGATCAGCTGAGTGCCAAGAAACATGCATTATTTTATGATCTCGCCATCTAGAGGAACGGGAAGGATGATGGTCAAGGCCTGGGAAGGTCTGGTTAACTCTGTTCCTGATAATCAGGGTTCCTTCATGTACCTTGTCAAGTCCTAAGTGTTGGGCTTTGAGGGACTTTTCATAGGGAAGAGGTTCTGTGTTACTGTGTCTACACCAACAACAGGGACTAGAGCCACAGAAACAGGGCTAATACCTACAAGTATTGCCCAATATTTTAATTGGGTGCTGGTAACTGAGTGAACTTCAGATGTCCGGGGAGAAACTTCTCATGCACTGATGTCCGGGAGAGGTACCGGCTGCCTTGACATGCTGGTCGCTACTCAAAGGGATCACTGGAGAAGTGAAAGCAAAACCAATTAGCATAGAATGTAGGTAAGGCAGGGTAAGCTGTGGAGAGAAAAGATGATTAGGGGAACATTACAAAGAAAGAGAGAGAAGGGGAGGGAGGGTGGGAGGAAAGGAGATAAGAAGGAAGGAAGAAAGAAGAGGGAAGGGATGGAGGGAGGGAGGAAATGCCTTGTACATGGAGTGAACATGGGGAGGCACTGAATCCACGGAACAACTGATGGAAGGGGCTTCGCGGGAAAGAGAGTGCGACCTGCAGCTCTCAGAGCTACAACAGATGTTCACTGCGTTCCCAAACACTGCAGATTCCATCTGAAGTGGCTGCAGATTGGGGTGCTCATCGTTTGGAGAAGGGCCTGTATAGAATATTGGCAAATTTGGATTTTCCTCTATTGAGTGGAGCCCAAAAGACAGTAGAATCTAAAAGATGGCAGCTGGCTGGGGAAGGTTGTTGTATGGCCGAACACTGACTCAGAGAACTCTGGGGGAAGCACAGAAGCTTTGATGACCTGGTGAGGGGGACATAGTTTTGGAATGTTTTGAGGTTAAGTGGGCAAAATCAAGGTAGCCACTGAAAATATACTGTGATGTTGGCTCCAAATTTCTCATTTGTTATGTAATCAAGGTAAGTAAACAATTTTGTTTGGAACTATTCTAAATTTAATGAATTTCCCAAGTTAGAATAGAGGAACTAGACAGCAGGGCAGGGCTAAAATGAAGTGATGTTCAGTTTCTTGGTGACTAGTTGCTAAATTGTGTTAGATACAGGACTCGTGAGACAGTACTGTTAAATATTGGAAAGTTTGTGTGAAGCAACCTTGTTGTGGAAGTTTATTTTTAGTTGTGTTTAAAATAATTGTTTTTGTGCACTGTTGGAAAAAGGGATGCCTAGGCCTTGGCATTTTGTACTGTCTGAAGGTGTGGGATTTCTGTGGGGGATGTTTGATTGCTTATGATCTGCACCTGAGGAGTTCCGAATCAATGAAAACTCCTGAGCTCAGACGCTTGAGGTTCCACTGTCGGTATAGTGCTTGCCATGATGGTAGTTCCTTCTGCTGAGGTCTGGCAGGGTTTGCCACCTATGAAAATGCCTCCTTGTCTTCTTTGGTGAGATGTCACGATGGTGTGCTACTACACAACCTGGGCTGAGATCCAACATTAAAACACTGGTAGCCCATGCTGGTCAGAAGACCGTAACTATTGCTTTGTGGGGAAGATATTTTACTATTCAATTTACCCTGGAAATTACTCTCTTACTAAAAAATGAGGGGTGTAGCTATGTTAGAGCAGTTGCTCCCCGTGACCAAGTCCCTGTCCAGCAGTAGAGAAGGGAAGGAAGAAGAAGTGAAAGGCAGGATGGGAAAATTTTCTTTTCATAGTAACATGGCTAAAAGAATAGATCAGAAGGCAAAGAAGGCAGAGAAGCACTACCTTTCAGAAATGGAATCTACCGTCTACCTCTCACAAACGGATTCCACTTTCTACCTCTCAGAAGCAGGTTCCACCTTCTTGGGAAAGTGTGCAGCTGGTATTTTGTGAAGCTATTTGGAAGAATCTCTTTATATAAGCACTTAAAAGGACCGCTCTTTTCAAACATTTCATTTTAAAATCATTTCCAAGACTGGAAAGTTCCCTGGAACCATGTTGGGCTTTCTTCCTTCCACTGAAAACTGGTTGGGGTGGGGTAGGGGAACAACTCTGAGAAGTAAGTTCATTAGCCAGCCACAAAAATCACCAAAGGATCTTCTCACAGTGAAGGGTAATAAATTGTAGTTAGTAAACAGGGCTGAGTGACAGCTCAGAAATCACTCAAACAGATTCAGACTTTTTTTTTTTTTAATTTGCTTTATAACATTCAAAATTAAAGATTCCACCAAGCTGTGGTTTGTGCCTTGGTATTCTGGTCAGGAAGATTCCCAGGGACTACTGCATCCAGTTCTGAAGCTTAGGTTGTACTGAGTGAATGATTAGCATCCCAGGACTCTGCTGCCAGGGTTTGTTCAAAACTGACTCTGCAGTATATTTCATCTGACAGATAGTGGCACTCAGGGGTGATTGAAAAGAAAACAACATTAGAGCAAAGGTTTTAAACCTTCCAAAGAGCAACACAAATCCCCACACTTGGTATTAACAGGTGCCCAGTTGTTAGAATCCATTATCATTTTATATACTTTTGATATTTTTGCTTAAACACATTCATTGTTGTATTAGCTGATTACAGTAATGATTAGTTATGAAACAATTTTATTTAACAGTTAACCCCATCATAGTAGTAGAGAATAGTTCCTACAGGTCATAGACTTCTCCAAATACAGTGACATCTTTCTTTGTTGTTTTTTGAGACAGGGTTTCTCTGTTGTAACTCTGGCTGTCCTGGAACTCACTCTGTAGACCAGGCTGGCCTTGAACTCACAGAGATCCACCTGTCTCTGCCTCCTACAAGCTGGGATTAAAGGTGTGTGCTACCACTGCCCAGCTCAGTGACATCTTATATGATGTTTATTGCTGCTATGTTCAGAATATGACTTCTTATATGCTTATTATTTTCTCTTTGCCAGAAACTCTTGGTCAGAATTTTTTTTTTTATTACCAGCCTTTGTCACATGATAGGAACATTTTTTTTTTTTTTAACTTTTAAGATTGGTTCTGATGGTTAGGGTTGTACTGAGCAAAGGAATAGCACTTCAGGTTTCTGGGTTACCTTGTCTGGGCCGTGCCAGTATACACTAATTCAGCAGTCATGCAATATTAACCTCACAGTGGAGGACCTGGTATTCACACCAGGCTGTCCTGTGTTGTTTGTGTCTGTTGTCAGACAGCAGCTTCTCACGAGTTCCCAAGTGAGCACGATTTCTGAAGCATCCCCATCAAGGTGAGGAATGAGTGTCTTTCTCGGGGTTACTATTTTCCAAGTGCAATCATCCATGTTGCTTTATAGAGTGTTTGGGGAAACAGAAGGCTCTTCAGGAGTCTGCCTCATCCAGGATGGGAGCAGAGCCAGTGGAGTGGTAAATACGCCCGTGAACACTGACAAGCCTCCTGTAAAAGTCCTAAATTGGAAGCATCCAAAAGAGCTGTAGAGTTGTTCTTCATCCAGTCTGTCTATCAGGCAATTTAGGAAAGTTACCCTAAAATGATAGAATATTGTGTTTGTTTTTATATACAGTGCTGCTGTTCTAAGGGGACTTCCTAGTGATATTTGGGATACCATGGAGAACCAGAACACTGTGGGCGCTGGACCACTGCTGCAGAGGCAAGCAGCCCAGGACTCTGTAATTCTGATGCTTTGCTGCCCCAAAGACATTAGAGTCTAAGCAAATGTCTACCGCTGCCAGGGAAGAAGCTTGGTTTCTAAAGTGAAGTTGTTCATCCTCCTTTTAGACAATGCATCCCAGGTGGACAGTATCAGTTAACTTTTCTCTTCAGTGTGACAAAATACATGACAAGAAGCCATTTAAGGAGAGATGGATTCTTTTTTTTAATGTAGGTTTGAGGGTGGGGAGGGCACTGCAGCAGGGCTGTGAGGTGGCTGGTCACATCGCACTGCAGCCAGGAAGCCCCAGAGAGATGCCTCCTGGAGCCTACCGGGCTTTGTCCTTTTACCTTGTGTTTAGTCTGTCCCCAAAGCTCGCCTCCACCATATTCAGAATGGTTGTCCCTCCTCAGTTAATCCTCTCTGGAAAAGCCCTGTCAGACCCATCCCAGCACAGAGAGGGAAGGTCAGGGCCTTCAACAACAAGCTATTGTCATGCAAAGCAGCTGGAGTCCTGAAAACAGAAAGGGCACTGGAGAACTAGAAAGAGAGGGGGAATCTGGTGAGAGGGATCCCTACAGGCTTGGCATTCCTTGGCTTGATGACTAGAAGCTTAGAAAGCAGGTTTGAAGGAGCACATGCTGGACCTTTAACTATGCAGACCTGGCTAGACAGGAATGCTACTCCCAAGCTCGCCCCCCCCACCTGCAGAGAGGAACAAGATATCTTATCAGATTGAGGAAACAGACTCCTTAAGATTTGATTATGTATAAAGAATCTGATGATTAGTTTGCCATTCATTCATCTGATTTATCCAGTGGACACTGTCTGGATTCTCAATGCATACACTCTTCTGGGAGCTGAAAATGCCCAGCAGGGCCCGACAGTCAGAACCTGTCTCCTGTCAAGAAGCCAGATAAGCAAATTAAACCAACAGTTGTAACAAGTTGTACTGAGAGCACTGGGAGGGAGGGACAGAGTGTACAGAGTGGCCCAGGAACAAACAGATGATGATCATAACGTATTCTAGGGGATTGGGGAATGGCTTCATGAGGATATTCAGTTCTCTGTGAGCAGAAACTATCCCAGAGGAACTGGGGAAACGTTGGTTATTCTGGGCTGAGGGATTGGCATGGATTGGCATATCCAGGAGGCAAAGCAAGTGTAATATGTCAGGGAGCTGAAAGAAATGTGTAGAGGGACCCTGGAAGTAGACCCAGAGAAGGTTAAGGTTAGACTGAGTCTGGTGGGTAGGCAGACCCCAGGTTTCGTGAGATCCTTGGGAGAGTTGGGATGTTACCCAATGTTAGGGTTGTTTCGAGGAGAATGTGTTTGAGAGGGGAGGGGATGCTAGGAGATTCTGCGGTGGTCTGGGTAAACAGCAAAGAAGTGGGCTGGTCTGAAGGAGCTGAAGAGACATGGTGGATCTGTAAGAACTGAAGGTGTTTTGACGTGAGACCAAATAAGAGGATGAGGGAAGGCTGATGGTGAGTTTGACTCAGGAAGCAGAATGCCTGTGGATGCTGGGATGGGTGCGGGGCTTGAGGAGTTCAGGAGTGTCATCTGGGAGACCCTGAGCCTGTCATTCATTGGTGTCATCAGGAGTGAGAAGCCTGCTGGACAGTCAGTTAGATACTATGAGTTCAGGGGAGACCTGACCTAGATATATGGACTAAGGGGCCATCGGGAAATAGATGATTGCTAGCAAATGGAAAGATGTGATCACCCAGGGAAGGAGAGGGGAATAGAACCGCAAGGAACAAAGGCAAGGTAGGGGGTGATACAATGAAATAAGCGCAAAGTATATTTGAACTGTTGGCATACAAGCATGACAGTGCAGAATTTGAAACTGGGGAGACCAGGCAGCAATGGCAGCTGTGACTGTGAGCATCAGGGGAGCAGAACAGCAGATGGGCCATTAAATTTAGTGGCAGAGATGAGGGTTACCCTGATAGTCTAGAGGAAAGGGCCTGGTACAACCCTCCACTTCCTGCCTGTGCGTGTGTCAATCAGATACTGTGAGAGCTAGATGAAAGCTAGGAACACACCGAGTCCAGGAGGAGGAGGCCTCTTCAGTAAAGAACTCAAGCTGAGGAACTTCCATGGCAACCTCTCAGCGCCAGCCTTTGGCCTTCACCTTCATCACTAAGTGATGCACACTGCTATATCAAAGAGAGAGGAGGAACTGTTTATGTTGCTGTAAGATTTTTTTAAAAAAAAAATGAACTCCAACAAAAAACCAATTTAATGCATGAGGATTCAATTTAATTATACAGAACACCCTAAAACATCAACGTTTCAGACAGCAAAAATTTTACTTATATATTTGATGTTCTTGAGAACTTTTGATGTTTTTAAAGTTTTATTTATTATGTGTATGGGTATTTTGCCTACATGTATGTATGTACACCATGTGAGTATCGCGTGCCCACAGAAGTCAGAAGAGGTCATCAGACCCTGTAGAACTGGAATTACGGATGGTTGTGAGCAACTTTGTGGGTGCTGGGGACCAAACCTGGATACTATGCAAGAGCAATAAGTGCTCCTAACTACTGAGCCATGTCTCCGGCCCCAAAGCTAGTTCGTTTGTTAGTTGTTTCTTTCTTTCTTTAACACAGCACCTTTACTTCTTGAGTATATGACTTTTATCAGTGTTAAAATGATCTGTTCTTAGGATACTGTCACTTGATGGTTAATGAATACATTGTGATAGACATTTGTATAAAGTCATGCTTTTTTTTTTCCCTTAAGAAATGGGAACAAATTAATCTTTTCCTTAAAGAATGGGAATAATTTTTCTTTCTTGTGCATGGCTTGATTTTGTTTTTGAAGGTCCTTTGTTTCCCCCCTCCATTTTCTCAAGTGTTGAACTTAGCAGTCATGTTCCCTAACAGTCCAGTATCATAAAGACGAGTGAAGACAGACACAATTAAGAGAGAACACACACTTGTTGGTTTAGATGAATAGCCCTAAGGTATGTTTTTATGAGTTGATTCATTGTTTCTTCTAGGAGATTCAAGCCATACACACTCGCCCTAGGAACGTCACCAGCTATAGGGTAGATTTCCATCTACTGTGAATTCTTTGCATTTCTCCAATAGGTTTTTAGTCTTAGAATTAATAAATAATGAAGATACCCTTGAGCATCGTATCAACAGTGACCCATTATATTTAGCAACCATGGAGTCTTTTGTATTTTAAGAGAACACTCACAGGCATGCATATGAGCACATACTCATCTCTCTTGTTTTCTCTTGTGAACAGCTGATCTCTCTCATTTTATACTAATGAATCCGATGCTCAATAGCGGATGCTGAATGGCTGCCTCTGGGCACACAGGATATGATGGCACACTGAGTCACCCCCATTTCCCTGCCTATTTCTGACTTTTCACTTAAGCTGTTATGCCCTCCAGAGGGTGTTTGTCCGCCACTGGGAATTCTACAGAAATCAGAAAAATCACATACCCACCCCCCACCCATGCTAGAGATCAAGTACAGCTGCAGATAAGAGACAAGGCAGGCTGCGAACTCAGACAAGCCAGAGTCTTCCTGGGGTTGCCATTTTTTCCTAGTTGGCAGAGATGATCATCTGCAGGGCTCCTTGGCTTTGCAGAGAATTCTGTCATGAGCAGCCTGTAAGGTCCTGGTGACTGTGAAATTCGCTTCTTGAGAAAATTCAGGTGAAGGCCAAGGGAAGTTTTTGTGCTCTGTGCAGGTCTTCAGGACTGCTTCCCATCCAAGTTGCTGTGAAGACACGAGTTGAGGTATTTCACTTTCTGTGGGGTGCCAAGAATCAGGTCCTGTGGAACGGCAGAGATTCTGCGTGGCCACGCAAAAAAAGATAGTAGTAGGGCTGCCAAGAATTCTTCCAGAAAATAATTCTCCATTAGAACTCTGTAAAAACAGCTGTCCTCACTAACACAGGCCTAGATGGGACTGTGTCATATTCTGGACATTTATGTGCTTGTCAGTGCTCATTCAGGAATACTGCTTTATTGGGTTGTTGTAGCACTGCATGAAGGCAATTCTCTTATTGTCTCTGATGCACAGAGAATATTATACTAAAGCAGAGAGGTTGAGAAACAGACCTGTCATAACCATGCGGTAGAATGAGGATTCATACTTGGGGTATGAGCTCAGGCTATGGTTCCCTAGTAAAATCAGGCAAAAAAAAAATCTCACGTATACAAAACTGAAAAAGAGTCTGTTTGCATCCACGCTTTTAATTGCAGTCACAACCAGGAAACTTTAGCAAAGTTGTAGCCCAACAGGGTTCACCAAGTATCACTGCCAAAAGCGCTCAGATACAGAAGAAAGAAAAAGCCACCAAGATACATGTCAGTAAGACTTCATACACCGCCATCCTGTTAGTTACATTTCAACTTGCTGGGCTTCTGTGACAAAAATAACCGACAAGCAGCTGAAAAAAGGAAGGAAAGAAAGGGAAGATGGGAGGGAGAAAGACAGAGAGGGAAGGAGAGTAGATGAGCTTATGTGGGGGCCACAGTTCAAGGAGGGTATATCATGGTGGGCAGGCATACCAGCGAGCTGGTCACATTGTACTGGCTGTGCACATTGCACAGGAAAGGAAGCAGAGTGGAAAGGAAGTAAGACTAGGCTGTGAAGGCTTAGGTCCCACCCCCAGCCCCATCTCTTAAGGCCTCACAGTCTTCCCAAACAACACCTATGGGGAGCAAGTCTTCAAAACCCTGAGCTTGTGGGGGAGGTGGCACACCCAAGCCTTGGTACCATGCTGAGAACCATGAGGCTGTTGAACAAACCATGAGGGGGTAAAAGGCACTAATGGGAAGGGGATCCAGAGGGGTTGAAATACAGCCATTTGCAAAGTAATTCATTTACTGGGGACTTTTTTTTTTATTACAAAATATGGAAGAGAAGAAAATCAGATTAGCATATGTGTGTGTGTGTATGTATGTGTATATATATGTATATATATATATATATATATATGTATATATATATATATATATAAATCAGTGTGTGGGGTGCACAATGTTGACTTTTATCAGCAATGTGTGATAGTTTTATTCACTCAATGGGAATTTATTGAACATCTGTTATGTACCAGGAACCTGGTGAGGACGGTATACAGACAGCTTATATCCTAGCTAGAGGTACCAGAAAATTAACCAATGAAAAGATTAACAGTTGACTTTTCATAAGCAAAAGGTAACTCTCACAGTAAAAATTCCTTTTTTTAAGATGAGGGGGGCAGGAGAGGGAGATGGAGGGAAGGAGAGAGAACATTACCAAAGAAAAGGGAAGTGAGTCTTCTAGAAGACTATGAACCTTTTGGGGTATGGGAATAAGTTAGATGTCATATCTTATTCTTGCATTCGTGGACACTCATTTAAACAGAAAATGAAGATTAGGGTTTTTTTCCCCCTTTTTTCTTGTTTTTTTTTATTTTTTTTTATTAAACTTCCTGTTAAGAAAAGCTCATAAAAAAGTAGACCAATACTTGCCGGTTTTTACTCTTGGATAATTATTGTGAAATCGAGCAGGAAAATTCCTCCATAAAATCATCAGCAATGGGAGTAATAGTCAGGTGGAATCATTTTAGTTTATCAATAATAATTCTCATTTTATAGCAAACTTCAAATTTTACCCTAGGCCTGGCCAGGCGGCTTGCCCATAATCAATCCAATATTTGGAAAGCTGAAGGAAACTCTGAGTCCAGGTCAGAATGAGTCGGAGTGCTGAGACCCTGTTGCAAACATTTTTTAAAAAATTTCCATTAGGATTGTTGGCTAGGAAGTAAAGTAGGGTAATTAACACATTAGGAAACAGAGTCTTTTATTTACGACCTTATTAGTGAGATATTTTAGCATGATCCTTTAAACTGTCATTTGTCTTTAGGATTAAGTAGAAGTTGACAGAGAAACAGCCAGATCTTTTTAGCTTTCCATGTTGAATGTGTTATTTTAAAACCTCAGGAGAATGTTTGTGTAATTCATCAAAATGCTTGAGTTTGTCCTTCGCTGTGTTACACACCAGGCGTTCCAGACATGAATGCGATGTGGACTGTGATTCCATTCACAGTTAGCTAGGCAAGAAGGCAGCTGGCTAAGAAATAGAAGCATAGTATGATATGAGATTCATAGGGAACCAAATTTGAGTGATTAGCTTCATCACCAACTGATAGGAGTACCCCTGTCCTATTTTGTTTTCTATTGCTGTGAGCAACACCAAGACTACAAGCAGTTCGGAGAGGAAAGGAGTTATTTGGCTTATATCTTTTAGCACACCATGAAGGGAAGCCGAGGCAGAAACCCGGAGACAGAAACTGAAGCAGAGAGTTGGGGGGAGAGCTGCTCACTGACTTGCTCCTCATGGTTTGATCAGCCCGCTTTCTTACAGCACCCAGGACCAACTGCAGGGGAGGCACCGCCCACGGAGGGCGGGACCTTTCCACATCTATCATTAATCAGGAAACTGCCCCACAAACTTGCTGACAGCCCAATCTTATGAGGGCATTTTCTCAGACAAGGTTCCCTCTTCTCAGATGACAGTAGGGGCTCTCAAGCTGACAAAAACCCAACAGCTTTCTCCCCACAAATCAGGGTTAAATTTAGTCATCTCCTCTCCGTTAAGGGGGAACCATGTATGACAGTCCCTGCCTGCAGGCTCAACTACTGTTCTCTGTTCTTTGAGCACCAAGCTGCCTCAGGTGAAACCATATGTATGATCTCAATTACTTGTGCCACAGAGATCTCACGTTGCCAGCTTGCCCCTCCCCCCACCCCGCCATTACTGATTTTCTAAAACATATTTAAGTTCATATTAATTCCTGCACATATTATGCTTTGATCAAATCCACTCTCTGCTTCTTCCCCTACTCACCCCACTACTTTTTGCTCCCACTACCACATGCTCTTTTGTTTGAACACTGGAGTCCACTTAGTGCTGCCTGAACTCACATGGATGCAGGGCCATCTACCGGAGCCTCTCAGGAGGAAATGTTCCTGAAGGAAATCGGCTCTCCTCCTACTCCCCAACCAGCCATCAATCACTAACAGCTCCTCAGCTAGAGATGGGACTCTATGAGCCCCTCCCTGCTCCATGCTGGGATTTTGCCTGGTTTAGTCACGTATAGGTCTTGAATGGGTAGTCTTAGCTACTGTGAGTTCTATGTGCAAAAACCTCATCTATACTGTTGTGATATATATATATATCACATATGTATATATGTATATGTATATATATGTGTACATATATATCTATATATGTGTATATGTATTTTAATATATATTTATATATATATTTGTATATGTATTTATACATGTATATTTATATATATACATATATATGTATATGTATGCACATGTGTGCACGTGCGTGCTCACACACACACACACATCTGTAGGTACCCATGACCACTCTTACTGTCGTTCATCCTTCTCTCATCTGATATAGATGTTAGAACAACATCTAGTAGGAAAGTAGGAAATTAAAGACCTCTTAAAGGTACCTGTGCAAAGAGTTCACCTGCCATCTGCCACGTTCAGAAGATATTTGTGATGTTTGTGCCCACACACACATTAATACCTATGACCAGGTACATATACCTGTCAGATTGTAATAAGTATCTTTATCCATCCTTATTCAGAAATGCATGGAAATTTAGAAACCATCAGTTAATTTTTTCATGTCAGTGTTGAAAATACAAATCAATAGCTAAGGACAAAACAAAGCAGAACTTCTGTTATTTGCTTTCCAGGCGAGAGAGAACCAAGGTGACAGGAGCCCTAAGTTACCACCCAGGAAGGTGAGGTTAAATGTAGGAATAGCTTCCTGTTAGGACCTATCCCCCCCAAATTATTCCCTATGATAAAACCTGGCTAGTTAAGAAGGGGATTGCAGAGTCCTTCAAGGATTGGCCCTTTTTCTATTTTAGGAAACAAAAATGCACACATAGATTTCAAAGATCTGTAAGTGGCTTAGTCATTGAGTGGACCATTTGGTATGTATGTGCTTAGAATTTAGGAAGGTGTTTAACTGTCAGAAGAGAGTGTCATCACCCTTAGGGTTTAGGTCCTTGTGGTTGGTGCATTTTCCTAGCCTCAGCCACGCTGCTAGGCTGACACCTGTCACTGCTGGCCGGCAGAGCAGGCATGTTGAATGGCTTCTCTGATTCTACAGGTAGTCATTGAGAAACTGCCTTGAGCCTCACGGTTCCTCAAACCAACCGCAGAGTAGACTTCCATTTTCGCCTCTTTGCTATCCTCAAGCAGAAATAATGTATCTTCTTGATCATTTAGGCACTGAGAATTCCTACCTGGCAATGTGGCAACACAAAGTTGGATACAAAGGTCTTGTGTGATATTTTTGAGCTCTAAACCCTAGGTTGCAATCTGAGCTAACCGCAGCACTCAGCCCTGCTACCAGACCCCACCTTGGTCACCTGAGCCATTTCAGACTCTTCCGCAGCACTGCTGCTTCTACAGTGACCCATTCTACATCCAAGTCCTTGAAATGACAAGGAGATGGAAGCAATAGACAATACTCTAGAAGTTTAGGGAGACAGTAAGAGATTTCCTTTTTATAACATTCAGAATGCCTTTGTGTACGTGTGCATGTGTAGTTGTATATGTGTGAGGGCCAGAGGTCAACCTCAGATGTTCCTCAGGTGGTTCTACCTTATTTCTTCCATCCATCCATCCATCCATCCATCCATCCATCCATCCACTCATTTTTGAAACAGGGTCTCTCACTAGCCCAGAGCTCTAAATCTAGGTTAGGCTGGCTGGCCAGTAAGCCTTAGGGATCTGCTTGTCTCAGCCTCCCCACTTCTGGGATTACAGGTCATGTGTTCCCTACTGCACTTGACTTAGCAGGTGATATTTCTAGGACAGGGCTCTTGGACAAAAAAATAAGTGTGGCTAGAGCCTTAGAAATATAATTTTATTTCAGGAGTTTATATTCATAATATTTCATATCATTTTGGTAGGAATTTGACTCTTGTTTGGTCTGCATGGCTGCTAATCATGGTTGATATCAGAGCTCTGACGCCTTCTCAATAAACCTCACAAATAAAACACGAATTGCACAAGATGTAGCTCACCATGTTGATGGCTTCTCTCTCTTGGCCTCCATGCTCCAGGTGGGAGAGTTCAGAGCACACGCTGCGGAGTGGACAGCCAACGTCACGGCTGAGTTCAAGGAAACAAGGAGGCGGCTGAGCGTGGAGATCTATGACAAGTTCCAGCGTGCCACGTCTGTGAAGCGGAAGCTCTCTGCGGAGCTGGCTGGGAACCACAACCAGGAACTGACTCCTTGTAGGAGGACCCTGTCAGTGAACCACCTGACCAGTGAGAGGGAAGTGCTGCCTCCCTTACTGAAGGCCGAGAGCATCTATCTGAATGGCCTGACACCACACTGTGCCGGCGGCGAAGAGATAGCTGTCATTGAGAACATTAAGTAGCTCTCTTGTGGAAGAGTCTGAGGTGTAGCCATAGGGGAGGGCTTCTCTAGGCTCTCTGTGACTGTTGCTGGTAGCATTTAAACATTGTGCATGATGAGCTCAAAGGGAAAGCACATAGATACACCCATTTGGTCACCTTCCATCCAGGGAGTGTGGAGTCCCGAGGCAGCACTCTGAGGAGGCTTGGGAGCTGTTCGCTGAGTGGTGAGTGATGATGGTTAGGCAGCTTCTGAAGCCTCTTTGTGCCCAGACTGTTTCCCTCCCCCTTTTCCTAATGTGCCATAAGGCCTCTGAATGAATTGGAATGCTTTGGTAAGTCACGTAGCTTGGAGGGATCAGCCCTTGACTTTTCAGTGTTCACTTAACTGAGCCTGGATAGGGACCACTTAGGGATGACAACATTTCTTTTTGTAAATGGCAAGAAATTCTTATGCAGCCTTTTACCTAAGAAATTTTCTGTCAGTGCCTTATCTTATGAAGAAACAGGACCCTCTCTAGTGGGCTTGTGGTTTCCCCTTCCCTGCCCCCACCCTAGGCTCACCTCTGCTCGCTCTTACTCCTCCCCTCCCATTCACATCCTGTACCTTGCTAGGAAAGCAATGTGTAGCTTAACAGAAGAAACAGATGCCAAGCACGGGCACAGGAGCAACACTCAGAAGCTCTGGCGTCACCGGCACTGCAGAGAAGGGAGGTGCAGAAAAGGCCCCTCTGAGTATTTATTTGACTGGGGTACCAATGGTACATCTATATATATGTACAGAGTAATAATTACCAGGTTGGTAACGTTGGCTGCTTCTACACGACCTCCTTTTCCTGGCAGTATTTGGAATTTATCAGTTATTAATAACTAGTCATTTTTAAAGGCAGAAGTGAGCACAGACATAATCTGAGTGATCTAATGGAAGAAAACTGTTCAACCTGGTATCACAAAGGTGATTTCAGACAGTTGGTGTGAATGATAAGAAAGTGGCGAAGCCATGTGTTAAGTGTATTTGCTAATAACTGGCTCACTGCCAGCTTGGAATAGCCCACAAGGTATAGAAGACTTACACGCTTTTCTGAGTGATTCTTGCCAAATTGGAGGGTGGGGTGATGCCCAGTAAGATGGAAGCGCAGCCCCAGCCACCCTAGGGCCCCTCTGCAGTAGTGACTGGGTGTGAGCATAGACGTTGGACTTGGGATCACCGTGAGTTTTGCACATGGAAAGACGCAGACTGCAGACCTATGTCGTCTCTAACAGTAGAGAAAATGCTGAGTAGCACAACTTAAATCTCCAGAGTTATTTTTTTTAAGATAAGAGAAGGCTGATAATTGATTTAATTTAAATTTATATCCTATTATTCTTTTGGATGTTTCAGGATTCAGAAAGAAATTTAGTACCTGCATCTGGCAAACTGCTACCCTTCCCTTTATTTTCATACTTACATCTACTGTACACTGTATATATAATTTTTAAAGTGCAGAAGGAAAATGATTCCTCCACATATAATTGCAAAGCTGATTTCTTTTCCTTTTTTGGGGGAGGGATGGGCATCTGTGAACGAGTGGCATTCAGATTAAAGTCTTAAGTAATAAACCCAGGATCTTAAAGAAAATCTTAAAGATTCATATTTTCCAAAAATTTGAATTTAAGCTAGAAATGTAAATATCCAGTTAGCTTGCAGAGAATACTTTTATAAACGTACAAAAGTTCTAACCAAAATTTTAGAAAGTTGGGCTCCTTTACAGAGAAAGCTACCCATTTCCTCAGTAACCGTTCTCAAAGCTCATATGGTGGGCCGCGCCATGTATAAACTGTGAACCGGACGGACAAATAAAGTTTGTAATTAAAGTCAGCTCTTTCCATGCCTCTTGTTTGCCGTGAGAACTTCGATCTAATTCAAGCCTACTAGAACTGAGGGGGTGTCTGTTTTCCTGTTGAATTATTCCCATTTCTTCAATCATAATAGCCAAGAAGTGGTTGAGGTTGGCCTTTGAACCTGGGGCCTTGCACACACATACACACAGTAGGGCAAAGGACTACATTGCTGGTATTTGCTTGGTTTTTAAGACAGGGTAGCCCAGGCTGGCTCCTAATGTGTGATTCTCCCACCCTACCCTCAGAGTGGTGGAACTATAGGCATGTGCTACCATGTCTGTTCTTCTGGAAGTATTTATGATGCTTAACACTGCCTTGCTTTTTTTAAGTACTTGCACAGTAGTCTTTGGAGGATTTTGACCCAAAGCAAATAGACTGCAGTTTGGAGAAGATGATATTTGTAATACTATCAGATTCTAGATTGTTCCTACTACATCTTATCACATGTAGAAATTGCCTTATCATTGTTAGAACTTGCCTTGGCGCTGACCCAGTCTGAATCCTGAACACAGATGAGCAGCTGCTGTTTGCAGAAGAGAATAATATCTGGGTAGTGTTGAAGCTTCAGAAACGCAGTTGCCAACTGATCTTCTAGGCATTACGCCTCGAATATTGACTACTTACCATCTTTTCTTTCCCCCTTTCCTTTTTGCAGTACTGAGGATTAAGCCTAGGGCCTTGAGCATGTGAGGTAAGTGATCCACCCTGAACTATAGCCCCAGCCTCCTTTCTATTTTCTTATGGGGTCACACTAAGTTGGTTGGCTAGGCAAGCCTTGACTCACTACCTAGGCCAACTGGCCCCATATCACCCCCATGCCTCGGCCTCCTGAGGAGGAGTGCTGAAATCACAAATGTGCAACGCCATGCCCAGATGTATAGATTCATTCTGTATGCATGTCTGAAAACTGGTCCCCCACACCTGTGATTTGAATGGAAATTGCCCCCTAAAGGTGCATAACTCTGAACACTTGGTCCTCACCTGGTGGTGCTGTTTGGGAAGGTTGTGGAACCTTTAGGAGGTGGAGATCGTCACTGGTCACTGTGGGGTAGGCTTTGAGGTTTTACAGACTGCCCCCAATCTTGTTTGCTCTGTTCCATAAGTGGGGATAAAAGGTGGCTGGCTGACTTCTTGCACATGATGCCTGCTTGTTGCCTGGTCTTCCCACCGTGATGGACTCTACCACTCTGGAACTGTCAGCCAAAACAAACCCTTTCTCCTCTAAGTGGCTTTTTACCACAACAATGTAAAAGAAGCCAATGCATGACATTGTCTATAGATCAGGGAGATTTTACCATAACTTGAGTCTTACACCAATTGAGATTTATTTTATTTTCCCAATCTTTATTTTGCTGCCTCTTCTTTCTCTTCATCATCTCCTTCTCCTCCTCCTCCTCCTCCTCCTCCTCCTCCTCCTCCTCCTCCTCGTCCTCCTCCTCCTTCTTTGAATACTGCTAAGGATTTTGATGTAGCCTTGAATTTTCTAGTGAGGTGTTTCTCTTCTGGATCAGTAATAAGGGTACAAGTTCTATCTTGGAGGTTATTTAGAAAATGAAATTTAGTACTGAAATAAAGGTCAGAATTTCCTGGGTCCTTATTCTCAGCCCTGGGTGTTAGGTACTGTTTTTGTCTAAGGCTTCAGCTACTAAATAAGGAAGTGGCTTCTTTTAAGTTCTTAGCATTTTGTTGCACAGATTTTTAGTCATTGTTCCATAGTTTATGCCACATGGTTTTTGTTATACTTCTCCCTTTTAATGCAGTAAAATATGAAATTTCCGAAGCCCAAAGGGACTCAAATATGTTTATTGGCCTCTGAAAAAACGGGGGGGGGGGATGGTGGTGGTGAGGGGGCGATGTATACAGCTTTGTCTCTTTCACAAATTCCAAGAAAACAGGACATGGAAAGGAGATCAAATCCCACCGAATTCTCTATCGCAGATCAGTCAATAGAATTCTTTGATTTTCAGGGCTGGGCGTGTAAAGAGGCTCCAGGAGGTTTCAGTGGGATGCCCAAACTCAAATCTAGATACAGTGGAGGCTTGAGATAGCTGTGTTGTTTAGTTTTTGGTTTTATGTTTTACATTTTAAAGTTGTTGCTGTTCTCTTAAAATTCATTATATATTTATAGTTTTATTTCTTATCAAAATGGGAGTATAAGTTTGTGTGTGTAGAGGGGTGTATAAAGATATCTAAGTCCCTAAACTATTAAAATTAATATTGGTTTGTTCTAACATGTGTCCACTGAAATATTATTTTATAGAGACATTATTTACCTGAGTATGCTCAGCCATTACTTCCAGTGTAGTACGCTGATACCCATCTCCTTGGTAGGGATTTTGGATCATGGCCCTGCCACTTTACAAAGGGAGTTGTCAAAAGGTCTGCCTGTCTCTGTCACCCACCCCCCACCTCAAACATCTATGTCTCTTTCATAATACATCCCCACGTAAAGTGCAACTGCTCCCTCCTGACAGATGAAAATTGTAAGAATGTCATGTTAGAATCCAGCTGCCATTTGTTAAGTCCCTAACTAACAGACATCCCCCATGTCAGGATTTCTCACCTGGAAAATGAGTTCACATCCCAGGGATAATGGCTCTGTTGTGCAGCATGCAGCCTAGCTACAGGCTCCTGCTGTGAGGTCTCCTTGGTCCTCAGCCATAAGATCTTTCTCTCACTTCAGCTGCTCTGGCATGGATTCTCTTCAGAGACCCTGCCATGTCCTTTGTCTCTGGTGCTTTGGGCTGAACTCTCCTCGGAGCCCCTGTTATACCGTTGGCCTCTCTGTCTGTCTCCCAGTCTGACTATGTTAATTCTGTCTATTAATAATTCTTGTAATAAACTCACTATTTCCCAGAAATCAGTATCATCTGGACTCCCATTTCCACAAGTTTGAGGACCCAACAGGGATGGGTTCCAAAGGTGACTGTGACTGCTTATGTGTTTGAATCAATGTTGTTTGTTCACTAAAGTCAGCATTTTGTATTTCCTCTATCCATAAAACCATTCATTACCTCCCTAGTATGAACTTTATAAAGTATTCTCATCTTGTCAGGCATGACTCAATTGTGTTTCTATTCTTTGGTTCTGGATTTTCACTCCCTGGTAGGTCATCTCTCTGTCCTCTTCTGCTCTTAGACCTGATTTTCCTCTGGGCTTAACAGCCACATGGGTTACTCATTGAGTATCTCTACTTATAAAAGGTGCCCCATATCTGAGACTCCCTGCATCTTTCTCTGGGTGCCTCTCTGCTAGTATCATCGGAGTGGAGAGTGGTTACCCACCAGGCCCAGCAAATCATCTCGGTGTCATCTTTCTCTCCCTCAGCTCCTAATCCACCCATCCCTAAGCTCTACTGACTCACATTCCGAGGAAGTCATATTTGTATCCAGCCCTGTAAGCCTTCACCACCTTTCCTCCTTTACTACCTGGTTTTGTGTTGGTATCTATCCCTGTCACTGCTGTTACAGTGGCCAATTTGGCATGCAAACTTGATCATATCAGTTGTCAGTTCAATTATTCTTCCTGTCTTTTGTTATTTTAGGAGTAAGACCAACATCTCTGACATGACCATGATGCACATGGTTTGCTCTATCCCTTCTCTCTGGATTCATTGGTGCTATCTCTCTCTAGCCCAGCCTACTGCATGACCGTCTGACACAATCTTATGCATATGTGTCTTTGCTGGGAATGCCTGCTCATTTTCACTTGGTGGTGTTTTCTTCACTGTACAAATCTGTAAGCATCCTTCAGCTCCTGACTGCCATATCGCTCTGATGTCCATTCAAGTGTCTGCGTGACATCCTCTGTCCAATTCCAGCCCTCTCCCGCAGTCAGTGACCACATCTTCGTCACTTTCTGTTTGTTATTTAGATTATCAGGATGTGAACTATTTCTTTTAGCTTACTATTCTATTCCAAGATGCTAGCAAATTCTACTTAGTAGGCACTAAAAAAACAAGATCAATAAGCAAAAATTAAAAACTAGAATGCAAGAGTTAGAGATTTAATTCAATGTAGAATGTTTGCCTAGCAAGTACAAGACCCTGGGTTCCATTATCAGCACCAAAACCAAAATCCAAGCAACAATGGCAGGTTAAAAATGCAGGAAGCATTCATGTTCAGTAGCGTCCCAGCTAGTCTCAGTCCTACAGACATTAGCGAATGATGCTGTTCTAGAAGCTACTGACTTACTGTAGACACTGAACGCACACACACCACACACACCTAACTCTCCAACTGAGAGACTTGTCATTTGCTTATTATTATACTCATTTACTTCTGTCTATAAAGACTTTAATGATTTTATTTTCTACATTTGATCCATGGTGCTTTCTATAGCAACCTTTCAATTATAATTTAATTTTGCAAGTCTGCCTAGGAATTAGCTTCTGAACATATTTTCTAATACTAATAATAAGTGGGTGCCTTTTATTGGTATTAGCTAAATGCATACTTAATATCCTTGCCAAATAAAATTCATTTTTTTCATGCTTAAATAACTGTATAAGCCATCTGGGAGCGAATCCAGTATTTGGCACATTTAAGCTATTTCTAATAGCGAGTATTAGTCACTTGCAGGGTATAATTTTTAAATTAACTCATAATAAGTATTTTTCACTTAGTACATGGCTGACTGTTGTAGGTGGTGTTCCTTTTTTGCATTAAGCATTAAGAGACAGTCAATCATTTTATTCTGTCTACTTTGTTTAAACACAAAGTTAGACCTTTAAATCATATTAGCATTAGACTTATGTTTTTGGAGTTTATTAAACACATTGGAACAAGCATCAGTAAGTAACATTTCCTAGTTAAAATTAAAATATAATCAGTAACCAATTGTTTCATATTTGGGGGAATGTTGCATGTAGATTCCACCCATAATTCTGATGAAAGTATCTTGCCTTTTGTCAGGTAGGACTTGGCGCACTCTTAGACAAAGCTGACTTTGACATTACCAAGTTCTTGCAGCAGAGTAGCCAAATGCATGAACCTCCCTGATGATGATATGTGGGAAGTAAATATGACCATTCTCTTATCAGCATTGGTCAAAAGCCTCCAATGTGTTGATCATTAAAGAATAAAACCACTTAGAAAACAGAGAGATGCATGGCAGAAAGTCAGAGAATCCTCGGCAGTCTCTGGAAGACAGAACTGAGTCTGAACTGTGCAAACAGGCTGGCAAGGTAGATGGCTCAGTGGGTAAAACTGCTTACCTGATCACTGAATTCTATGCTGGTAACCCACCTGGTGGCAGGAGAGAACTGACTTTCAGAACTTGTCCTCTGACCACTAAATGTTCATCATAGCCTGTGCTAGCCCTGACATACTCATCACATGTGTGCCCGTGTGTGTGTGTGTGTGTGTGCGCATGTGCGCACACACACACACATTAAAGTGTAAAACCAGAAATGAACCATGGGAGGGAGACTGGGGGATTCCAATGCCTTCAGCTGAGGTTAGTAACATGTGGCTGGGACAGGAGAAAAGGTTTGGGAAACTGATGTGTGAATTAAAGGTGCCTGGGGAATTACCAAAGTAAAACCCTCTTCCAGTGGTGTATTAATTATTTTGCTTACTCAATGGACAAATACCCTACACAGAAAACTTAGAAGAGGAAGGATTTGCTTTTTGTTTTGGCTCATAATACTGATCATCTTGGCAGAAAAACCATAGCATCAAAAGAGCTTTGGACTGTGGCAGCAGGAGCAAGAGTCTGCTTGATCACAGCTCTACAGACAGGAAGTAGAGAGGCAACAGGAAGCAGGACCAGGCTATAGCTCTCCAGGCCTGCCTCCCCGATGACCCACTTCCTCCAGTGGGGCTCTGCTTCCTAAGCTTTCTGAAACAGAACTGCCAGCTGGGGACCAAGTTTTCAAAGCATGTGAGGCAATGGAGGGCATTTCACATCTAAACACTCACAAGCAGCTAATGTACTCATGTGAGTCCAGGTCAGGGATAGCAGGATGTATGAATCATTGCGTTTAGAAGTTCTTCATGTTAATGATAATCAGTTGAGGCCAGTAGAGGTAATACTGTTTTGAAAAATGAGTAAGTGTTTGGGAGTTTGGTTCAATGATAGAGTGCTTGCCTGGCACACACAAGGCCCTGGGTTTAATTGCCAGAACATATAGACAGACAGACAGACAGACAGACAGGAAGACGACTTATTTTTAAAATGGCTGGTGAGATGATAAGAGTGCTTGCAGCCAAGCCTGAAGGAATCTGGGCAAACCAGTCACAAATGGCCAAGTCAATGAAGCTCAGTAACAAGTTTACTGTGATTGAAGGAAGAGTGATTAACAGCTAAATGCAGACGCAGCTGAGAAAACCAAGTTGGCTTTTAACTAAATCAGTTCTAATCCCATGTACTCTCTTGTACCTTGTAGGGTATTTGGCACCATCAGAGGTTCCTGCCTACTAACTAACAACTATTAGTTGTCCTCCCAGTTGTTGGAAGCAAAAAATGCTTCCAGACATTGCTGGTTGTCTCTAGTGGGACAAAATCAGTTGAGCACATGTAGTAAGGACTTTAGTAACACCACAAGGAAAAGAAATAACGAATACCTAGTTCTACATAGTTGGTTGAGAGATCCTTGCAAAACAAAGGCCACTGGTTCAGATGCAAGATCAACGTGGAGTGGGAAACTGATACATGAGGGATGTTAGCTGCTCAGTTGCCTGTGGTTCCACTGGAGTTGACTTAAAAGTGCTAACATGGAGTCCCCTTGAGCAGGACAGGGATTTAGAACCAGTGAAATAAGAGCCCCCTCCCTTGAGTCACCATGGTTTGAAATCTGTACACTGCCTTGACCATGGGCAACTTTAATAACCAAGAGAAATAGTGAGCAGTCCCATCTATTGTTCTCACCATGGGGCGGTGTTGCTTGCACTGAATTTTAGAGGCGAGTATCCTAGGAATACACTTTCCCAAAGACCTTTATACCCACAGAGTTATATGAATGTTCTCTGAGCCTTTCCCAACAATGTTCTCTGGGGAAGTCAGCTGCGATAGTGGAGTATCTCTGAAAAGGTCTTGAGTGCATCAAAATTCAAGTAGTGATTTTCTTCAGCAAATTGAGGCTCTTGAAGTTTTAGCAGACGAAAAAAGGAGCCATTTCCTATTAATTTATGGATACTTCCCCTTGATAGGGCTGGGTTGTGTGAAGACTGCAAAACTGCAGCCATCATTTCTACAACTGAGCTACAGAACATGACCAACATTACAATAAGGGGCACTTGCTTTTATGAATTGTTTCTGTAATGTCTTTTCAGCAGCAATATGTTTATTTCACTAGACTCTGGTAAAGCATCCTGTCAAGTTGCTGCAGCCATTAGCTCTGCCTACTGCAGGAACCACACAAAAGATCAAAGTGTGGGACAGATTTTTACTTAGGCACCCCCATTGCCAATGAGGGCTTTACGCAATGTCTGCTGGGTGACTGCTTCAGAATTGTTCATAAGGAGCAGATCCATTACCACAATATTGTGACTGTAAAATATCAAGGCTCCATGCCAGCTATTCCTGAAGATATTTAATGAATCTCCTTCAGAATGTTCTGTGATTTAACTTTGAAAATATATCCTTACTTCTTAAATGCCATAACTAAATTCAGCGTATTACAGGCCACTGCTGTAATAAAACACCATGACCAAGAGAACTTACTGAAGGAAGAGTTTATTTTGGCTTACAGTCCCAGAGGGAGGGTCCATATGATGGGGAGGCATAGCATCAGGTGTTCAGGGCAGGAAGCTGAGTTAGTTTCAAACACAGAGCAGAGAATGAACTGGAAGTAAGGCATGTCTATGGATTCTCCGAGCCCACCCCCTGTGACATACTTCTGCAAGGTTCCACCTCATAAAAGTCCTATAAGCTCCACAAACAGAACCACCATGCAGGGACCAGGTGTTCAAGTACACCAGACTTTGGGGGACGTTTTTCACTTCCAGCACCCCACTGAGCAAGCTAACAAGTAGGAACAGCATGAAGAGTCTGTATTGGTTAACTAACTCTAAGACGAAGCTAACTTAAAGCAGACATACTGAGGATCAGGGGACTTGGCTGTGCGGTGTGACTCTGACTTCTAATAGGTTCTTGAAGGTCTTGGCCATCATATTAAGGCTAAACTGAGCATGAGACTCCGCCTCAAAGGTGGTGTGTGCTGCATGGCTATGGGAAGAGGGCCTGAGTGAACCCACCTCTCCCATGTAACTCATAATGCGTGGCAGCTGGCTTCCTGGCAAGTGCTCTGGGGAGGAGAACAGACAGGTAGGCAAAGGGCTTTCTGTGATCTACCTTTACTAACAGATCTACCGGTTTCACTTAAGCTGCATTTACTAAAAGTTGAACCACAAGGTCACATTATATTCAAAGAGGGGAGAACTTGATGTTATACACAAACTGTCAAATGCTTGTGCCGTATGAAACGCCACCTAAGGCTTTTTTCATATTTAAGAAAAATTAAATTTGATTTTTAGATGTTGATACAAATAACAAAATTATTTTGATAGATCACTATGGAGATAACTCATAACTCTCCTCCATTCTTTAAAAATGTAAATCTTACAGTAAAGAAAGAAAACTAGCTGTTACAGGAATAGAATATAGTTATTCCTCATAAATAAAATACTAAATCATGCTCACACAGCCCCCCCCCTCCAGTTACCTGCCTTGTATGTTTGTGGGAATACTATTTTTAACATCTGTAACTCAGTTTTTGTAATGTGAAAGAGAAGACTGTGTTCCTGGTCCTGTGAGAGCTGGAAGAGACTGCTCACACCTACAGCATAAATTATAACAAAATCGTTGTAAATCCAAAGAGCTGATGCTGTTCTTACATTGCCAGGTGAGCACGCAACTCAAAAAGAGCAGAGACGACTGGCTGAGCCCTGCCTGCTCACAGGGCACAGTGGTTGTGACAGCATAAAAGCCCCTATTTATAAAGAGCTTCCTTGGCTTCCTGGGCACAGGGTGGAGATTTTTGAAATTCATTTTTCATGTTTGCTGTAAGTAATTAACAAAGGTGTGGGAGAATATAGATAGCTCATTAAAAACCACGTGTCAAACAAGTCACAGCATTGTGGGAGAAGACAAAAGCATCAATTCTTATATAGAACTTAGGCATATTAATATTCCATTTGTCTATTTTTTTTAATTTTACAATGTTTGGATTAACTGTAGGTTCTAAAGCATGGCAAGCTTGTGTTCTGGCACTACAACACTTCCACAGACACTATACATTTATTTTAAGGACTCTATAAATTACTCACTAGACAGTCCAATGAATCTAACACACCATGTCATATCAAAGATTTCACTCATTACTTAACTTCCTCTAAATCCAACATTCTCATTTATTTGAAAACAAAATGAAAATGTCATTTTGCTGGAGGGACAAAGCATTAAGTACAAAGATAAACGATATTTAAATCATCTATTATTGCTAATATCGGGCCTGAAAGACCTCTCAGCAGTTAGGAGTGTTTGCTCCTCTCGCAGAGAGATCACAATCACCTATAACTCCAGCTCCAAGGGATCTAGTACTCTCTTCTGGACTCCATGGACACCTGTACTCACACATGCAAAACTGCTCTCCACGCATATGCATAATCAAACATAATAAATCTCAAAGAATCTACTATCGGCTTTGAAATAACAATGATCATCTCTTAAATGGAATTTCACTCAGAGCACAGCAGCATATGTCAGCCCCTGGAGTGATGAAGTCACCACCAGAGGGAGGACTCACTGAGCTCAGGGCTCACGGAGACTCCATAGAAGAGTAGGTATGGTGTGATCAATAATGACAATGTAATTTTGACATCAGGAGAAGAGGAGCCTTGTTTGAATCCTCTTGACTCCTTCCCTCTTTTACTCCACATCCATGGGTCTCTAAACCAAAAAATGTGTCACTGTGTCCATCAAGACAGTTATTAAAACAGTTTGATGGGTAAGACATTACTTGCGGGCAATACTTGAATTGACTTCACAGACCTCCCCAAAGCACCACAAGATGATTGGCCTCAAACAACTTCTCCCTAATAATTCTGATACCTTCATGTCTGAACCAAGGTGATATTCACAGTGCTGCTTGGTGTTAAATGTTAACTCAACAGAATTACTGGGAGAAGGGCCTCTAAGCATGCCTGTGAGGGATTTTCTTGAATATGTTAACAGGGATGAGAAGACCCTTCTACTGTGAGTGTGACCATTCCCTGGATGGAATCTTAGATGATGTAAATGCAGAAAGGGAGCTAAGCAGCAGCGCGCATTTGTTCTTCTGCTTCCTGATTGTGGATGCAATGTGAGCAATGACTATAGGCTCCTGCCACCTTGATGAAATGCACCTTTGAACTGTGCGCCAGAATAAGCTATTTCTCCCTTAACTTGCCTTTGTCAGGGCAATTTATAACAGTAGAGGAAAAGGAACTAATGCAGCCATGCTTCCTGCTTGGCCTCTGTGAAAGGTCTTTCCTCATCTCTTCTAGCTTCTAGAAGCCTCAGGAATCCTGTCATAACTCTGATATCTGATGCTCTCTTCACATAGCCTTCTTCCAGCTCTGTTCCCTAATTTCCCTCTTACTATAAAGACAGCAGTAATACCGGATTATGGTCCCAAACTATTGATGCCATCTTAATTTTGATTATATCTGCCAAGACCCAATTTCCAAATAAGCTCACATTTGCAGGTATCTGGGGTTTAGAACCTCGACTTATATTTCTGGGAGACACAGTTCAATCTATCACAAGACTTACAACACAGAAGGCAAGAGAAGAGGAGTTTCCGTGGAGAGTTCCCATGTAGCAATGTAAGTTGGACACCTAGAGAGGAGAGAATGAAAGAAGAGGTGGGAAGAACTTCAGATGGGAGCAGTTCTGAGCGTTGTGTCCAGGTGAAGTCAGAGTTTACCAATAAAGGAATTGTAGTGCAGCACAGAAGGAATGACCTAGTTCTAGCAGCCCCACTGCATTCAGATGTTAGCTTGTGAAAGCCTGGTAGAGCATGGCCTGGTTGCAAGCTGAGATGTGGGAAGTGGAGACTGTGTGCTTTCTAGAGAAGACTATATGAAGAAGATCTGAGCAGAACATGGTCTACCTTTCCATATATCTAGGCAGTAACTCCCCATGGTTCTTGTGATTCTGTCTTGCTGAGAGGAAACTTATAGCAGTAGGATAGTAAGACAATCTATAACCCCCATAGCTACAGTTGGTCTTGAAAGCTGCAACTGGTACTTGTCTCTATAATCCATTATTCATGTCAGATTCCTCTCAAGGAGGTCCATACCTTTCTTGAAGAAATGGTTCTAACATTTATTCCTGGAGACACCAAATTTCTGCTAATTTGACTGGATTGTTGCTTGTGCTCAGTCCCAGTTAGGTTTGTGATAGTGTCAGGTGACACACCAAGAATTCACCAGAGTCCCACATTCTTTCATTGCTCCATTACATAAGAGTGATCCTATTTCTCCTGCTGATTAGAGTCAATAACCATGCCAAAATGCTGTCTCCTGCTTTCACCTGCTGCGCCTTGAATCCGTGGAGTTTTAAATGCTCCACTGCCACGCAGACATCAACAGGATGCTTGCAGTGTACACATGCCACATCTGCTGTAAGAGCAGAGGCGTGCAACATGCAGAAGGGCTTCCCAACCAAACGTGGGGCTCTGTTGCGCATCTTTGGGTTCCTAGACTCACATATCCTTCTGGTCAGGACACAGTACTACTCAGAGGTCTTGATTAAGTGCATATCCTCCACCCAACTGGATAACACCTCATTCTTGAGAAATAACATACCCAAAGTAGCTATATTTTAAAGGTTCAGACACTTATGAAGCCAGCTGTGTCTGAACTGCAGAGCATGTCACATAAGTGGATCTCAAAGTCACGAGGACAGGCCATTCTCATGTCCCTCTCCTTGTGAGGTGGGTCCTTCAGTCAATAGCATGTTTCTGAGCATTCCATCCATGTGGATCTAGCATCCCTGGAATTCCTGAGAATGGCACTTGTTGAGATTTTAGATGTACAGAAACCAGGTCCATGCTTAGAAGACATGTTCCTCTCTAGCTGGACACACTTCTGGTGTTTGGGGAGTACCATGAGAGGATCTGTGTCTAATCAATCTGAATCCAAGTGAGTAACTCAATTTCATGGAGTACACAGCCATGGCACACAGGTGGTACTGGTCTCATTGCAAGCAGTTTCAACACTCCAAATCAGAAATACATAGGCCACTTAAAAGGGAGAATACATTCATTTAAAAGTGGGGCCAAGGGCTGGAGAGATGGCCCAGTGGTAAATTCATCTCTATTGCAGAGGATCTGGGTTTGGTTCTCAGCACCCCATCAGGCAGCTCACAACCACCGTCACTCCAGTGATGATGGGTGGATCTTACTTCCTAGGGCACCTGTACATATATGGTACACAAACACACAGGAACACATACATACACATAACTAAGACAACCTTAAAACTGAACAGGCCTCAGTCGAACTGTCATCATTTCATACAAGTTGTTTGACTCCTCTGTACCCACAGCTTAGACCTAGAAGGGAAGGAAAGGACTCGAAGATTCTTCAGCTGAAGATGAGTGTTCCATCAGCAGAACATGGCTGGCTCTATTGGTTACCCATTCCCTCATTCTTAGACAACCCCAAACTCACCCATTCTTACTTTGGCCTTACCTTAGTCCTAATGCCAGATAGATTTGTGCCCAACCCCCTGTAGCCTGAAGCGAATTTGTGTCAGAGGGAATACTTTGTTATGGCCCGAGGGGAAAATAGTGATAAAAAATGGAAACCTCACTGAAACTTGTTCCAAGATGCCCTGAGGCTCTGGTTCTTTGATTTCTATTCTATGTACAAGTTGCCATGGAATATTAATTGTGGCTTCAGTGAAAGAATCCTTGTACCGCAGGCAAAGGTCGTTACTACAGTGTGGTGCAGAGATGAAAGTAGATATCACATCTCTTCCTTAAAGGAATATCACATGGAAAAGAAACACAGGACTCGGTCATTCAATCCATTTCTTTTTAAATTTTTTATTACATTTTATTTAAAGGAAGGGATGGAGAGAGATATAGATAGATAGATGATAGATAGATGATAGATAGATGATAGGTAGATAGATAGATAGATAGATAGATAGATAGATAGATAGATAGATAGATGGATAGATAGAAGATACAAGATAGATGGTAGATAGATAGATAGATAGATAGATAGATAGATAGATAGATAGATAGATAGAAGATACAGTATAGATAGATGATAGATAGAAGATACAGGATAGATAGATAGATAGATAGATAGATAGATAGATAGATAGATAGAAAGAAGATACAGGATAGATAGATGATAGATAGATAGATGATAGATAGATAGATGATAGATAGGTAGATAATAGATAGATAGATAGATAGATAGATAGATAGATAGATAGATAGAGACAGAGTGTGTTTGTGTGTGTTTGTGCATGGTCACATTGCATTTATGGAGGTCAGAGATCAACTTACCAGAGTCAGTTTCCTTCCACAGTGTGGGCCAGATTGGCAGGCTTGGTATCAAGCAGCTTGACCTGCTGAGCCATCTCTCCTGATCTAATCTCTCACTCTAAGTCCATTTGCGTGGTGTCTCTGCAGTTCCTTGTGAGGTTTTGCTTACGCTACTAAGGATCATTTCTTCACATAGACCAATTGTACTCATTACTCATTTTTTTTTTATACAATGGGAATAGAACCAAGAGACTAGATTACTGAATAAAGAATTTAAAAAAGTAACATGACAGAAATGACCCAGAGATGAGGAAGATTTGTGATAGCCTGGGGATGCTGGTGAATGTAAGTCAAATAAACCAGGCAATCTTCCATTGCTTTTGAATGCATATGCCTCTCTAATATCTCTTAAACGAGATTAGATGCAATCATCTTAAATAAGTTTGTATAATTGCCCTGCATCCAATTACATCTGCTTAGAAAGCAGACTTCTTTCTCTGGTCAATTGGGAGCTAGAAGAGGTGCTAATTAACATCATCTCTCCAGAATGACTGAAGTCTGTGTAGATTAGCACAGCCTAGAAGACTAGTAATTGCATGAGATTCTGTTGCCATGGTTAATTTTTTTCCTGGAGGAACTGACTTGTAAAAATGTCTTCGGAAATAAAAAAGTATTTTCAAAAGACTCATGAATCTTACCTTACAGTTTGTAGCCTGCCCACTTCTGTGTGACTATCTCAAAGGAATAAGTAATTGAAAAAAAAAGGACAAAGAAAACTTCAAATATAAAATGCTTTCAGTGTGTGTGATGCTTAGTTTTAACCTACAAGTCGACACAAGCCAGCTCTCAGTAGGGGACTGCCTGGATCATGTTAGCCTGGGAGTGTATCTGTAGAGAATTGTCTTGGCGATGTTCATTGATCTGGGAAGACCCAGCACCATTCCCCAGGCAGGGTGTCCTGGACTGCACAGGAATAGAGAGTGAGCTGAGCACACATGATCGGACATACTCATCTCTGACCATGCTCCTTACCGTTGGTTTAATCTTGGTCCGTGTCAGAAAGAGCCTGTCTTCCTTAGTGTTTCTGTTATTGTGATAAAACACATGAGTAAAAGCAACTTGGGAAGCAAATAATTTATTTAATCTCATTGTACAACTTCTAGACTCAGTGTCGAACTCTGAGTCCATCCTTTCCTCTCCCTCCAGCTCTAGCTCTTCACTGTCAATTACATTGATGTTTACTGTAGCCAGGTCTTGCTGTAGTCAGAGCATATGCTAGGAGTATCAAGGAATGGCATCCTTTTCTCCTGTATCTCACTGTTACCTCATCCCAATCCTCCCAAACTGATACACCTTGGCTGCAGTTACAGGGGAGAAAAGAAATAATTCCTGGATTCTGATTTATTAGAGGTCAGAATAGGTAGCTACTTGGGCTGCTACAAAAAATATGAATGAGCTAATTCTATAATTGAAAAGCTCATTGATACAACACCTAAGTGAATTACCTGTTTTTTCCCATAGGATATCCATCTAAACTATTTTATGCATGTACAAAGCTTACCCATGATGACTTAGTAAACTAATGTCTTATTAATTTTTTGACTACTGAATAATAAATACCTCTGAACCCTAATGGGCTGGAAAAGGCTCTGGATATATATATATATATATATATATATATATATATATATATATATATATATATATATATATGTGTGTGTATGTGTATGTGTGTATATATATATACACACATACACATACATAAACACACACACACACATATATTTTGTTTAAGGGATTGAAGCATAATTACACATCATCACAATTTGAGGAATTGGATTCAAGTTAGAAAAAGTTCAGTGTCTTTACATTCAATAAACTAACATCTAGACCCTCTGGTGGCAAGAATTAGTCATTTCCTGAATAAGCACATATACATTTGAACAATGTGCATTGAGTTAAATTGAACTACAGGCCCTTCATAAGACATTATTTCCCTTAATCTAAGAAATGGGCTTAGTGATAATCTTTGCTGAAATTCCTCACACTGGATATTATACAGGAAAATAGGTTTCTAAGTTGAGCTTTGAACTACTCATAATGGAATAGAGTATGACCCAGTCTTGGTTGTAGTCCTTATCCTGTCGTGGCCAGGTGTACAGTGATGATTTCCCCCAGTTTGTGATTACAGTCCTGGGATGGAATAATCTAAGTTACAATTTTCTGCTACCATTAGGCCTTCAAAGCCAGTGTCTTCTCTCGTAACCTCCCAAGCCCCGGGCAGCCATCAACTATGGAAGACATGGAAGAGACCCAGGGGAGAGAGACTGAGGCAGTCAGAGTTAAGGAGTAACCATGGCTCCTGTCACCAGCTGAAGGGACAATGCTCAGCTGACCCCAAACCAGACAGGGTCTCAGTCACATTGTCACTCTCCTTGCACACCAGCAGGGTTCTTCCTTTCAAGGCTGTGAGAAGAAGACTCAGGGTTCCCTGGCCATCAATGTCTGAGACAGCAGGTGTTGAGGTCTTCATTTCACGTTGAGAAGAAATTTGCTCCGTGGAGGTTGTAAACTCTTCGGAGGGGGTCTCAGCTGTCACTTTCCTACAGAGGAGCTTTAGAACAGCACGGGCAGGCTGACAAGTGGAATGTTTGTTCCCGTGGCTTCCCATGCGGTAGCTACTTATGTGTCTCTAAGGCAATTCCAACTGCAGTGCCTCACAAGCAGGTTAGCAGTACAGAATCAGCAAAGAATGGAGGCCCTGTTGGACCCAAGTAATCAATGAACTGAGAAAACGCATGAGCTGGAACAAGACAGACTAGAGATTTCAACATCCACTGACTAAAGGTGGAAGACTATTCAGATTTGCTTATCAAAATACAATCTGCCCGTAATATGCATGTCACATGTTTAGTCTCTACAGTGAGCACGGCAATTATTATGAGAAAGTAAGCGTGTATTTGAAACCCCGTGTTTCTAGCAGAGACTAGCCTGGTCACTAACACTAATGAAGGTTAGCGACTGCATAGAAAATGCATTCTAATTGTTATATTTCTACTAGTTTAATTTAGTAATCCAAATTTAAATTCTATTTTAGGATGTTGATGCTCATTGTCCGAGGCTCGTGTAACAGAAAGTGAATTCCCAAGATTCAAATGTACCCTTTTTAAAGTTTTTCAAACTCACTTTAAAGCATTTTCAGACAAGGTTGCTGACTTTCACAATCTCCCTCTTTGGGCCAGTTTTATAAATGTGTGACATCCAGGAAGTGCTTGGGGTTCCTGGGATATGCCTGTTTGTGTCTGTCTGTGTACAGGGGGAAGCTGTGTGTATTATTGGACACTTATGTATTAGGCACCACCAGAGAAGCTGCCATAAATACTGACATCTGACCATTCCAGGAATCCAAGGAGGTAGATGGTGTTCATTTCATACTACATGCAAGGAAATCAACTCTTAGCCATGCCAAACAGTTCACTGAAGGGGGCACTTGTCACAAACGAAAGTATTTCATAAAATTCACTACCTTCTACTGCTGTCCCAACCAAAAATAAAGTTTGAGGATTGTCTGAGCTAGGACATAGCTTGCCGTTTAACTGCTTGTAAGCGAATAAGAAATTTACTTCTCTACCTTTTATGCCTCTTTAATTTTGCTCATATATTTTATCAATTTAACTGACATGCAGACCTTTCAACATTTACACTGGGCATAGGGTGTGACATAGAGTGACACAGCAACAGCACAGGTTTATTTAAGGTTCCCGTGGCTCTTTGTTAAAGTCTGTTTGGAAGCTTTTTGTGACGGATACTTTAGATGATCTCATCACCCTGAGACACTCTCTTCAGATTCACCCTGAACTCAATCTGATTTTTGTATTTACCTTTGAATTAGAGTCCAGCTTGTACCAGGAATGACAAAGGTTTGAGTCTGGGGAAACGGAGAGGGAGTTACTTTAAAATGCTCTGTGCCTGGGTGTATTGTATACAGTCTGCAACCTCAGGAACTCCATGGGACTGCGAAATAGGTTTTTAGCTCCTCTGAATGTAAGGCAAGTCGTCATGGTGTTTTTCCTTGGGTTTGTCCTGAGTACCCATTGTTGGTGGCAACTATAGTAACCCTAAATGAAGTAATTTTTTTAAAAGACTATACTCTTTAAGTTATTTGATTCGATTTCATTTTATGTATATGGATGTTTTGTCTACATGTATGTCTTTGTACCATGTGTGTGTGTGGCACTTAAAGAGACCAGAAGAGGGCTTCAGAATCTCTAGGGCAGGAGTTATAGACAGTCACAAGCTGCCATGTGGGGGATGGAAATTGAACCCAGGTCCTCTGGAAGAGCAGCCAGTGCTCTTAACTACTGATGTCTCTAGCCCTAACATACAGTTTTAGACCACATGTATAGTGTGTTTGGAGTAGGGAAATGTGCATGAAATTCCCTTTCTGGTGACCTTTTATTTTTTACTCTTTACTAATAAGATATTTGTTAAAGGAAAATATGGGGGAATCTTTTCTGAGGAGAATTAAGAATTAAAAAGTAGCAATTTCTCTCCTAGACTTTCTCCACAGCATGTAATTTCTTAAGAACTGAAAGACTGCCATAGCAGGGTCCCCCTCAAGGGGCTCCCCAGTTTGGGCTCCATGGACAATGTTAAAAATACCGCCTTACTATTACCATTGTTGGTTTCTCAGAATACCACTTCAAAGAGAAAGGAAATTGATTGTATATATTTACTCTGTGTTTGAATGCATGATTATAACTTAATCTAAAATCATTCAAAGTTACACATTAAATAGACACCCAAAATGAACTACTATAGTCTTATCTTAGCATTACAGCCTTTTCTTAATTAAATGTATTCACAAATAATTACTCATTTGCAGCATTTTGGTGGCCCTCAGCGGTTTTATTGTTGGCATGTTCTCAGACACCCAGATTTCCAGACAAATTCTCTTTTGCTAACTATATTTAGCCTGAATGTGAGTCTAGAAAATGAGCTAGCTACTGCCCCCTTCGTTCAGCTTTAATTTGTGTATGTTTACTGCCGCCAGAGGCATCTGTGCCTTTAAGGCTTGCGGCTCCCTGTTGGTTATTTTCTGCAGCACCAGGTGCCCTCCATGCCATCCAGCACAAACTGAGAGCAGCCAGGGCTTCACTACAGCCTTGTGTGAAAGGCCAAGGCAAGGATTTCACTTAAGGTCATGCAGCAGTGCTCTGCAAATCTTTCCCAGCACAGAGTTCTTTCAAGCCTTGTCTCTTGAACAGCTTTTCCAGCTTAACTCCCCACCCCCCCAATGTCACCAGTATGGTTTCCTTGCTTCTCTGATTTCCGTTTTAGTGGTTCCCTGTTAGTCCCAATGGTATACAGTGCAGGCCTCTTAACTAGCTAAGAAATTGCAAAGGTAAGACGACACCAGAGATAGTAAGTACAGAAAGTACCTACCACTCCCAGAAAGTCGGGTGTCACAATGTACGGTACTGACGAGCACTGCCCTGTCAATTTTCCTGGGGAGAAGTTAACAGCCATCCATGTAACCCAGAAGGGTCAATGGCAACAGACCAAAGGTACAATTCCTTCCAAGTCTAGTCTAGTGAACATACACATGAGCAGCTCCTTATAACAACATGGTGACTGTAATGCACCTGGGTCACTCAGCCCACCCCAGCGTGGGTGATGGCTCACAGACGCTGTGTCTCCGGGGCTTTCTGTGCAGTTTGTAGGCAGCTCTGCTGGTCAGAGAGTCTCTTCTCCCTAGAGGTCCTTACTGAGACTATAACCTTGGGGAGGGGCCTGTGAATCTTGTAACTTTCAGGATCCTGAGTTGTATGCCTTTAAGTAACAAACAGGAAATCCTCTCTATCCTCTGCTATCCTCTCAGAACATTCTTTGAGACATCAACACAGAATGTTTAAATTTGACATGTTCCGTCAAAAACAAATGAATAATCAAGGCCTTTCAGCATTGTGTGCTTTTGCTGTCGGTAGTAATCGTGGTTAACCTTGACTGTCACCTTGACAGGAGTTAGTGTCTCCTAGAGGACAACAATGGGTGAGTCTGTGAGAGTGCTTCCATACTGGTTTAACTGAGGTGGGAAAACCAGCCCTGAAGGTGGGTGACGTCATCCCATGGGGTCCTGAATAGACTGGAAAGGAGAAAGTCAGTGGCGCATCAGACATGGTGCACGCCACTTCCTGGCTGCAGACAGACATGATTGATAGCTGCCTTGTGCTCCTGCTGCCATAACTAGAGCCACTCTCGCCATGATGCCTTCCTGCCATGATGGAAAGGAAACCCTTCCTTAACTTGATTTTGTCGCAGCAACAGGAAACATGGTTGATGCCGTGGGGGATGGTCAGATTCTCCAAACCCCAGGACCTGAGTTGTGTTTCACCCAGGTATCCTCCACTCTAAAGTTACACGTGGTGAAGTATCTAAAATCCTGTGGCTCCTTGCAGATGCGCTCTGTTTAGCAAAACAAGATCCACATAACAGGCCAATGTGGCAAAGTGTGGAATTACCAAGACCACTGGGACCTCTGTGGGGATCTCATCCACAGAGGACTAGAGACAGGGCATAGCTCTGAGGAAAGAATGCAAAGGTACAGTGCTGGCCTTGTTGGAAAGGAAGCAAGCCACTAACAGTCCTTGCAAACCAGTGTGAAGGAAACAGCTCCTGTCCTGTTAATGATCAGTGCCTCATGCTCGGGGTCATGTATACATATTGAAAATTTCACCAACTAGAAGACTGAAGCAGGAAGGATCACCAATTTTAGGCCCCTGGGCTATATTATGAACTTCAAGGAGTCCAGGGATAAAAATGTAAGGCCCTCTGTCAAAAACAAGCAGGCAAACCCACAGAAATATCTACAAAGGCACTGTAATGGGAGCCACAAAGTCATTCATTTCATAATTTCAAATAATTCTCCCAGATCCATAAGCACTGTACCCAGGCTGAACATACAGCCTAAATGGAACATTGTAGATATCACCAATCTCTGAACCTTTCAAGTGATGACACTAAATTCTACAATGGATTTTTTGTATGGTATAAAGAAAAGGTTCTAGTGGTCTCTATTGGTTCCTTTCTGCATTCATGCCCTTGAATATGTCAGAGGACAAAGGAGGGGATACAGCTTCCCAGTATGCCTGGGACGCCAGTTTTATGAAATACTTAGAAACTGGGACAATGGCTACAGCACAAGCCATCATGGTGTTTCCGATCGCCTGGAGCTTTGGCACCTTCTCTCACCTCTTCTCAATAGACCCTCATTTCTGATAGAGTAAGAGAGGACGATTGTAGGAATCTGTCAGCTGAGAGTGCCTAGTAGTCTCTAAAGCACCTTGAGCTCCCCGTCCAGGGCACACCTCTGATAAATGCGTTTGAATTTCTTTGTGGAAAGAATTAAGGGGGTTCTAGGATGAAGACAGGGCTGTGGCAGTCATCTCCCTTGGGACCCCAGCTTCATTAGAAAGCCTTGGTTCATAAATTCCTGGAGGTTGGGATCCTTGGTGAGAAGCTATTACTCCCACTGTGAAATCTCCAAGTCATGTTTCTGACTGCCAGGCCATCAGAGGTTTTCCTGTTACAAAAATCGAAACATTTTTGTTTATTGAGCTTCTGGCTTTTAGTTGACTACTGATACATTTCATTCCTGGGAATATTGACCAATTAGCTGCTTCTCAAGAACTCTGAAGAAGTATAAGTGTTTCAACTCTTATTATTCTGCCTTACAAACATGAGAACTTCTGACACGTGCAACAAAATAGATGAAACTGGAGAATATACCAACAGAAATAAACCAAACACAGAAATATACTATCTAATCTGACTTGTACTAGATTTTCTAAAAGTCTAAATTCATAGGAATAGTGTAGCATTGGGTTCCCAGGAGCTTGTGGGGTATTGGGGGCAGCGGGGTTGGGATGATGTTGCTCAAAGAAAGCTGACCTTCAGTTATGAGTAAGCTCAGAAGTCATGTGGTATGAATTTATTTTATTGGATTAAGATACACCTGCAGGACTGGAGAGACAGCTCAGTGATAGAGGCTTAGCTGCACATGCCTGATGATGTGAGTTTCATGCCCAGAACTTACATGGCAGAAACAGAGAGCCACCGACTCCTGAAAGTTGTCCTCTGATATCCACATGCATACCAGGGCACATGTGCAACTGTACACACACACACACACTTTAAAAAAATCATCTAAGCTATTAAAGAACATGCCTTTTTGGTTTGTCTGGAGGGTATTTCTAAAGACAGTTAGTTCATGAAAGTTCCAGTATAATCAATGGATCAGTCTTTTGATGGTTCATAACTTTATGGCGTTTTTTAGAGGGAGGTGGGCCTTTGGAAAAAGTACTGTGCAGTGGGTCATGTTGCTTGCTTCCTTGCCAGCCACGAAATGAATAGCTTTCCTTGTCACATGATGTTCTGCTCAAGCATTTGGGGCCAAGATATCATGGGTAGAACTATGTGCAATTGTGAGACCAAGTAAATCTTCCTTCCTCATGCTGTTTATGTCAGGTGTGTGGAAACAGCCACAAAAAGCAAATGCAGGATTTAGTGTACCGTCTCATGGCACTCGAGATACAATAATATGCAATATACTTGAAGCATTATAATTGAGAGACCTCAAACATTTCCAGCCCACACATTAAACTGTAAACCCTGGGGTGATAGATGAACTATCTTGATTGTGGAGTTTTCCCTGGATTTTAAAACTTTATCTTGAATACTTTAAATATACGGATCAGTGAACTAAAGATAAAGCCTCGGAAAATATTAAAGTCACCATCAACAACGAAGAGTAGGGGAGATCTAACTTATGTGGTCACTGATAGCCCTGAGATTAATGATTGCCTCAAGTCCGGTATTTCCCAATTTCATGCCTGGTTCATGCACGGAGAGCGAACCATCGTAACGCTTTACGACGGTTGCTAGTTTTCTAAGGGAATGTGTTTCTTAGTAACTTAATGGATGGGTGATTTTCTGAGCTATTCCCATTTGGATCTGCTGACATTCTTAGTTCTCTCTAGGCTAGTAGTTCTCAACCTATGGGTTGAGACCTCTTTAGAGGTCACATGACCCTTCCACAGGAGTCACCTAAGACCATCTGCATATCAGATGTTTACATTGCAATTCATAACAGTAGAAAAATGACAGTTATGAAGTGGCAATGTGAATAATTGTATGGTGGGGGGTCACCACAACATGAGGAACTGTATTAAAGAGTCTCAGCACTAGGAAGGTTGAGAACCGCTGCTCTAGGTCTTCTTATTCCTTCTATTTCATCTTGCCATAATAGGAGTCCTGACACCTTCATAGCATTAAGTGTGAGACACAGATGGATTCCAAATTTCACTCCATATCACAAGAAAAGTGCTAGAAGCAGCTCCAGATTTGTGACACGACCTTTTCAATGTATCCTCCAAAATTGCACTTATATTAATAAAGTAGACTGCTTGCTAACACAGTCTCCTCATAATTCCCATTAGAATGGACTCTCAGGCAATGTCTAGGGGCAGAGGGAAGGCTCTTCTTTGCAGTTTCTACTAACAGGCTAGGCTAAGAATGACTTAGGGCTAAGACTCTCAGCTTCATTTGAATACAAACTGATATGCTATTTCAAGTCCCTGAGTCCCATTGCTTACCCAAGCTTTAAATTTCTGGTCAGAAACATAGGACTGTGAATTTAATAGATATTGTAATTCTGCAAGCTGAACACCTGAAAAATTTGAATATGACTTCTTTTTGTGGTTGTGAAAAATAAAAGATTTGTTTAGAGATGTTCTGAAAGCTTTGTGGCTTCAACATCATGCCTGGATCATAGACTTTACAGACCTGTGCTTATCATTCCCATTCTGCAGACACCCTGGTGCATGTGACAGGAATCATTGAATGAAGATGTGAGACTTGTCATCGTGTAGCTTCATCTAGGCTGTGATGGTGCCTCCTCCTGCAGATGCTGTGCAGAGAGCACGAGGAATTGCTTTTAGGAATTTATCTTTCCAGGGCGAGGGTTGTATCTCAACTGATAGAAAGCATACCTAGTTGCACAAGACCCTGGATTCAGTTCCTGTACCACATAAAAATGGGAGTGGTGGTGTGTGTTTATAATCCCCACACTCAGGAGCTGAAAAAAGGCAGGTCACATGAGGCACTGTCCCCACACACATACCAAAAAATAGAATCTATCTCAACCCACAGCTGTGTAGCCGTCCTTACTTCCATTGGCAGTCAAGTAGAATAGTCACTGGGTCCAGAACTCCTGCTTCAATAGATTCTTCATTGGATCGGAGGTGATGATTTGATTAATTAAAATGTGACCACATTCAATGAGCAATTAGCATCCTGTTCCCAGTTTGGAAAGAAGCTCAATACTGCGTTCAACCTCAAGATTGGCAAGACAAATCCCTAAATAGCACTGAAAATTTGTTCCCTTAAACAACTCCCTGGAGCCAGTTTCTGAGTTAAAAGTTCATTCTTAAGACAAACTCAACACCAGCTAGATAAACTCAATACCATCAAGGCAGCCTAAACACCAGCAAGACAGACTCAAACCAGCAAGATAGGCTTAACACCAGTGAGACAGACTCAATACCAGTTATTTGAACCAAGAAATTGAACATAAAATGGGGGTGGGGGAGCAAGTTACAGTCCTAGCAAGCAGAAGACTTGGCAGCTTCAGCCACATGGTTCTAGCTTTAAAGTCACGAAGATACAGGAAAGGGGTTGTAGAATCTTTCTCCATCGTTAAGGAAAGCTGATGAGGCCGAGTGAGCATGTGGCAGAAAGAGTTCCTGCATGGAGGCCCAGAGAAACCACCAGGTGAAGCTGTAAAGGTAAAGCCTGGTTTGCGTTGAAAACCCCTAGATGGTGGAGATGCCAGAGTCATGGGTACCTGCTGAGGTGAGCTGCAGACAAGGTATGGAACCAGCCCAAGAGGAAGAAGTGTGTTACAGTCAACAAAGTTGGAAGGGAAGAGCCCTTAGTGAGCCCTTTAACATCAGACATAGAGATGCAGAATTTGAAGTTCGCTCTGCTGGTTTTCAGTCACGCTTTGGTCCAGTATTTCCCCATTATCCTCCCTTTCTTCCCCATTAGAACAGTAATGTGTAATCTGTGCCATTGTATGTTGGAAGTATGTGATCTGCTTTTTATTTTTATTTTATAGGAGGTTACAGTTAAGAGACTGTCATGAGTCTCAGAAGAGATTTTGAACTTTGGATTTTTAAGCAGTTTTGAGACTATGACAGACTATGGGGACTGAATACATTTGCATCATGCTATGGCTACCGGCCATGGAATGTGGTGGTTTGAATGAGAACGGCCCCCATAGGCTCATAGATTTGAATGCTTAGTCACCAGAGAGTGGCACTGTTTGAGAAGGATTAGGAGGTGTGGCTTGTTGAAGGAGGTGTGTCACTGGGGGTGGACTTTGAGGTCTAAAAAATCCCATGTCAGGCCCAGTGTCTCACTCTTTCTGCCTGTGGATCGGGGTGTAAAGTTGTGAGCTACTGCTCTAGAGCCATGCCCGTCTGCTTCCTACTTCAAGGATCATGGACTAACCTCCTGAAATTATAAGCAATCCCCCAATTAAATGCATTCTTTTATAAGGGTTGCTTTGGTCATGGTGTCTCTTCACGGCAATAGCCAGTGATTATGACACCAGCAAATACAGGGCCCTGTGCCTGTGTCTGCCTCACACCTCCTCCTTCGCTTCCTGCTGGAGATACCGCCCTGTTTCTGGCTCCTCCAGCCGTGTACCCTGTTCAAGGTAGGGGCAACTCCAGGTAGCAATCATGCCCCTCTCAATATGCAGTATCCCTCAGTATATATCGGTTTTCTAGCTGCTGCTTCTCTTAACTACAGTTTTCTCTATTATTTAGAGTGTTTTAAAATCACTTTCTCCTTTTTTCACTTACTGAACAGCTGGGCCATCATCCACAGGGCCATGTGCTCTTTATTGTCACGTGGGCATAAACATTACTGTGACTGCAGAAGCTGTTGAAAAATGGGAAAAGTGAGTTTCTCCTCTCAGACTTAATGTGAAAAAACACAACCCCAAAGACACTTGTTTTTGAAACTTCTATAGTAAAGGTAGAGAATTGCCATAAAAACTACAGTGTAATTCTGAAACTTCCATTTCACCCGAGTCTTCCTGAGAGAAATACACTGTGAAAAGAACTGCCCAGAATTGCACGAGGAGGCTCCTTGAACCACCTCAGCGCAGCAGACGGAGGTCATTACCCTGAACCCAACTGTTCCAATTTAATGTTCCATACTAGTGAGGATAAACGCCTTCCTGCCTCCCACCCCAAATCTCAAGTGATCACTGTACATTTGCCTGACGAAGGAGGATTTTTGAAGTTTGCATAGGTCACTTGCTTGGATTAGGAACTGGGGGCCAGTCTTCCTCTTTTACTCAGTGAGTCTATTATATGCTACCAACAAAAAGCAGCCCATAAGGCAGATGGTAGCTCAGGTGGTGGAGTGCTGCCTGCCTGGCATGTACATAGCCCAGAGTCCACCCTCAGAACCGCATGCATCAGAGCTTGGGAGGTGAAGAATTTAAATGTTTAAGTTATCTCCAGCTACTATTAAATCTGATGAGAAACTCTTTCTCAGAAAAGTGCAATTCAGGGATTGGAGAGATGGCTCAGCAACTAAGAGCATTTGCTACTCTTGCAGAGGACCTGGCACTCACAAGGCAGTTCACTACCACCTGTAACTTCAGGTTACAGAAAGAATCTGATATCCTCTTCTGGGCTCCACAGACACCAGGAACATAGATGATGTACAAACATAAATACAGGCAAAATACTCATATAAAATAGAAATGAATGTATTTTTGAAAAGGCTCAATCCAGTTAAAGATTAACAGAGCAAGACTGATTTAAATTGATGAATCACTGTGAGGTAATACAGAGTATGAAAAGTTGGCAGAAACAGCAGTGTCTTTGTCTTCCTATACAGTTGAAAATAAATTTTTCTATAAGCAGTTCCTATAAACTAGTATGTTTTATAGTACGAGTTATTGTTACTTGGATAATTGTGGTTTGGCCAAGTTTTCACCTCTTATAAAAATCAAGTTTCTTGTCAGTTTCTAACCTTAAATTGTGTGTTGGTTTTATTCAGATGTACTGTGTCTGGAGCTGCAGTTAGTAGAGCATTTTGGCCATTCATATGTAAATAGAGGCTCCTCTATCAGGATCCAGGTGCGAGATGCTGGAGCAGGAATCCTGGGATGAACCTGACAGCATAAGTTTAGGACTCTTGTGGCCTGGTGGCAATCAAAGGTGGTCCAGATTGCAGAGGCCACCAAGAGTCCACCGCGGTGGTGGCTGGACAGAAGGCAGCTGTATCTTGACACTGACCAGAGGCCCACCCAGGGGAGAAGGTTAAAAGGCTCTCACCTCAGTGTGGCTCTGGCTGTGCTGCTCTGTACATGTGGCTCTCTTCGCTGTCCACACTCACGTACTCATCACTGCACGCCTGCTTGTCTTTACTTGGGAACCATGGCAATGGGAAGGGATGGGGATGTTTGGTGTTCTGATGGGATCACTTGGAGACAGCGAATTTCAATAGGCTTCATAATGTCAGGTACAAGGGAAGGATTAGATGTCTGCACAGGTTAAAAGTTACAAATATTCTGAGCAAGTGAAGGGCTGGGAGACCTTGACTATTTAGATAATGGTTCTTGGTCTTTTGTGTGTATGCCTTCATAAGTGTGTGTATGTGTGTGTAGATAAGTGTGTACACGTGCACCCGAATGTCTATGCATGAGCATATGTATGTTTGCATGTGTGTATGTAAGGAATAAGTACATAAAGGTGCACACGTGTGTGCATGTTTATATGTATTTTGTGTGTGGGGTAAGTATCTACAGGTGCACACACTTGTGTGCAGGTGTATATGTTTGTCTGCATATAGGGAATAAGTACATACAGGTGCTCGTGTGTGTGTGTGTGTTTATATGTATTTTTTATGTTTGTATGCATGTGTATATGTGTGATTGCGTGTATGGGGTACATGTGTACAGATGCACACATGTGTGTGCATGTGTGTAGAAGCCAGAGCTTGACACTGTCTTCCTTGACTATTCTCTACCTTATATATTAAGACACGCTCTCTCATTTGAGCTCACAGTTCACTGATTCAGCTTGTCCAGCTAGCCAACTCGCCTCAGAGATCCCTTGTCTCTCTTTCCCTAGGTCGGAGATCACAGGCATGCTGCCATGCCTGCCCAGATCCTGTGCGGGTGCAGGGGAACCAAACTCTGGTCATCACATTTGTGTGTCAAGAGCTTTTATTCACTGTGCTATTTATGGGCTCTCCTGGTCCTTTCGAGCATTTAGACCTCACCATGATCCACTGAAACCCCAGAGGATTCTCAACATTTCTTAAATACAGGTAGCACCCGTTTGGTAGAAGCCAGTAAACATGCACAAGAACATTTAGCAACAGTGAATCCTGAAGCCCAGGTTTGCAGTGTCCCCACTGCTTGCTGGTTCACGGAGATAAACAGTCCCCAAGACAACACTTTTAGACTCCCCAAACTTCTCTGCTTTATTTTTCAACATCTTTCGTGTTTGGTAGCTCCCACCATCATCCCCACACATCCATAGAAATATTAGAAATGCCAGTAGTGTGATTCTTTCCCTGATCAAAATTCCATTCGAATTAAAACCAGGGATGTAGTTTTTCTCTAACCAAAATTAACTTTGCAACTATGTTACCCAGATGCAGGATGCCTTTGACAGTTGTTTATGGACTGTACACAAGTAAGGCTTTGAAAATAGACCCTTCCTTTGGCAGTTGATTGTCAACGCACTTGGGTAGATGTTTCTGCAACATTTCCCGGAAATCTGGACCTCTGACTGACTCAGAGGATGGGTGTGTTTGGTTCTTGGCCAATCATCTTGCTGCTAGTCACATCCCCAAACACACACACCAATATTTCTCACGTCTTGGCTTTTTGTTAGGTTTAACTAAGTTACAGCCATTGCTCAGGGAACTATTGTGGCATTTCAAGCTACATATCCTAAGAATGGTATGTCCAAGGGAGTTAACCACAAGTCTTTGCATGGTTCTGGGATTACCATGATCACCTTGCAGGAAAGGGGGAAAAAATGTAAGTCTTCCCATAATTGCTTTTGCACTGATGAGTTTGTAGACCACATCTTTGGTCATTTAAAGTCTTATTTTTATTTCTTTAGTTTATACCTCCAATGATATACAATACAAATTAATAATAAAATAGGATTCCATACTTTCCAAACCCGGCCTCAGAAAGCCAGACTGAGACTGTATCACTTGATGAGACATTCTAAGAGTTTTAGAATAGAAATTTTAATATATTGGAACAGCCATTCCAGTGTATCACACATAAAATGGCTGAAAGAGTGTGATTATTTTCCCTCCTTTCTCTGGAGGATAGTGATCCAAGGCCACACCACCAGCAGGCTGTGTTCTTATGAAGGCTGCACTCTTGACTTACAAATGTCTGTCACACTTTGCAGCTGAGGCCCAGAGAGTGACAAGGAGCAGGACACGTTGCCACTGTTTCTTCTTGTAGTAGCAGGAACCTCATGCCCAGAGCCCCATCTCCGAGCCCACCATCCTTGGGGTTAAGGTTTCATCCTATGGTTTGGTTGGTTGGGGGAGGATGGCTGAGATCACAACAGCCTGCTTCGTCACTGAGTAGGAACCGGTGTCTTCTCCCCTGCTTGTACATGTGATCCGGACTCGAATATGCTCTCTAGCTATAAGTGCTCTGACTTCTGGTGACTCGTGTATGCCTGGGATATAGATACAAAGAGATGAGCTCGTGATTGTCTCACATAGTGACTTCGTTCCTATGGGAACATCTGAATTGAATTTCAGATTACGCCGCTTATCTCTGTCATTTCTTTGAAAACCACTTAAACTTCTGGGTCTCCCTGTTTCCTTCTTTTAGGAAAAGCGTGATAGCATGCTAGAGGTTTGCTGGCATCTGACTGGAGTCCAGAGTGAATATGAGTTGACCTAATATATTAGTTACTATTTTTAAATCACTTATGCAGCAAAAATATCACTCTAGCAGCTTCAAGTAGTATATTAAATGTTTAATTTCAACTGGATAAATTATGGATTCGTCAGTTTTATCTCCTGTTGATAAGCCCTTTCTGGCGAATATCCTAAATGACCTCTTTTTACCATAACAAGTAAGTAAACCCATTTTTTGATCTATTTAGAAATACAACTCAACATAAAATTCAGATTGTTCTGTTAGCAAGATTGGATCTTCAGTTCTGTGACCCTGTATTCATTTACAGTGAAGTCCTTGGTGTTTAGATATGCCTCCTTGTAGAGCAGATGCTCTGCTAGTGTGCCCAGTGCCTGAGCAACAGCAGCAGTAAGGACAGAAACATCAGGTTGTGCAGAGAGCTCAGAGGCTAAGGGTGCGTGCTGCTGGGTCTGAAAACCTGAGTTTTGTTCCTAGCATCCTTGTTATAGAAGGCTAGATCTAGCCAAGTCCCTTAAGACTTCTGACCAATGCCCCCCAAAAAACCCCAAGTAAGTCAGAGACTTTGGGGTGATGCTGCAATGCTGGTGCTGGTGATAAATGAATTTTATCTGTCCCTCCAATTTTATCTGATGAATTCTAATATCAAAATAGCACACACAGTTCATGGGGGGCTCTTGCTCAGCAACAAATTTCCAACACCTAGAGTATGTGCTTGTATTTTCAATCGTCATTGGACAAATGAATAAATGCATATTTTGTCATCCACTTATAGAAAGAACTTATGAAGGGATCCTCTGAATTTGCAAATAAAAGAAGTGAGAAAGACCACAGCTCTGACAGGTGAGAGAGTACTCGAACCCGAGATGATATTAAAGGAAGCTTGATAGATAAAGCAAGGGTGAATAACGGGATTAAACATCAGTTCTAAGGCAGAGAAATACTCCTTCTTTTGTATATGCTAGGGAGGCAAAGTCTGGGTGTTTTCGATGAAGAAAAATGGTTTTTATTTTAAAATTTATTTGTGCGTGAGTCAAGGACGGGAGCAGCTGGGGAAAAAAGATCCCACTTTAATGACAGGTTACAGTTTTAAGTGTGGTAGTCTGTCTCAAAGAAGACAGATTCCAATCATCCTGCTCCAGCTGGACCTCATTTGAACTACTGATTCATTCGGAGAGGAAAAGACACACTTCAGACATTAAGAGTGGACTACGGACGCGGGGGATCTATGAGCGTATGTTTCTGTTATCAGGCTTGCACACCCCTGATTGTGAGAAGCCATCTAAGAGCGGATGAGCAGAGCTAAGACGAAACAGGAAGTCGCAGACAGCCAGGCAGAAGCCTGCGGAGGTAGCCTAGGTGAAAGGAAAGTGGCTGAAAAGCCGAAGCCGTGGGAGAAAGGAAAGTGAGGAGCCTTAAAAAGATGTTCTGTCCTCGGAAACGCCCGGCTTCCAGAGAAGCAGACAAAGGTCATAGTCACCGTCAAATGGTCGAAACACAACCACAAGGAGGGAAGATGGGATTTCATTGTCGACGGCCCTGTGAGGGAATGAGGTCAATTGACTCAACTCTGAGGAGACAGAGTTTCATATAAAAAAGAACTTTCTGAAAGTGGAAATTGCCAAGGGCTGTGAGGGAATTCTGAGGGGAAAAAAAAAAGGATAAAAGCTGAAGATTACCTTAAAGGACTCCAGGGCTTTGGAAAAGAGAATCTAACTTTCATGTCCTTTCTTCCTTGGGGCTGAGTAGGACAGACAGAGAGTAAACAGTTTAGTTTGGACTTTCCCCATTTTATCTTAAAGAGAAAAATCTTTTCAATACATGCAAGCCATATTTCTTTTAGGAGTTCCACACTCCTCAGGCAGAGCACAGGGCAGGATGTGAAACAGCCTTCCAGAAAACAGAGTGGAGAAGGCCAAGCACAGGAACTAGAGTCCACAGCAAAGTTTTTATAAAATACGTAGACTTACTTAGGGACTGAGCGAGAAGAAGCTAGAGTGCAGGGCAAAAATACAGCATGAAAGCAAACAACAGAACCACAGTGGAAGGTTCTGGGGTATAGGATGATGGGGTACACCTGGTGTGGTAGGGGGATTCCACTGTCTATAATATGTCAATTCTGCTTCAGACAGTACCTAGGGACTGAGATATGATACAGCTGTTAAAAGTACCTACTGCTCTTCCAGAGGATGCGAGTTCAGGTCCCAGCTCCCATGTCAGGAGGCTCACATATAACTTCAGTTCTGGGAGCAGGGGATCTAACCTCTTGCCTCAGTATGCACTTGCCCAGTACCAAACCTACATGTACAAACCTACATGTGCAACCTACTTTACATGTACAAGCCTACACACAGACACACATATATACACAACTGAAAAGAAACCTTAAAGCCAGGCAGTGGTGGCACATGCCTTTAATCCCAGCACTTGGGAGGCAGAGGCCAGCAGATCTCTGTGAGTTCCAGGACAGCCAGAGTAACAAAGGAGAAATCCTGTCTTGAAAAACCAAAAAATTTTTAAAAAATTAAAAAAAACCAACAACCTTAAAACAAACAAAAACAGACAGGACCCAGGCATGAGATTTGGAAAGGAAAGACAACGGAAAGTGAGACAATGCAAGACTCACTGTCAAGCAAGGGTCCCCATGGCATGGACTTTGATGGCAATTGTGACCCAATTCCAAGTCTGTGGGAATAAGAGAATTGGGATGCCATTAATGGATAAAGGAGCCAGAGAGGAAATATCCTGGAAGTGTACGAGGGCCGTTGAGACCATTTCCTTACTGGTTCTCTGGCATTTCAGGAAGTAGCCTTGGTGAGAGGGAATGATCCAGAGTTGTCAAGAATTGACATGGAAAGCCTTCCCACCATTTCAACACCTATCAATCAAACGGTGTCTCCATTACCTTTGCTTTAGTTAACTCGTTGTGGATTCCTTTACACGTCTCCTCAATTTACGTTAGCCCTTAGGGGACTCGCCATTTTCTTTTTCTAGTCTCAACTGAAGATACTTGTTTTATGCTGTAGTTTCCCAGACCCCAGTGTCATTTTGTCTAGATTCTTTACTCTATTTCATGTAAATTGTTAGCTAGATGGGATTGGATAGAATAGACTGTCTTAATCAGTGTTAGATTCGATTTTCTTTTTGGTAGAAGTGCTTCATAGGCAGTGCTTTGTCTTTCTAGAAGATACAGGCATGCAGATACCTCTTTGTGCTTGATGTTAGCCACTGTTTGCAACTGTTGTTGAGTATGAGTTCTTACAGAATATATGACTCCGCAGATAATGATGGGATTTTTCTGACTCCTAAGTTATGGCAGAGAGCTTTGAAAGTTTTAGTAGACCTCTATCCCTTAGGAGAAATCTTTGCCTCTGTAAGTATTTATTGAACAAATGATTTAAGAATAAGAATTTATTAAAGTAACCTGAGAGTAACAAGATAACCATTGGTAGTGTGCATCTTTATATGATGTATAATGTTTTTATATGCAGTAGGGGCAGTTACATAGATTTTGCCTGAAATGTTTTTTCTTAATCCTTTGTTCTTTTTATATCATAATTATTCTTCCAACTGATCTGCCATTATTTCTAACTCCTGACACTAGCATAACAAGGATAAATATTTACTAATATTATAGATGATAAATGTTTGTATTTAGCTAATTATATGTTTATTCATTCATTCACTTATTTATTTATTTTTACAGCAACCAGGCTGACTTAAGTAAATTTGTTATGCTGTCCATAAACTCAGACTCCCTATAGAAATAGGAGAAATCTTTATTTCACACTAAGCATTTTGTCAGCATTTTTGCTCAAATCTCATATGCGATTTTAATAATTATTTAATAATTTATATAAACCTAATGAGATCATTGTAAGAATGTGGCTTTTATTTTCTTCTCCTTTTCAGAAGGGTTTGGCTACTAACATCTTTACATATTCATTTCACAGTTCATTAAAACCACCACTTTCCAAGCCTGGTGGTGGTGGCACACACCTCTAATCCCAGCACTCTAGAGGCAGAGGCAGGCGGATCTCAATGAGTTCAAGGCCAGCCTGGTCTACAGAGTGAGTTCCAGGACAGCCAGAGCTACAAGAGAGAAACCCTGTCTCGAAAAGCAAAAAAAAAAAAAAAAAAAAAAAAAAAAAAAAAAAACTACTTTCCTATAATATAATGATAAATTTCTGTATGTGTGTAATGTCAGTGGGGTGGGAGGGAGACACATGTCTTGGTGTAGGTCTGGAGGCGATGGAACAACTCTGTAGAGTCATTTCTCTCCTTCACTGTGTTGGTTCTGAAGATCACACTCAGGTCCTCAGGTTTATCTGGCAGGTGCCTTTAGTGGCTAAGCCATCTTGCTCCCCTATGCCCTGCATTTCTGAAACTTGCTTCCTGTCTCTTGCCTAAGGAAAGGACTCCCACTTGTAGCTTCCTGTGCTGCTCACAGATGGAGCTTTGGGGGCAAACACACCACTTTTTCGTGGCTATGTAGTTGTGACTGCTCACAGGCAACACGTGATTAGCATGACAAGCCTTGGAGAAAACAAAGCTATTGTTTCTTCATCATTTGAGAAGTGGCCAGGGTTTCTAGGATTAAGGAAGGTAACAAAGAAAACAAATGAACCCCAGAAACTGCATTGGGAAGCCATTTCAGAAGAGTAATAGAGCATTGGTCTGTTTCAACATTGACCCTTTTCTCTCCCCAGGGTTCAGTAAGCAAAAGACAGAGATGAAGATATAGTAGTCAGACCATTTGGTGGACTTTTGAGAAAGGTCCCTTCATTTCCTATAACCTTTTTTTATTCAATTTCTGTAAAAGTATAAACACAGAAACAGACAAACAAAAAAAAATCCAACCAACCAAACAAGCAAACAAACAAAGAAACTTTGGTTCCATGAAGTGTGAAAGAAGCAAAAGTTCTCTCTGAAGAAATAAAGCGAATTGAAGATCATAAATTACCATGTCAGGAGAAAGCCCAAATAAGAATCACCATGCTAGAATGGCCAGATGGTCTGGATAATGCCGCCTATATGCCCAGGGAAAACCACAGCTGTTTAAAAATGCATCTGATGACAGATGTTCATTTCGAACAGAAACCTTCTCCAATGAACCAATGAGACTATTTAATTGAAGTTTAATATGAAAGCAGAAGAAATTTAATAATAGAACGGAGCTTTAAAGGGCTGCGAGCCCTCTGCTCGGCACGCACCCTCACTCTCCAAACGCATAGTCGCTGTATACTGGTCAGGGCTAATCATCACCAAATGTGCAAACACGAATTCCATGCACTCGGTCTCTCCTTTCTCGGTCTCGCCATCATCTTTGAATCCCACATGGCGGAGAACTTTCCACTTGAAAATGTAATTGGCTTTATGCGCGTATGTGGGTGGACAGGAGAGACAGAGGTAAAAATTTAATTGCCTTTCTGTATGTATGTAGGTGGACAGGAGAGATAGAGGTAAAGATATGGACTCAATAGAGCTCTGGGTTATATCTATATTTCCAAGAACTAACCGATACCCACAGGAAGCTTTCAACTTTTACTTTCTCTTGAAAACAATAAAATCCCCTCCTCTGCTCATGGAAGCTGGGCCACATGTTCTTCTTTGGAATTCACAAATTTGTTCACAATCTAGAGCAGTCGTGATATGACAAATGAGGATTCTGTTCCCGTGAAGTCTAGCCCTGTCCTGCCCGGAATCCCGTGAGGGCTATCAGTTCTCAGCTGGAGTCAAGACATTCTAGAGCTGAGAGGACGTCAGACGAGTCCAGGCCTCTCATCTCTGGCCAGAAAAATTCTAAAAGATATGAGGCTGATGCAGCTGCACATACAGCTAGTTCAATGATCACAATTTACTTGATCAGTTTTTGTACCCGGGCAATAATGCTTCGTTCAACACTTCATTCTTTTAGGTGCCATATGTGTTTTTTTCCAAATGATCCAAGAGGAGAAGCCGTTTGTAGACTAGAAGAAAAGTGACAAGCTATCAATTCTCTACGCAGACATGCCCTGCTCTGAGATGAATCTTCATAGAATTGTCATTGTTGAACTCCATACCGCAAGCTCCTGGGTTTCTATTTGATAATCTGCCTTACCATGTATATTGCTAACCCCCTACCTTGAAAAGGTTCCCATTATTTTTCTACTCACTGAAGAATATTTTCATCATAAACTTCAATGAATTGGTGATAAATGTTGCGAGGAAGCTTTACGTGCTGAGTAATTGCACACACATTGTCTGGAGAGCACACATGTGGGACAGCAGTCAGATGGAACAGGGTGCCTTATACATATTACTTCAAAAAAAGAAACTGGAAACTAAAACAACAAAAGTACCCACTGCTCTTCAGAGGATCCAGGCAGGTCCCAGCCACCATGTTCTGACCCCCCAAAAACAGTGGAAAGCCGCACCCACCAGCCACCCCTCCAGTAAGCCAATCCCCCCAACACCTACCCACCCCCAAACCATACAACCCAGGCCCCTTTAACAGCACAGGCCAGCACATTTTAACCAAGGTTCTCCAACATGATTACAGCTGACTCCTTTAATAGTAAATAGGCCATTTTAACCAAGGTTCTCCAACATGATTACAGCTGACTCCTTTAATAGTAAATATTTGCCTGCAGATTGTTAAACCGTGAGCAAATACCTCTGCACACTGAAGGCTTTCAGTTGTGAATTGTTCCAGCTTGGTTTTCAAATAAACCATATTTCCAATGGATTCAGACACAGCCTACAAAGTACCTTCACAGGTTCTCTTCAGGTTGCTCTGAGTTTCTTCTGCAGCACAGCATAGTTGCAAGCTTTCATCTCTTCCCTACTGAACAAGGGTCTTTGTATCACCTCTTGTAGATTTCCTATGAATTTGATAGGTAAGCTAAATTTTTGTTTATTTTTCCTCCTTGGCAGGCTCGAAACCAACATTATTACCATTGTCAGTGAATGTTCACTTTGAGCTTTTGTTGTGTTTGGAGGGGATTCCTGTCATTAGACTTGTCTTCCCTCAGCTCTTTGGCTTGTCATGGCTATGAGATCCATGTCCAGCAACGTTGGCTTCAGATTTTTACTCTCTTACCATAATGATGGAGCTTCCAGGTAACTAGATTGGTTTGTACGCAAAAGACACTCAATTCATGGCAAAGCAATTTATGCATACTTCTGCCTAACACAGGTCACAGTGCTTACGGAAGACTCTACACCTGGAAGCCATTGCTGTAGTTAATGCTGAGAGTACCAAACAACAACAAAGCAGATTGTCATCAACACTTTGCCACAATTCAAGCAACTTTATTTGGATCGAAATCCTACACATCCAATGATAATAGTCTTTCTTCCCCCTTAGTGCTTCTGTATTTCTAGTTTCACCTGGAAATCATTTTCTCCAGAAAGCCACTTGGGATGTTTACTGCTTTGATGACTTCTAGACACCAAAACAGATTCAAACTGGGAGAGAGAAATTTCTTTCCCATTCATCTTGCTGTTTTCCAATAAGATGTCAAACATCTGGATACTTGAGATGATTGCAGATGATTGACTAGAGTTTTCATTTTCAACTGACATGGTTTCTGGCACCATGGGCACACGCAACAAGTTTGTTTACACAGGAGCCCCAAGCCACTTCCAGAGGAGCAGTCTAGTGTCTATCCACATCAGCTGCCTGTCTGATAAGAGGAAGGAGACGTCTGCTGTTGGTTGCGTCTCTGTTTTGTGCCCAGAAATGGCTGTGGAAGGTTAAAAGTGATGGCAAGAGATGCATTCAGGCATAAAAGGAGAAGAGAGCCTAGATCTTGAAAGGCCTTTGAAATTACGCTAAGAAATTTAGAGACACATTAGGTAGCTGATGTGTTCAGATTTGATTCTGAAACCACTCACTCTGGTCATAGATGGCATCTTAATTGGAGTCAGGGTCACTAATGGTAGTAAGTAAACAATAAAAGGTCTACTGCAGTAACCCAGGTGAGAGTCAAATGAGTGTTGGCAGCACCAATGGAAGCACTGATCATTTTTCGAGTGGATTTTTTTATTTTTGGAGACAGGGTTTCTTTGTTGTAACTCTGGCTGTCCTGGAACTCACTCAGTATACCAGGCTGGCCTTGAACTCACAGAGATCCACCTGCCTCTGTTTCCCAAGTGCTGGGATTAAAAGTGTGTGCTATCACTGCCTGGCAAGTGATCGTTTTTTAACAGTGGTCAGAAATATACTTACAATCAGAGGCAGGTCCACACAGGACAGAATAGAAAGGGAAGCAGGAAGACAAGTTTAGAGAAAATACTTATCATACTGAACCATGTGAGATGTAAGGAACCAGCCATGGGCAATGACTTTGAGAACGGGGGAGAGCATGCATGTGAGTGCTGGGAAGAGTGGGGATACCCTAGACCCTACAGGATCTTCCATGAAATCAAAGAGAAGAAAATTCCCCAAGACCATGGCATGTCAAGTTGGGGTGACTGAGACAGTACTGCCAACCAAAGGAAGAGAGATGTAGGATGTTTGCTTCCATTGGGTGACACTAGCCCTTGACATGGTGGCAGCATCTAAAAGCAGCTCAAGGGAGATGTTTGGTGAGTGGGTTTAACATACAGACTTGGTCCTTGGGTGTGAGGATGTCCTGGAAAGTGAATGGAAGACTCATTATTGTGTCACAGGTGAGAGATGCTGAGAGACATCAGGGGAATCCCCAAGAAAGGTAGGAGTGGCCAGTGCCACAGGACCTGTGTCTCCTAGTCCTTGTGTCTATACCACTCCATCACCTGTGTGTCCCAGACACAGGACTCTAGAACCTCTTACTTACTTGACATGCTGACTTGTGAATGCTAGATTCGAGTGAAAGGTTTTGCTTTCTCAAATACCTGACTTTGCACTGAATCCCGAAAAGAAATCATTTTAACAGTTGATTAGATTATCCTTAGCTCTCCATGTCTCTTTATAGTTGTGATCTGTCGTTTACCTTACTGCTTCCCTCTAGTTCCTCTGTAGTTCCTCTACTTCCTTCACTTTTGAGGGAGGAGACGTATGTGTCTTTATCCTGGTGACTTAAGGAATACATTGTTCCAGTTGTTTCTCTCTGACAAATATCACCAGTCAGAAGACTGCCTGGAGCTCTCTTGCTTTTCCTCTAAAGTGAAAGAAATTGTCTCTTAAGACCATACACTTGATTGTAAACCTCTACTGTGTATGGCAATACATTACCAACAACTCCCGCCTTCCTCTTACCTCTTCTAATTTCCAGTGGGCCTGACTCCATTGACACATTCAGCACATGCAGTGTTAACATTGTAATGATACTTTCTCACCCAGGACTAGCAGACAATTAGTGTTCAAGACCTCACAGAGAAGTGGAGGAGACTCAGGAGACGATATTGGGCTTGGTAGTGATTAAGTGGCCTTTAAAGACACTGAGATGTTGAGATTAGAAGAAGGATCCCAATGAATTAAACAAGTAATTGGGTTGCTCTATCTTCAGAAGATGAGTCTTATTTATTTACATTTTTACTACCTAATTTGATAACTTAAGAAAAGATTTTCAAATGCACACTTCAAATAGAGATGTTTGAACCATTGCTGAGTGTGTTCTTGTAGCTGTGGGATAGCCAGGTTCATGACCCATTCAAAGTCTCAACTCACAAACTGATCTTGAGTTTATGACTTTTTAGAGTCTGTTACATTTAGCTTCTTCTTAGAAAGTGATTCCTGTTGGTATCAAACCTTTCCCATCTGGGTCCTGTCGTAGAAATTTATTTTTATTTATGTACAAAATAATTGTTTCGTGTACTGTTGGGTGAGAGGCTGCCTAGGTTTTGGTGTTTCGTATTGTCTGCAGGTGTTGGATTTCTGTGAGGGATGTTTGACTGCTTATGATCTGCACCTGAGGAGTTCTGCTCAATAAAAACACCTGAGCTTAGATACTCGCGGTCCCACTGTCCAGAATGGTGCTGGCCAGGAGGATGGTGGTTCCCTCTGCTGAGGTCTGGCAGAGTTTGCACATATAAATATGCCTCCCATTCCGAGTCCTTGCGTACTACTACAGGGTCCCTCCAGTATTATATTTGAAATACTAACAAGATGAAAATCAAATGCAAATGAGAAAAATAAAATGCATTTGAGGCAGGCTGTATCTAAACACAAATGTAACGGTCCCTTTCCCTGTCAGAAGCACAACACATTGCTGCAAGCCAAAAAGGACAAGCTGGAGAGCAAATAGTCCCTCCTACCTTGACCATTCCACATTCTGCTGGTGTCCTAGAGGGTGAGAACTTGGTTCCAGGGTAAAACCAGCTCAACTCAATGGACTATGAGGAAGTCCCTCACCCAGAACATGCGAATATGAATGGGGGGTTTTTGCAATTTTCAGTTCTCTTTGAGTACTTTAAATCATGGGGTTGCTTTGTAAATATCCAAAGATGAGAGACCCTCCACAGGACCACTGCTCAAGTTGATAGCGTGCAAAACCAGTAAAATGAGACTCCAGCATTCGTGAGCTTGGAATATGATGTCTTTTGGCACAGCTTGAGTGGTCACCACAATGGATGCTGTTTGTAGTCAATCCCACATGCGGCTCCTCATCTTCCTTGAGGTCATAGCTGAGGTTTTGTCCTGACATCTACCTTTTATTAACAGGACTCAGTGGAGGAAACATGCCCTGAGATAAATCTTGGTTCCTTTCTCATTACTATGCATGAATGCATGGGGAAATGTGTGACCCAAATCTGACCAAAGGGAAGCAAATGCAGTGGAGGCTACTGTATAGCTCTCCTTTTGTCTCTGGACACTGTTGTTCTGGACATGACTCCTTTTCCAAGCATGAGGATGTTTGGTCTGGAGTTAAATCTGGGACGCGCTCTAGTGGAGAAGAGGTGTTGAGCTGTTGAGACAAGTGATCTTGAAACACACTTTCCTTGTGGGTGGTGATTTCTGGAGTGTTATATGTTTTCCCCTTTGACCACAGGGCAAAAACCAAGGTAGGATAATCCTTCTCACTTTGTCCTGACAAGGGTTTTACTCTAAAGTCCTTTACTGTAGAGTTGACTTTTAATCCTTTCATTTCTTCATTCAACAAACATTTACTCTGAAGCCAGCTAAGTTTTATCTGCTGGACTGGAAAAAGGCTTCTGTTAATATCCTCACTGTCATCCTTGGGGCCAATCCAGATCCAAGCCTTTCCTTTGACCTACAGGGTCTCAGCCCTGGTATATCCTTGATCCCATTTCTTAACACTCTGGTCCTTGCTTGTTTGGCTGTATCTACGTGGCTCCTCTGAAGAGGTTGAACAAGATTCCACATCTGCCATCACAGGATTACTCTGCACACTCCCTCTCTTGGCCTGGACAAGCTTCTTCTCCCAAATATTTGGCCAGCTGGCTGGCTCCCTGGATCATTTGATTCAGACTTATGTTGCGCTGTCATCTTGTCTGTCACTCTCCTCTCCCTCTTGTTTATCCTAGTTCACATCATGTAAATACTCTTCATTTAAAAGAATTATTTCTACACATCTTGGCTCATTGTCTGTATCAGCTTTGCTTTGTCATAGCTATGTCCTTAATGCTACAGCAGCTAACACTTCAAACTTAAACAAAAGTTGACACTAATGGCAGTGGCAGGACCTCTACTATGTAGCAGAAGCTTCTTTAGAGGGACTTACAGTTTGGCAATGCACAAAACTAACTCCAAGTATTTAACTGCCTTAGGGCTTACCTGAGAAATCTTCTGTTATGTTGATAGTTGTCCTAATTAGGGTTAGTAGTGCTGTGATGAAAATCCATGACCAAAAGCAACTTGGGGAGGAAAGAGTTTATTCAGCTTATACTTCTATATGACTGTTCATCACTGAAAGAGGTCAGGACAGGAACTCAAAACAGGGCAGGAACGTAGAGGCAGGAGCCGATGCAGAGGCCTTGGGGGCATGCTGCTTATTAGCTTGTTTTCCATGACTTCCTCAATCTGCTTTCTTATAGAACCTGGGACCACCATCCCAGAGATGGTACCACCCACAGTGGGCTGGGCTCTCCACCATCAATCACTACTAAAGAAAATGTTCTATAGGCTTGCCTACAACTAGATGTTATGAAAACATTTTCTCAGTTGGGGCTTCCTCCTCTCTGATGTCCCTAGCTTGTGTCAGGATGACATAAAACCATCTAGCACAACAGTATGAGTATGCATAGACCCAAAATTGTCATCTCCATTTTGACATCTGAACACAGTCTAAAAGCCACTGAGCTCAGCTGCTGCTGAATTCAAAGTATTTCCTATAATTCTCTGGATTATCAATGTGGAAATTTCTTGTTAGTCCTTATTTGACACCATTAGTATATTAATTAGTTCTTCCTAGTAACAGAGAAAGTTGTGAGGCAGGGATGTCTGTGGATGGCAGCTCTAGCAAACACCCAGAACAGGAAGAATGGCGATTGTTTTTGATGTGATGCTCCTTGTTATTTAAATATGTGGTTTCGTGAGCAACTTCTACGCAAGAAAATCTAGTACATTCCATCTTTGTGCTGAGCATGGGGCTGGTCTGAAAATTGGTGCCAAAACACATATGTTTGACTCTGAGGGGGAAAAAAAAAAAGCATTCTTCACATTCATCAAGAGCTCTTCCTGGAAATCTAAGCTAATAGCGCTGGACACATATGTGTCCATGTGGTTGATAGTGTGGAAACCACATTGGTTATATATAGAAAGCATTGTAACATAGGGTTTATTTATAGCAATGTCTGTGGAACACGCAGTTATTTTTGACAAGAAAGACTTGAAGTCATTTAGTGCAGATGCATAATTGTATTACAAATAAAGTGACTGATCATAACACAATCCACATTTGCAGATATTATCCAGCCATTTCAGAGTCAAGTGCATACTGGGTACAGCAATGAGCTACAGGTTACGCAGAAGCGATCTGAAAAGCGCAGACATTGCTCTAAGCAAAGCTATGCTGGCAAGGAAGCATGAGGGCCTGATGCTTTCAGAGAAGGCAGATGTGCTTGAAACGTTATCTACGTCTATTCCGTGGTCAGTGGCCTGCAGAAGACAACCTGTTGCGTTGAATTCCTCTTGTCTTCATGGGCTCTAACTGTAGATGGGTCTGAATCCAGTGTTTTTAGAAAAATCTCCACCAATAAATGAACAAGGAATGAGATGACACCTTTGCAGCCTGCTCTGTTGCAAGGTGTGTGGTTAGGATGGCAAGTGACGTCACTGCCACAGAGGCAGGCCTCTGGCCACATCTCTGAGGGACCATCTTAATTGGCTTCATTGAGGACTTCTCAAGTCCCAGTCTAAAAGCTGGTGACACTCTTCCGTGGGCTCGTGTCCTGGATTGAATAAATAATCTAAACACATTTGCTCATCATTCTCTGCTTCTTGGTGTGGGAGAGGTGTGACCAGCTGCCTTAAGCTCCTGTGTTACAACTGCCTCTCCATGGTGAACAAAGAGCCAAAGATACTCATTCCTTCTTAAGTTGTTGCATCACAGCAGAAAAGAAACCCATTCCTCTCTAAAGTTGTTGCAGCCAGCGGCAGAAAAACACTAAGACACAGAAGTTTTCCTATACCATTTTAAACAAAGTCTTCCAACTCGAAGTGTCACATTTTGAAGCCATATACAGACATCTTTCCATATTATCCCCACACAAAAGACAGAGGACAGAGGGTCACTCTAGACTCAAGACTTGCATCTTTTTGATGGGTGTAAACTATTTCCTGGGCCCAAAACTCAGGCAGGATGTGAAGAATAGAGGAAAGAAACTCCACAGTGGAAGGAACTGGTAGATTCAGGATGTTATGGAGAAGTCTAAACTTGAAGGAACTGATAGGAATGATGTTTGGGGCCCAACATATAATAGTGTGATCAAGCCTGCTTGTTTATTTAAATTTTATTATTTACATGTATGTGTGTTTGTGTGTGTGTGTGCACATGTATGTGTGGTGGGTGCTCGTGGAGTCCAGAAGAGGGTGTCGGATCCCATGCGGCTTGAGCTAGAGGCGTTTGTATGCTCCCAGGTGTGATGCTGGGAAACAAACTCCAGCCCTCTGAAAGAGCAGGAAGTGCTCTTACCTGCTGAGGCATCTCTCCAGCCCTGCAACACCCGTTTGTTCCTCTTGCCTCTCTGAGCCTGAAACAGAGCTTGGGATATAGTGGACACCAAGTGAACATTTGCCAAACTCAGAACTGAGCCAAAACACAAGGCGAGAACTCCTTAGGCTCCTTTCATTGGAGAGGGACCTCAAAGAACCAAAACCCTAAGCAGAAGCTGAGGAGTCCAAGCTGAGTGTTCGGTGTTCCTTGTGTTTGTGTTCTCATGCAGAAACAGTGTGGCAGTCATCATGCCTGTCCTCAGGGCTAACAAGTTCAGAAGCCTGAAAGCAGAAGGCTTTTTCCTAAACCTATCCGAACACTGAAGTCTTGGAGTGCAGTGTCAGCCCCAGATTTGGATGAAAGAATGTAGAAAAATCACAGCCGGGAGTGAGTTCCCATGGAGAGCAGAAGCTGAAGGAGCTATCCTTGTTGGGAAAGCTTACGTGATCATTTTATCAATGGCAGAAGGTGATTGACAAACCCATTTCCCCCAGGTTTTACATCTGGAACTGTAATCAAGTTCTCAGAGTAAAGAGTTGAGAGAAAAAAAAAACAAAAAACTCCCTGTGTTTCTAGCAGGACAAGAGAAAAGTCACCATTCTGAAATATAACAGGAACATTTACCATAATCAAATTTATTGTGCAGGCAAAAGCTTCCCCAGAGGTTTGCCTGATGTAAGGAGAGAGTGGTTCCTCTGCTCCAGCTTGTCCAGTGTCCCTGTCTGTTCTATGATAGAAATGAGCTAAGAAAAGCTGCTGAAAATTGGTGACAGCAGAGTAGGTCCACCCAAAGACTGGGGCTTAATCACAAAGGTGGCAGCACGGGGCACCTCTAACCTTCCACAAAGGGATAACCACAGTGATGGAGACTCCTCACAAGAATAGCACCCAGCACCAGTGGGCTATAGCAGAAACACCAGCCAGCTCCCTTCTCCATTTAAAGAAGAATTTATATCAAAACCCAAAGACAACAGAGAAGAGAAAACAAAGACATTAATGAAGAGTTGGGTGTATTCAGCTTAGGTCTGCTACAGCAAAAAAATGAAATGTCTGCAGTCATATTCACCCCAAACTTCACATGGCAAATCCACTTGTCAGCATTAAAATCATACTGAACCTGATAATTAAGTATAAATCATGCTAGCAGACAAGGACAAACATCTGAATAGAAAACTCAGCTGGAAATTCATATTAAACAAAACTTTTGGAAGCACCAGACTAGGGACATAAAATAACTATGGCTGGCATGTAGTAGCTTAAATGGAAAAAGTATATAAAATTGCTTTCCACTTAGAGAGATGGAAACTTTGAGAAAGAATAAACAGGAAAAGCTAGAAATGAAAACTATCATAACTGAAATGATGAATGTGTTCGATGGGCTCCCTGGTCAGCTAGACCAGTCTAAGGAGACAGTGGGTTTGAATACATGCTACTAGAAGCTTCTAAAAGTTAATTGCAAAGAAAAAAAATACCCATATCTCGTAAATATCCAAGTAGTAGGATTTTATAAAAAAAAAAAGAGACACACATATGTGTGTATATATATCATAAATAAATATATACATGTTAACTTTTATAACTTCATGTAGACTTTATGTGTACATAATATAAAGCACTCTCCAGAAAGCAAATTTGTAATTCTTTTATATATATGGACTTACAAACTCCTCAGAACAACTGTATAGGGTAGATAGAAATGTCCTCATTTTACAGCTATGCAATTTCCCAAGACAGAGAAATACTGGAATAGAGGAAGTGGATGGACAGGAAATAAAATCACAAATCCAAATGTAAGTGAAGTTAGGGAATTTGCACATTGCGAAACTCAAGTCAAGTGGATGAAAAAGTGTTCTGGCAGGTTGTGAAGTCTGAAATTATAAACTAATTCCAGTGTGGGCCAGAAAGACACAAAACAGAGACTCAGTTGAACAATTGGATCACAGACATAATTATTAACTAGGCCTATGCTAAGCACTGAAGGAGCCATAGGGTCTTGGCCATGTGAAGATGATGCTTCCCTAGAAGAGAAGAACACACATCAGCGAATCTGAGTTTTCAGATGCAGTCCTAAAGACTATTCCTCTACAAAACCTGCCCTGACCATTTATATTCTTGTCAAACCCTAGGCACCATGGGGCTTTCTCTAGCACCAAGATAGCCTGATCTTGCCTTCATGGAAAACACATACATGAGAAAGGATTTCTGCTTGGTTTAGTAGCAGTTACTAAGGTTGTAGGCTTGAATACATGGATGGCTCTTTTCTACAGGCAAAGCACAAAAACAGAAATGAAACGTTTCAGGAAGCACAAAATCGTTCTCTAGCTTTCCAGAAGCATATGGAATTCGAGTTCCTGTTTTCATCCTTCTGGGAAGCCCGCAGCTTCCTCCTGACATTAACCTCCAGCTGACCTTATTGTAACAAGATTTCAGAGAAGCCTGGATGTCTCAGGTGTGACCTGAATCTCTCATGAGCCGGAGTCCGGAGTCACAGTGCCTCAGGAGTGGGAAGGAATGACCACCATGACATAGTAACATCTCACCATTTTAAGTCCTTTGTTTCACTTGCTTTCTGTGCTGATATTTAAGTTATTATTCCTAGTATGAAGCTTATGAAGGTTTCTAGATAAATTATAAATGCTAATTTTAAATACTGTTTGACTCCATTACTGTTACAAGCTAGTTTAGGGTAAAGAAGGATAAAGGTTTTCTAAATAGGTCAACTTTTTGTGTTTGGTTTTGATTAAATTCTTTTTTAAAAATTTTGTGTGTGTGTGTGTGTGTGTGTGTGTGTGTGTGTGTGTGTGTGTGTGTGACCTCTGTGTGCGTGCCTGAAGAGACCAGCAGAGGGCATCAGATTGGAGTTACAGGCAGTTGTGAGCACCTGATGTGGGTGCTGAAACCAAACACTAGAAAAGCAGCACCTCTGAGCTCTCTCTCCAGCCCTTCTTTAAATTCTTTGGGAACTCTGATTCCTGCAATGCTCCCCTTCTCTCAAGTGAAAATTTCATTAATCGAAGACACACCCTCGACAGATTCCATTAAGTTATCAGAACCTGTTGGCTGCCAGCTAGGTTTCTCAGTTTCGCAAATTATATTAATGAAATATGAAGTGCTATCTAGAAGAGGGGCAATGCAAGGAAAATGACGGCTTTGGTGTGTACCTCTGTGGCGATGGGCTCAGGAGCCTGCCTTCCTCATGAAGCACGGGTTTTCCAAAACCTGCTTTGCTCCTCCAGCCTTCCCGGCCCTCAGGGAGCATCTCCCGCATCCCCAGTTACACCAAATCTTTCGCATGCAGCAGAATTCATCTTCTTCCTCCACAAGGTTTGAGGCAGGGCCTCACTCTGTATCCCTCTTTGGCCTTGGAACTTACAGTGGTTCTTCTGCCTCAGCCTCTCAGGTGCTGCGATGACAGACATGAGCCACCCATACCAGCTCTCTAATTCCTCAGCTTATTCCAATGTCCCTGTCTGGTTTTCTTCTTCCTCTCAGTACAAGTGAACAAAGCTTGGTCCTCTCTGCTTTGTCAGTTTTCTATATTGAGGGAAAGAGAGAATGAAAAGAGGAGAGAGGGAGAAGGAGGGGGAGAAAGAGAAATTGATTGAGGTTCAGTACTGTTCCTGCCAGTGTCTTAATATCTCTGGCCATCCTGTCTATCTTGCATTAACGAAATGAACAAAACACAAAAATCAGCCCAAAAAATTATTTAGCAAAACAAAATTTACCCAGTAAGCAGGGAAACTAAAAGGTAAAATTACCCTCCGGTGTGTCTTGTCTTCTTCTGGTAGGAGTCTCTGACAAATGTCCAAACATAGCGCAAGACCCATACATATTAGTTACAACTCATAATAAACAGACAAAACGTGTGTGCCACCTTGGTATCATTGAAATTAAGGTTTCAAACATGAAACCCGAATGAGAGGAATCTTTTCATAGCCATGCTCTGCATCATATAGCCATACAGTTTCCCCATCGTATTAGTCATCGCCCAGACAGTTGTCTGGTTGTGTAATGAATAGAATTCTTGTCACATTTGCCCTCTATCCAGTCTGTGTGTGCAGGTGAAGTGAAGAGGCTCCCGGGTCCACCTACCTTTGCCTGTGCCCTGCTCCGCACTGTCGCTGTAGCTCTTCCTGCTGTCATCCTCTTTGGCAGCATGTGCTTTTGAGCTATCCGAGTACACCTGTCACTCCTAGATTACCTTGTAAACACTGTGTCAAACATGGCAGACACAGTATCTCACATCTCCAAGGGATGTGACTCCCCTAGATGAATTTGAAAAATCACTTAACACTTTTATTTAATTTTGCAGAAATACCGTGGTATAAATTGTGTGACTTTAGTCCGCAGTGGTTCTTCTGGATGATTCTTCTCCTGCTAGGGAATTCCTTTACATTGAGAGATTGCTTTCATCCAGCAGACCTTGCTCTGCTGTGGCATCAGGAAGTGTCCTGCATGGCATATGGCATTCATGGAGGCAGTACAGTTTTCTTCTGAATCTCATAACCTCACATATGCATCCTTGATATTTTTTTTAAGTGTAGTCCTTAGAGAATATAGTAGAACATTGTAAACTCCAATCGAATATTTTGCTTTCTGTGGGACACCATCTCTGTAATCTGGAGTGAGGTCTCCAGGGAATCTTTTCAGTACTGTTATGGAAAAATATGCCACAGAGAATTAGACTACAGTGGAAAGAGCCTTGTGGCAAATAGTTTTCCATTGAACTTCAAAAATACAATGACTCTGCAATTAAAAGAACACTGAAACCATGCCGGCTTCTCTGGTTTACACAGTCAGTGAGCTGCTTAGGAAGAGGTCATATGGGAAGTCTGACAGCAATGCCGAGAGTTCAAGACTAAAAACTAACCTAAGGCCATTACTACAATCTGGTTGCCACTGTGAGTTTTTGCCAACTGCCTCCAACAAGGTCATCACTTAGAGTCTGGGACCTATACGATGACTTGTCCATACCTGGCACTCTTATCAGCCTCACAACATAAATAGCCTGAGACATTAGACCCTCATGTCCTCCACCACATGACACAATCTATTGTGTTTGAACCTATGCTACAGCTAGTCAGCCAGAGCCCAGGCATCTGAATGGAGTCTTAGAGTGCCTCCACCATTACTAGATTTTCCAATATGAAACAGTCAGATTCACAGACTTTACCATCTGCATCTCCCAGCAAAACAGAAGCAATAACACACTAGCTCGATGGTACCTCCATCCAGTTCTGTCTCCTTCCTCCCCAACTCAACTTCTTGTCACTCAAATGAACTCACCTGCTATGTTGATCAAATCAAACTCTGAGGAATTTGACACTAAATGGAAATAGAAAGGCAACCGGCACCCACACCCTCTGAGCTGGGGCTGCAAGGGGTGAGCTTTCACAAATGCATTGTTTTGAAGCAAGAACTACTTTCAGTGGTAATAATACAATCCTCACCAGCCTGGGACCTCATTCTGTCCCAAATCCCCTAAGAGATAGCAAAACTGTTCTGCCAGTTACCTCCCATAACCCCAAACTTCTATTCATGCACACTTAAAAAGCCACTTCAGAATATTACCTAATGTCTTCACTTTGTATAATTTTATATCTGGGGGGGTGGAGCTAATGAGGCCTTCCTACCCTGTAGATAAGTAACTCTTCACAGGAAACATCTCCAAATGTCCGTTCATCTCTCAGTGTTGTTCATCTATTCAACAACTTTTTCTTCCATAAGACATATCAGAGGAACTTCATTACCTTAAGCTACTTGTGTTTCAGAATAAACAACCATAGCTTCTTGCTTAGGTCCCTCGTGATAGGAACAAGTTAAAATGACCACAAATATAACTGTTGTGATTTTATGCGCTCTTCCTTAATTACAGCAAAATAGTGTAAATTTTCCTTACCCTTGATTCATTTTTGCTCATGAAATTTTTAAGCGAGCTCAGGAATATAAGTATATCAAGCAGGTGTGCAAATGAAACATCAATCATAAAGATTTATTTTTAAGACAATCTCTGGCTTACATATAGTTTTGCCATTTATTAAAGATGAAAAAAATATATTTTAATGAGATCAATGTGCTTGTTGAGTTTTACAAAGGAATTAACTCAGGAACTGGTAACTGTCTGGTACTCAAGCATGAAGACCTGAGTCGGGTACCCGCACTCATTTAAGAAACCAGACATGGTAGCATGGGCTTGTAGCCCCAGCTCTGGGAAGGTTGGGATGAGTGGATCTCAGGAGCTTCCTGGAGAGGGAGGGGGAGGGGAGAGAATAAGGGAGAGGGAGGGTAATGAAGATGAGCTTTAGTCCAACAGACCTTTTGTGTGACTGTGGAGACAGTTATATACAAAAATCATCCAAGTATATGCTTAGAATTTATAAATTTTATTATCTTAAATACCCAAGTAACTGATCTAAAAAGTTAAAAATAAACAACAAAAATTTAGCATCAAATTGTTACTAAAGCAAATATTATTTTATAATCGATAATACAATTCTCATTAACATAAAGGCTAAGCCCAGTGAGTGGGACTCTTACCCTTGGTTGGGGGAGGGAGGTGGAGGTTGGGGAGTTCACTGTCCTCTTTGACTACATAGGGCATTCAAGATCAGTTTACATTACTTAAGACCCAGCTTGGAAGAGTGACATTAAATAATAAAAAGAAGTTTAAACAAATTTTAATTCTGTTTGTATAGTCAGATGCCAAGCTGAAGGTTGAGTGTATTCTTTGAGTTTATTTGAGATAACATGAAAAATGAAATGAAAATAAAAAAGGAAGAAAGGAGACTGTGACCCCGAGTAAGCAGGATTGTGTTCCCGCTACATGTCACCCTGGCCTCTTTCAACCTGCTGACGAACTGGCTTAGCTTAGAACATTTCGCATACGTATTAAGGAGTAAATAAAAACTTTCAGGTAGATTGCTCTTCATCCACCTACTCTTAGGCTAGTTCTACATATTTTATTTAATATTAGACCCTCATGCCTCATGGGAACAGGAACAGAAAGAAGCCCGAGCTGCTATGTAGTGGCTCTCTTGTAAGTTCACCATCGTTGCTATTATCTCTGAGGTTTCAAATAGTTTGACTGTTCTTTTAAAAAAAATGATTTATTTCTATAAATTTAAATTACATGTGTGTTGTGGGAAGGTTAGGGTATGTATATGTGTAAGTGTAAGTGTATGTGTAAGTGTATGTGTGTGTGTGTGTCTGTGTGTTTGTATAAGTGTATGTGTGTGTGTGTGTAAGTGTATGTGCAAATGTATGTGTGTGTAAGTGTATGTATATGTGTGTATGTGTGTTTGTATGTTTATGTATGTTTGTATGTGTATGTGTGTGTGTAAGTGTATGTGTGTGTAAGTGTATCTGTGTGTCTGTGTGTGTGTGTATGTGTGTGTGCATGTGTAAGTGCAGACGCCTGCAGAATTCAGAGACATTTGGATCCCCTGGAGCTGGAGTTGTAGGCGGTTGTGAGCTACCTAACATGGTGCTGGGAACTGAACTTAGGTCGTCTGCAGGAGCAGTACAGAGGCGCCATCTCTCCATCCTGCTTTGATTGCTCTTAAATGTTTACTCTCAGCCAGTGTCTAATCTAGACAAGCTCATTATTTAAGTTGTCCAAGACAACGCTGCCTTTACTGATGTTTTTCTACTTTTTGAGTGTCTACAGAAAATGGGATTATGATGCTGAGAACAGTCTTAGATTAAAATACACCTAGGACCATTTGCATTAACTTAGCCATGTTGGACATCCAGCAGTTCTCAATGATACCACAGAGGAGGGATCCCTTGCTCCTCTGTGTGTATTCCAGGACTGACAAGAGAGGTATGGAAGCCACCAAATGGGGCAGGGAAACCATTTGCTGGAAATCTTAATACACTGGCATCTTCTCATTCAATGTAAATTGTATGTATCATCTTCTCTCTCAATTCTCATTTCAGGAAGAACATTCGTATTGCTAAGAATGTACCTGGACATAAATGTTTCTATTCAAAAGGCATGCATATACTGTGATACATATAATTTCAAAACATGTCAAAGGGGAATGGACCACTATTTGGTTGCTAAGAACAATGAAAAATAGAATATCGAATCTGAATCACAGAGAAGAGGCTCAGCTGCCTGCTGGGAGAATACATCAGCAGGATAGCTAACATCCAGCCAGTAGCATGGGTCAAATGGGGACTGTATGCAGGGCTGTGAGCAGCTCTCTACACACCACGTTATTTCTATGTGAGCTTAATAACTGTGTGCTCTTCTCAAAGAGACCTAAGGCATCATCTTTATAAATCGTTATTGTTGAGATGAAAATTTCAATCTGTGATATGAAAAGAACACCCTTTCCAAGTCCATCCATCTTTGAGATAGCCGAGAGGGGAGCAGCTGCTATGTGTATGAAAATCATTTGGATTTAGGATCAGCTATTATGTTTCAGGGCCTACATTATCCCCTCTCAATGGCCACAGCAAAATTAGTCTTATTAGTCAGATAATGAGACAGAGGCAGACGCTGAAACAGTCGCTGAGCTGGTGCACCTCCGCTTTGGGGATGATGCCTACTAATGTTTTGTCCCAGAGCGACGTCAACATAGGGCAAAAATTGCTTCCTGTCTGTTCTTGTCTGGAAAGCAAATTCCATGTCTATGGCCAGGAGGGCTTACTGCAAAAAGTTCTAAAGGGAAAAAAAATCTAGAGGATTATGTTCAGAGATGTTATTTTTTTCAAGAACACTTGAACTGCTGTTAAGTTAGGAGAGTAATTCCAATTCCACCTTTTGAATGCGTTACCGATAGTAATTTCATGGTATAGTCATCACCGTTTGGGCCATCAGATAACTTTTGTCTAGTACGGTGTGGTTGGGTAGGTCAGTATCCCGCTATTAACGTTAGCCCAGTGGCCTTTCTCAGCTGGGTTATTGGCAGAATCAAAACTGCCTGAAATATGCACAGATACCAACTGAAAAATGAGTAAGTAAATTAATAGCCAACTTCACAGAAATTCAACGTTTATATAAAGCATGACTTCTTTACTAGTTGTGCTGAAATGTAGAACTCTGCAGTTAATTTCCTGATTGAGCCACAGTGCAAGGGCTTTCCTTGAAAGTATAATGGGTGTCTCTTTTTTTGTTGTTGTAAATTTTATCTTTTTGACAAAAGTGCTGTTGCACACTTATTGAAAATTGTGCTAACAGAATCTTGTGATAAAAAGTTATTTAATAATCAATAGCCACACTTAATAAACAGATTGATAATCAGAACGGTAACATGTTGGGGTGAGCTTAGGACTACAATATAGATCACTTAATTCCCTTACTGGTTTCTGAATCCTACAAATCTTGACTATCACTGTTTTTTAATGAGATACATATAGGGGAGACAATCAGAAATACAGATTTTATATTCTATTGGAATAGAACAGTGTAAGAATTTCAATCAGCAAGTAAAACAAACTAAAAGTTTTGTTACTGGTTGATTGGTTGGTTGGTTGGTATTGGGCTCAAGAGACGGCTCGGTGGGTAAGGGCACTGTTGCTCTTATGGAGGATCAGGGTTCGATTCTCAGCACTCACATCGTAGCAAACAGCCATCAGTAACTCCAGCCCCAGGGATCGACACCCTCTTCTGATCTCCATGGGCACTAGGCACACATGTGGTGCACATACATAGGCTGGGACTGTCCTAAGAGCTAAGAACAAGTCAAAGCTAGCTTCGAACCTCCCATTGTCCCTAGGGATGAAAATGGTAGGCATTTGGGGCAGCTTCACAGAAGCAAAGAAATGTGTTTGATGCTTTGTCTGCCTGTAGCTGACACCCAGGGAGGCTTGTGTCCCCCATGCAGACGAGGCTACTCAGTGTCCTTGTCTTAACCAATGGGCATTCTCAGGGTCAACGACCACGCCCCCCACGGTAACCCTATAAATGTTCTCTAACACTGCGTTAAAGTTGAGACTGCCCCCCAATGCACACTTGTCTCCCCTCCACACCGTGCTCCCACATGGCTTTTCTGCCTGGAGACGGCAGACCGCAGGCAGGCTGCCACTCCGCCAGGCAGAAGAGCTGCTGCCGGGAACACACGTATGAGGATTCTTTTACAACAGTAGGCAAAACGCTCATATACATAAAATGATAAAATAACTTTTAAAATTAAAAAAAGAAATACAAGACAATAAAAATTATAGTAAAGAAAAGATTTTTTTTTAAAGATAATTTTATTTTCGAAAGAAGGCAATTCTAGATGATCATAACTAAAGCGAGGAAAACACAAGCCAGCCAGATAGGGAATGTTGTCAAACAAATGGTTAATGATCCGTGGGAATTTCTAAATAGTTAACAACGAGGAAGTCTTCCTTGAAGAAATGCTTGTATGACTTTGAACTTGTGGCCCAGGTCTGTTGATATGTATTCAAATCACTGGACACTGTTTGCCAGTGTGCTTTGTGTGCAGACATAACAGAGAGAAGGCAATATAGAGAGGAACTAGGGAAAGCCATGAGTATTTGGGGCCTGAATCTTAACTCCTGTAGATGGCTCAATTCCCAAAGGCTCAGGTTCTGAGCTGGAGACTCCGAGAGGGGACTGCATCATGAGGGGCGTGGCTTCCTTGGTGGAGTCCTCTATATAGTCAAGGGTCCAGAGCTGAATGGTGACTAGGGTGTGGAGGGCACTTTAGAAGTGGCCCACAGTGGACAGAAGTAGGTCACTGGGGCCTGCCTTTGAAGGGTATATTTTGTTCTCAGATTTCTTGAAAGATGTATGTTATATAATTTTTCCCTAGTGGAATATTCTCCCTCCCTTCCCATTCCTCTTTCTTCTCTCTCTCCCTCCCCACCCACTTTCTTGCCAACATAAGGTGAAACCGTAATCCAAACACAACCTTCCTCCTTTATGGTGTGCTTCTCAGGGATTTCGCCACACAATTGAAAACTGATTAGTACAGTATCTTTTTTGGAAATGGTTTTCTTTCATGCTAAGGCATTTGAAAGCCTCCAGTTTTGTTCCCCCAAAAAAGGCATATTTAGAGGAAAGATTGTGGACAAATAATAAAAGGAATCCACACATCCATACAGGAAGATCCAACTGCTCTCCAGACTGAACACTAGAAAAGTGAGAATATCTTGTCTGCTGATTTCACAGTTACATCTACTGGAAACTCCATGGACAGACCTAGAACATTCTACCAAAGTGATTCTCATAACACAGAACGGAGATGAACTCTTTATCATCATGGGGTTTTCAGGCAAATAGAGTTCTCCAAAGAAATTATTTATTTTGTCTCCATTTCGCCCATTTCTGAGAGGCAAAAATCTTGTGAAAACAAATCAAAGTCACAACGGCAGAACCCGGGAAGACCGCCATTTCTCCAGGAAGCTCTGTAACTTTGATTAGAAGGACAAAGCAAAAGTCTAGTTAAAATTTTCAAGAGAAATACTTCCAACCCTGTCCTATGAGCTGCGACTGGAAAAATAAAGGCATCTGACATTTCCCATCACCAAACCACAGCATTTCACCAACACTAGAGCCAAAGTAACGTGTATTAGTGCTCCCTAAGGTGATTGCCAAATACATCGATTATTTTCCAAATGAGTCCCTCCTAGACTTTAAGATTTTGTAGATGCAAGGAGAGCTTTTCCCACTGGGAGTGCCAATAAAAGACTCCCAGGTTTTAATGTTGATAGCAAGAGTATATTTTAGAGGATTTCATTTATTTGTATTTTATGTGTATGGGTGTTTTGCCTGCAAGTATGTCTGTGTACCACACAGGTGCTCAGGGCCCACAGAGGCCAGAAGAGGGTGTCTGATCCCCTGAATCTGGAGTTAGGGATAGCTCTGACCTGCCATGTGGGTGCTGGGATCTAAACCTATGTCCTCTGCAAAAGCAGGCATTGCTCTTAATCACTGAGCTATCTCTCCAGCCACACAGTGTATTTTTAAAAATCTATCACCAGTATGCATTGAAACTACCAGAAATAAAGGGACCTAATATAGCAAAGTCAAGTAGACTTTCTGAAGAAGGCCTTAAAACAAGTTCAAGCTCAGCCATAGACTAAATGCCCAGGGATCATACATTATTGAAAAGATGAGACATCATAGCATCAAAGGACAGAATCTGGTACCAGGAAGCACTTAGGATGTATTCCTTGCTAAATAGAATCCAAGACTTTTTTTTTTCCTCAATATAGTCTCATGTAGCATAGGCTGGCCTTAAACTCCCTATGTAGTAGAAGGTGACCTCGAACTCCTGATCTTTCTGCCTCCTCCTTCCATGTGCTGGGATGACAACAGTATGCATTACCATGCCCAGCTCGGACTCCTGTCTTTCAATGGAGTCTTTAATGACTGTACAGAGTGTGCAAAGACACTCAGAATGTGGTTTTATTTTCCTGTTGTATCTGCAAACGTGCCCTTTGGCCCTTGCTGTGTTTTGCCTTTGACTCCACAGATGTCAGGGCAGGAACCCCCCCATCCCACCCCCACCGCCACCCAGTGCTGAGGATTCCCACCTGTCTTGTGAGAACAGGGGAGGAACTGAGCATCACTCGCTAATGCTGGTGGTTTTCTTTCCCGACTCTGCTGCTGATTACCTGGGAGCTCCACCAAGTACAGAAGCCTGATTCTTATTCCCAGAGACTTTGATATAATTTCTCTAGGGAGGAGACTAGACATAGATATTTTTAAAACTCTCGAGGAAATACTAATTACAGTACAGGCAAGTCTGAAATGCAACCTTTAAAATAAATGTAGTACCTTCGATGCATGTCTCCTAGTTTCTTTCTTTCTTATATAAACCTGGCATGATGACAATGACACAAAATGCCCCACCCCATTTGGTGCGCTTTGTCTCGGTTTAAAGATCCGAATGCAAGATGTATGCAAAGAAAATGAGGCCTCATAAAGAGGCTCTGTTTTAGTTTAGAGAGGTTATTTAACAAAGTCTTTGGCCGTATGCTTTAGTGTTAGACCATGGTTAAAGGCTCCGTGTGATGAAGCCTGGAGTCTGAAGTACCTGGCAGGGTGCTCTGACAAATGGGTCAATCAGTAAAGCGAAAAACATATTATTGGACCATACGCACTGAGCAGTGCTAGGGAAATAATTAACACCTTCCATCTGTGTGTCATTGGTCCAAACATTAGCCAAGGGTCTCCAGATTTCCAGTGGGAAAGAGGGAAGAGAAAAGTAAATTCATTTCCGTAAGTGTGGGGGAAAATAAGACTTCGATTCTCAGTTCAGTAAACCGAACCAAGCACACCAGGAATGGGGCTGGTATCCAGCTGTAACATGTTAAGTAGCCATACTAAATGCTAAAACATGGTTAAACATAAATGTCTTGGCTAAACAAAAGCAAATGAAAAGCTACTCTACCCAGTACAGAAAAGATGAGGCTCAATACTCTTAAAAAGTTTAAGAGTAGCTCCAGGTAACCCTAACCCAGGAGCCCTTCCTTATCTGTCCCTCTGCTATTTCAGCTTGCATGAGAAAAAGTAGCCTTTATCACTTCTCCATGACTGCACTGGTACCCTCCGTCAACCAAGTCAACAAAACAAAACACCCCATTTTGTGACAGAGGACACTCAAAATAAAACTACAAGAAGGTTAAACAGCAATGGGTTTAGGAAAAACTATTTAGAGACAGAAAGATTGCCATCACTCAAATGGAGTCATGCCAGCATGCTGGTGAGCAAACGTGGTTCCAGCCTGCAAGACTGAGGTTGAGACCAGTCTGTGTAGCATGGGAGACTCTACCTCAAAGCCAACAGAAAAAGAATGGAGTCAGTTGCTCTGTGCCACTGATGACAAAAACGGGTAAAGCCAAGAGACTCAGTCCTTGTGCGTAGTGCCCTGACACTAGCCAAATGGCTTAACACTTGCTCTGACTCACATCCTGCTTACATTTCAGGATAGATAGATAGATAGATAGATAGATAGATAGATAGATAGATAGATAGATAGATAGATAGATTAGATACAGATACAGATACAGATATAGATATAGATATAGATATATAGATATATAGATATATAGACATCAGTCCAGCAGTACAAAATTCCTCAAATTGAGAAATAAATAAAAAGATGGGGTAACAGGGATCCTCTAGAAATGAACCATAAAGAATTAAAACTACCCCAGGAAATACTTTGGGGAGAAAAGAGGTTGAAATCCTGAAGCCAGAGGAACGCAGGCTAAAGGTACTCTGACAGTTGATTTTACAGCAGAACCCACATGTGCACAGTCCCAGCTTCTGTTTCATGTTTTTGCAAAAAAGCATTGCACTGCAACAGGCAAGCCTGAGAGACTACGAACTTTTCTCCCTCCACTTCTGGCACAATTTTAAATGCATTTATTTTTATTTGCTAAAATAAAGTCTTAAGGCAACATCACCCAGAGAGAGCTCTCTGAAGCCTCACTAAAGTATAATTAATATAAAAGCCATAATAACCACTGGTGATCATTAGAGTCCATGTTTTTAGGGCTCTGGAAACCAATCAAAAGTTAGACATGACCTTAAATGCTTCTCTTCTCATCAACACATATATTAGAATAAGTACGAATAAAAGGTTGCTGAACCCCTCATACTCTTTGAAAGCCTGAATTCAGTGTCGGGAGTTGCAGCTCAAGCCACTGAGGGTCAGAATGAGGACAGCGCTCCCTGGAGGACCATTTCTAGGTAATTGCCATTATCTGATTTTCAATTTCATTCCCCAGAAGAGCCTCTCCTGGGCACTATCTGTGTTTGATCTGTCCTGGAGGCTCCTGGGTTGGAAGGGCTTTATCCCCAGGGTGTTTATGGAAAGCAGTCCGTTTAACGTTGATACCTGCTGGCCTGAGAGATAAAAGGTGAAAAAGGGGAAAGCTGTATAAAGGAAGGAATAGCAAGCTGCCCACATGGACCTCCTAAGGATTTGTCACTGTCCCGGGAATCCGGGAATCCAGAGGCCTTGACTCTCCCTGAGGATCTAAGGCTCTGCATTGGCAGGAAGTGAAGACTACAGCGGAGTTCCAGGGGTTATTTTGTTGGTGGTGGAGTTTCTTTTAGGGGGGTAGGTTTTATTTTATTTTAGATTTTCTAAATTGGTGTATGTGTGTGTATGTGTACATTTGGGCAAGCACACAGGAGTGTGTATTATGAGTTGGGTTGATAGCTATAGAATGTGTGTATTTTTCCTATTAGCATCCCTTGTCAGTGTGGCATCTTTGTTGCTGATATTGGTAATTATCAAAAGCCTGTGAATTCAGGTTTCCTCATTTCTTACCTTATATTCTTTGGGAAACCCCCAATTTATAAATTTAGTTAACATGTAACCCTAGCACCTCTCCGTTATGACAGCACCTGTTGGACTTTTGATGACAGCTGTAGGAATATTATTGATGCCATCGAGTGTACGTCACATGAGCTTTTCTGAGGTGATGACTTTGAAGGAGGAAGGTTATAGCAGTAACTACTATGTGGCTCAGCAATACAGACAAGAAGGCATTTTCATAGACGCAAACCCTGCCAGACCTTAGCAGACCTCAACCACCATCATGACAAGCACCATGCTGGACAATGAAACCCTGATCATCTGAATTCAGGAGTTTTTATTGACACAGGAGCTCCTTAGGTATTCTAGCGATAGCATGTGCAGATCATGAGCAATCAAACATCCTTTACATAAAGCCAACACTGCAGATAATACAATACCAAGGCCTAGGTAGTCCTTCACCCAACAATGCAGAAAACAACCATTTTAAACATAACTAAAAATAAACTGCAACAGAAGGTCCTGGAGACAAAGGCGATCATCATCCTGTCCAGGTAGTACACTGTCAATGAGATGTTTCGCGGCTAGTGCTAATTACTGACTTAAGGCTCTTCAGACATTTCTGCTGTGAGGTCCCTGCTTTCCCCCTTTTCACATTGTTCCTTAGGAAAGGAAGCAACCCTATGCTTAGCACACTTATCATTTGAGAAGTAACATTCCTCTTCCCCCACGTGAATTATATGAAATTCTTCTGCAGAGGAGACATGTCTACTGTTTCCCATGTATCTATTCATAGCCACTTGTTGGTATCAGTAGGCTTCATGTATGCTTTATTTTATATTTTGTTTTATTTTCCAGAACTATTTTATTTATTGGTCAGAATCATGCCGACTTTCAATGTCGATGACTTGTGTTATTTTGTTGATTTTTGACCCTTTTAGGTGTCTTTTGTTTGTCTGGGAGCGTTTCCTGCCTCCTGGCACATGCTCCAGGGACTGTCTCAGGAGCCTGGGTCTAGAAGCAGCCATTGCTCCCAGGAAGCGGTGTTTAAAGATTTCAGTGCTCACTGCAGAGGTTTGCTCTGCACCCTCCTGCTTCTGCCTTCCTTCCCTCAGTACTCTGCCCCTCAAGGTCTCACAACTACAGCTGAAGGCTGCGCACAGTAGGAGGTCCTGGCAATAAACATGGTGCAGAAACCAGGACCCATGCTTTCTGTCCACACCAACTCCAGATCTGCTTTGGAGAGCGTTTACTTTTCATCGTTTTGCTTCTTAGTTTGTGCTGTTGAGAAGACTTGAGATGCAAGAACTAACATTGTGATGGTTCCTTGCTAAGGTGTTGTGTTTTGTAGTCTGGAAACATTTTTGTACATTGTGTGCTATGGGATTGCTTTTTTGTATGGTCCACTGTAAACAAAGTCAATCTAAGTTACGTCAGTGGGAAAAAGACTAATCTTGTCAAAGGCATCCCTCATGTGGGTCCTTGGGCTGGATTCTATCTGACTGTTGGATAGAACACGGGTGCATTTCCTCATGGCTCACATACATGCAACCTTACCTCATTCAACAGCATTGTCTACTCCTCCAGTTCTTACATGGGCTTTGATTTAGGCTTGTGTGAGCCTTGGGGCTGTCATCCTGTTCCCACAAGGAGTACTCAAGGCTGCTGGCAAGAAGACCACTGACCATCACATCCCAGAGTCTCCTGTCCACAGGCAGGAGAGCCATCATGTGCTGGTCTAGTCATCTTGCACCAGGGCTCTTCTTGAATAAGGATTCTAGAAATTGTATAAAGGATCCCATTTCCTTCCTCCTAGGGGTCTCATGGACTCTGACCCAAACTGGTAGTCCTCCATGCTCCTGGGCCCAGTTTTATATGACAAAATACTAATGTGATCTCCTGTCCTAGGGCATTTTCTTTTTCATTCTTTCATTAATTATATAAAAATATACCATATTTTATATAAAGAGAGCCTTCTAATTGATGTGCTTTCTGAAGTATGGTCCAAGCATTAGATACGTATTATCAGATGGTCTTGGTTTTATTTGAAAATGTATTAAACCCCACATAACAGTCTGTCATTCTTCCTCTCCCCAGCTGTGAGCTGTCGCTGTTCCTCAGAGCTGGTCCCCCTCATTCCTGTATATTATGCCCTTGAAATGAATCACAGGAAGTCTGGTAGTGATGCATACATTTAGAACTCATTTTCCTTCTTTGCTTTTATTCATCAAGGCTCTGCCAAAAAGGAACTACGTTCTCTCGAGCAGTGAAATATTTTCCCCACTCTCACTAACCCCGGGGCACCATCAATTTCTCTGTTAGAGTTCTTCCTCAAGTTTCATTGCAAGCCAATTTAAAATCTCTCTTAATTTCTGTGAGAATAAATGACTGTGAAGCCCAGAATAGAACAGTCAGCAGATAGAGGTTTACCTCTGACTTTGAGCCAATATCACAGACTGCAGGGATATAGGCTGTTTTGGATACCTATATATAGTCTATACATATCTATATATAATATTGATTAATATGGTCTCTCTCTATATATAGTAGACTACATATATAGTCTATATATGTCCATATGTATATATATATGTATGTGTGCATACATAGCTATATATATATATATATACACACACACACACACACACACACACACACACACATACACCTATTCCTTCCATTGCTACCTGTAGTCCATACTAATCACTGGCCTGGGTCCCCAGACCTACTTGTTTTAAAACTTTAAGTCAATTAATTAATTTAGTTTCAAAAGTATGTATTGAATATTCTTGTTCCTTTCGTTGGGACCGTATAAAGGATATAGTTCGTAGCTTAGATAGCTTTCAAATATACAGTGTCCTTATACAGTAAGTCACTGTCTTCTGCTCACCAAAACCTCTGACTTCTCAACTTTAAGTTGTCTTCACAGGGTTTACAGGGTGCTTGATAAGCTTATTTATGGTTTGCTTGTTTTCTTTTTCTTCCATGGCCTTTTACAAAAACTTCTCCCAACTCATTTTTCCTCTCTACTATTCATAAAGAAAGCATTCGGCTTCTGCATATTAATTCGATTGGTAGATTAGCCTATATTTTTAGTAATTTTAGTTGATTCTCTTGGGTTTACATTTATAAAAATAACAACAAAATGTGTTTCTTCTGCTGGAAATTAAAAAGGCTATTTAGTGTGGGACGTTCCCCATCAGCAGACCCAGGGAAGCGTTTGTCAGGTGGTGGAGGAAGGACGACTGTGGGCTGTTTATAGCTTTATTCTCATAATTCAAGCACTATAGTAAATTAACTATTTCAAATCATTTAAATTCAATGAAATAGGCTGCTTGCATGTCTTATGTCTGTCAGATGTGACAGAGAAAGCCTGTAATCCCAGCACCTGGGAAACGGAGGCAGCAGGATCATTTCCAAGTTCATCCTGGGCACCATAGTGAGTCTGAGTCAGCCTGGGCTACATGAGACCTTGTCTCAAAAACTGGAAACATAAAAAGAAGTTTTAAAGTTTCATTTTTCTTTGCTTTTTCTGAAATGTAGTGTAGCAAAGATGCGGTAAAAGGGAAAGAGCCCGGATACATCAGGCAGGGGCCGAGGAGCCCAGTGTGTAGTGTTGCTGTGGACATCCACTGGCTGATGCTCCACAGCCGTGAGATGTGGGTGTGGACAGCAGGTGGTACTTGTTTCAAGCATGGAGGAATTCCCTTCTGGATGGGATTCAACTTGCTCATGAATTTTTGTTCTTTCTTGTAAATGACTTAATCTTTCAGCTTTTCTTTTCATCAGTCATGATTGGCACAGTTTGAAACTGTCTTTTTGTATGGACTGTGTGAAGTAGATGGACATTCTTCTCCTATTTTATGGAGAGGTACAGAGCAGACACCTGAGGGCATTTGGCTACAGTCACAGGAAAAACTCAGACTAATTAAGGTCTACGAGAAAGATGGACATGTCCCTGTCCTGACATTTCATGGTGTCTAGCTGAAAGCCATAAAAACAAGTATCTTTACGACAACAGTTTAGTGCTTTTTAAATTCCCTCTTTTAAGACAGACAGGCCTGCCATAGATGCAGGGTGAATCACTTCTCCTTTCTTCCTCTGACTAATCCTGGTTCTGCTAACACCAATCAGTCTAAAGGTTAACTGGCCTCTCCCTATCAAAATGGGAAAAGCAATTTGGGGACCAATCAACTTGTACCAACTTGGTCTGTGCCTCGCAACTGTACAGCCCCTAGCAACCGTATGAACTGTAAATAAAAAGGCTTGCTTTTTGCTCCTGGGGGCCGCTTCTATCCTGCGTGTTAGAACAGTCCCAGTATACTGGAATAAAATCCTCTTGCTATTTGCATCGATATCCCGCCTGTGAGTCTCTGTGGGGGTGTGGCGTTCCGGTTTGGGCCTTTGGGGGTCCTACAGTTCCTTGTATTACATTTTGCATAACTGTTTTTGTTAAATTTCCACCAAACAGGAAGGAAGAGAGGATGGGAAGAAGGAACAAATGAACGAAGGAAGGAAGGAGAGGAGAGATAGGAGGGAGATGAGGTAGCAAGCAAGTTTCCCAGGTGGCCATAATTAGCGATATCATTTGTAGTAAGCTTCACTGCTATTTAACTAAACAAATGTTTTTACTTAAATATTCGACACAGTGTTTTCTAAAAAGCCTGCTATTTTTCTTGATGAAAACAGCAGCTCATCTGTCAGGTAAAGTGTATGATTCTGGTAGAGACATTGTAAACCAGCAGGGTCCCTTGGTGACTATATTGTTTGAACCTTCTGTAACTTGGTCTCCTTGGAGAGCATAGCAAATTGATATGTTTTGAAGAAATTGCCCCGTAGCCTGGTTCCCCACTTTCTACATCTTCTGCTCTTTCCTGTGGGAGTCACTGCTGGGAAGTCACAGGTGAGGTTGTGGCGGACAGTTATCTGGACGGTTTCTGGTTAATAAGGCCACAGCGTTTAGGAACTCGACTAATCCTTTAGAACTGCACGATTCATTATCTCTTATTCACAGGCGATAGAGAAAGCCAGAGAGGTAAATGGAGTCCTCTGGTGGCTGTTTAAGGGCCCTGAGCAATGGAGGCTTTAGCTGGTCCTCTTCCAAGGCTCTCTACACCCAACTCCAGGTCTTTTGCTCTCTGCCTCCCCCTCCTGCTCTACTTGATGATGAAGTTCCTGCCACCAGAGCCCTGCAATGAAGAGAATGAGCCGATTCCCAGAAGTACTGAAGCATGGGACTTAAACTCTGCTGTGGGAATCCACCCGAGAGGGCAGAACCTCTGCATGGCAGAGGACTCCCACCAGGGAAACCATGCTGGAGCCTCCACATGGCAAAGGACTCAGCCAGAGAAACCATACCTCTTGCTCATTCATACAGAAGCAGACGGGACTAGATCCACTGACCTTCTCGGTGATAACAGATGGTTTCTTGGAAACATTTGGCGTCAGCTGGCTGGGGAGGAAAAGGAGGAAATGAAAGGCTAGTTGTGATGACAAACAGCCCTGAAGCATTGTCAGAATCCAGAATCAACTCTCTGCTAAGTAAGGGGAACATCCACCACAGAAGCAAGAGAAAACGCAGTTTGGGAGCAGTTGATGACAGTATGTCCCTGCCAGGTGTCTATTTCGAAAGCACTTGCTGGCCTACTTGCTTATTCAGCAGACTGTGATGGCAGGGAGGGGCAAACAGCATGGATGTTGGATTCTCTCAACTGGGGCAGAAGGTCAAGATCTATGGTTTGAATAGAGTTAAGACAATCTAAACTTGGGGTGAGGGCTGGGAAATGAGGTCACTAAGACTCAAGCATCACAGTCAGCTACGACCTGAATCCATATCTAGAATTTTCCTCAACCTGGCTCTGGATTCACCAGACTCACGTCTGCAGTCATACCTACTTACCTGGATCTGTTACTGCTCTTCATGGATCCCTGCATTCCACTCTCAATATTCCCCTAAACAGACAGGGGACTGCCTGTCTTTGCAAAAAGATGTCCCTTATCCATGACCTCTGACCTCTGCAAAGTAAGAGCCACAGGTCATCTATTTCTCTCTCTTTCCTGTTTCAGAATGTTTGTTTGCACAAAGACTCTTCCAGGACCTGCATGTAGCTTATATGGCAATGTTTCTCATTTATACGTTTTTTGTTTTTTGTTTTGTATAATGTCCTTACATTGCTGTTATACATTCTACATGCATTGCCCAAAAGGAGGGAAATGTGTTTGGAAGATACTTTTCTTGACTTTGTATTTTAACTCAAGACTTAGCATATTGCTTTGTATTCCTTGAGCACCCAGCACTGGGTCGTATGGAACTTGGTCTTCTGGGCATGTCAGGGATGTTGTCCTCTTCAACTCTGAGTGCCTGTGATTACTCACAAGAGACCAGCACAGGAGTGGGCCTTTTAACTCTGCAGCTCAGAGAGGAGGGGGCTTGAGAGGCCCACCCCTCTACGGATTTAGAGCAGTTTCCGGGCGTGAGAGTAGCCTTCTTTCTTGGCGAAGCTGCTTTGCTCATGCTCTGCTCCGCTCCGGTAAGGAACCCCACCTACAGACCGGCTGGCTTCCCGGGCTTGACTTGGGTGGTACCGTTTTTTCCATCTCTCATTGGTGCCCTATTTGGGGTGCATAGATGTTTGTGCGTGTGGCCTCAGAAAAAGTACGCACAACACTGACGCCGAGAGGTCCCTTACTTTTGTCTGTTTTGTTTTGCAGGCAGTTTGTTAGGCCTCTCTCCTTCTCCCCCTCCCCACCCCCTTTTCCCTGTAGGAAGACCTAACAGTTCTGAGACAATATAAAGAGCAAAATCAATTTTTTGTTTGGGTATTTTCGTCTTATTGGATTGTTTGTTTTGGTTTTCATTTGGGGGCTCTTTTGGTTCGAGTTTGAGAGAAAAAAAACAAAGTTAAGTAGACAGGGAGATGAGAGTTTGAGAGGAGTTGGGGTAGGGGAAAGAATATGATTAAAAAACATAAGAGAACAAAACTGTCCTTTATCAAAACTGATTTCAGAACTAACTTCATGCACACGGTGTCTGTCGAGATTGTTAGTGCCTCCACCTGACTTAGCCAGAGACCTGAGAAACTGTGCTAAACAAGAGAAATCATCCCTTCTGCCATGTCTCAGGCTATGCATCAAGACAATCCAACACACGTGTCCCTTGCTTCCTGATTGCAGATTAAGCGGGACTGCGCTGGATTGGAACGCAATAGCACGTGAACCTGTTCAGGAGCTCCAGGTCTGGCCAGGTGTTCCCAGGTTCGTAGCATCTTATTCAGTGAACTGAAATATACTCACATAAGTTGCAAAGTAGTAGGGAGACTTTATTAAGAGTGACAGAACAGGTCAGGTACCGAGTCAAGGGTGACAGTGGGCCGCGTGCTTGGAAGTACCCCAGGGTCCTGATTATTTTCTGGGGCTTCCTTTTACAGTGTTGAAGAGAAAGAGTCTGATTACTAGGGGCATAGTTTGGGTGGTTCTCTGTTTTGAGTGACAGGCTTGGAGTACATAAGCCTTTACTTCGCTGTACGTGTCCTTACCCATAATTCATCTGTGTATGTATCTCCACCAGCCTAGGCCGAATGGGCCTACCTCTTGGTTTCAGGATGTTCTTGGATATGTCTGTATCATTTGCATTGCCAAGGATTGCTAAGGGGAGTGATTTGTTTTTATTGCTTAAAGCAGGTGTGCATGCAGCTGATCGAGCTGGAGGCCCTGCGTTGCAAGACGCGCTGTTAGGGCAAGAGAGTGTACGCAGCTCAAGCTAAGTAGGCGCCCAGGCTGCTTGCCTGCCGCGATCCTTTGCATTGACCTGCTGCTTGGCAAATGCTCTTCTGAAGAGAACCAGTCCTTAGAGTAAAGAAGGGACCCAAGGAAGGAGATCTTACATTCTGTCTGCCCCTCAGGGCTTCTGTCTCTGGGCCTATAGACTAAACTTCCTTCACTGTTCACTTCTAAAGCTGAATTTATCAAATGGGAGTCTCATCATTTAAAAGCAACAGGATATAAAGCCAAGAAGCATCTGTCCCCTTTAAAATGTATTTCTGTTCTCTGACCACACCCACTTCCCGTTCTCCCTTTCTCCCTTTCTCCATTTTTCTCCCCTTCCCCTATCATATCAGGGTTGTCGTTCACTGTGCCCAGTCTGAGCTGTAGGCTTGGCATCATCTTAGTCCAGTCCATCTCAGATACTCAGAGACTTTTGCTTTACTATAGCTGTGGCTGTCACTCTTCAAGGTGAGAGGTCTGGTTTTCTCTGTCCTTTTTTTTCCTCTCTCTCTTTATCTTTTTCTACTTTCCATAGTTTGAATCCGGTATCTCTCTGAGCTCAGCCTCCTCTTCATGCCAGGACAGTAACACTTCACTGCACAGAGCTGGTTTTTGATACAGGTCCCATATCATAGAGACTTCCGAGTTCAGTAGGAGGCAACAGAATGCTTCATCCTTCCTGCCTACTGGGTCCCCACTCACATGTGACTGCTGAAACTGTTCTGTCCAGGCTGAGAGTACCCTGTGCACAGCTCTCAAGCACACAAGAGTATGGTTTGTTACCATGTGGCTGGAGTAGGATACAACCTGCCTTTCTGTCCTCGTGGGAATCTTAAATACATTCAATCTCTGGTGCTTGACCTGCCCCGTTTCTATTTAGCTCTTTCCCTCCTGGACCTAGAGCATACACATGCTGCTGCTTTAGGAGATGCTTGCCCATTTTCAACTGCAATAGTTCCATGAATTTAAAACAAAACCCCTTGGGCAATTTACATGTTCTTGTCTGCTGCTGGCTGTAAAGTCACAGGGTGAACTAGAATGGTACCCTTCCTTAGAAAATCCCTTCAGGTGTCCATTCATCCTGAAAGAAGTCTCTGGATAGTTACAATGATACCAGTCACTGTGAGGGGATTCAACCTGACCCACAGGCCTAATCCTTCTATGTCAATAAGAGAAGGCCTAAGAGTCAGTCTCATTGGGATTTCATCCAGGGAACTCCCCTTTATCAAACACCAAATTAAAAGTTTTCTGATTTTAGAAAAGCCCTATTCTCAGAAATAGTTGCAAGGGGAGTTTTCTCAAGATCTTTACGAACTATACAGACATGTTTAAAAGCTCTCAGGGTATCAATCAAATTGCTAAAATAATAAATGCAATGTGAATGATAAAGTAATGACTTTCTATCTTCACCGTTGTGGCTGCTCCATCTAAGACAGGGCCTGGCCCTTGCTAAGAACCTCTTCACAAACAGTTTGGTTTACAAATGAGTGGACATTCCCTTCAGGCAAGGCTGCAGGGACCACCTGCCTGCAGTGGGCTGCATGCAAAGTCATTTGCTGATGATATTCTCTATGAAGAATTAGCAGGTTGTAGCTGTCGCCTTTGTGGGAAAATGGTCAAAGGGGGAAATGCTAGGAAGGGAGATGAGCTGTGGCTCTGATACCATGAGTGAGGGAGAAGACAGGAGTTTTCTCAAGTGATAATTCATTGTCCCTTCCTAACCTCCTGGTGCCTGTTCAGATGCTTGGCAACCCTCCCGCTTTGCTGCTTGGTTCCTGTAAAACCAAGAAAGGAATTCCGTCTTTTCAGGGTGAAGGCTCACTTTACCCTCCAGTCTGAAGAGGGAGTTATTCTTTCATCCCAAGCCCTGGCATTTTTCTGCTCCATTTATTTCTCAGATCTGGTAGCGCTCATTCCTGGCAGTGCCTCTGAATCACCTGTGAAATTAAAACCAAAACAAAACAAAGCATGCTTCTGTGCCCTCCTCCCACCTCTACTTTGATTTACTTGGGCTGTGGTGCAGCCCAGGCACTAGTGGGTTTTATTTTCTGTTTTGTTGTTGTTTTGTTTTTCAGATCTCAGATGATTTTAGCATTTGCCTAAGCTGAGAAATTTTGCTCCGTCCCACAATGCAGCAGAGCCTATGCATCTGCTTCACTGGAAAGGCATTGTGTGGTTTTTCCTGGCTTTACCTGTGCTCTGTATTGTCAGTCCCGGTTGCCCTGATCTGATCTTTGCGCCCCTCGATCTTTGTGCCCCTCGGTGGTCTCCGTGAAGGCACCACCTGTTACCTTGAGTCCTTGCAGAACATTTAAAAGCAGTCCTTTGCAAAGTACTCAGAAGCATTACTTACACACATAAGTATGTGCAATGTAGATGTCCAACTTTAGTCTACTTTAGTTCAGAAAATGACTGTCTCAACCTAGAAAATAATGTCAACAAGTGATCCCCTAAACAACAGACAGGGCTGAGATCACTTCATTGGAATGTCCGCAAGTGGGCGAAGAGGAGTCGTCACCCTGCCCTCCAACATCCTCTTGGTTTTCTGTTCTGTTTTGAATTCTGTTTTTAGAAATCATCTCTGTAGACAAAGGCTCAAAAGCTATGGCAGAGTAGCAGCCTATTAACTGTGGCAGAAAGTGGATGAGGAATGAAATTGGAATTTTCAAGGCCCAAAGTTGCTTCTGGACCAGCTACTCAGACTAAAATAAATCCACCTCCTGCCTCTACTCAGAACTCACCAGCTGGCCTCAGTGTGACACGAAGCAGCATTCTGATCTTAGGCTCCCGTCACGGATTGGCACTCACAGTAGATAGCTGTTTAGTAGGTACACGTTAGTGAGAGAGAAATGAATTTTGAAGAAATGCATGATTTGAAATAAATGGTGATGACCAATTCGTGGGCCATAATCAGCCCACAGATTATTTTAAAAAATAATTTTCTCCCAATCAATTAGGAAAGTGCAACTAAAATTAAAATCTCGGGGAGAAAGAAAAATGCCAGCAGCATTACTGGGACCTGAGACAGAATCATTAATGGGTCTTATGATGAGAGAAACCGCCCAAAACAACACTGGAAACTCAGTGACATAAAACTCCACTCTGGCAGGGGGCTTCTTCCATTTTTTAAAACACAATGCTTTTATAGCATGAGTTAGTGCCATTCCAGGACATGGGAATAAAACCATTCCGTGTTTTTATTTATAGAGATTTTTCATATATATGAGAAAAGGAGACTGAAGTCAGGAGACTGCACCCAAGAACATTTTTTATACTCTTTTTGCCTCAGGAGTGATGCAGTAACCAATATATATAAACACTCATTATGTGTCTAAAGTGTGAGCTTCTGAATTCATTGCCAAGAATGAGCCCTGCGTCTGGAAAATGCTACGGATGGCCACAATCCCTGTGAGGACCAATGGGGCAAGCTGAGTTCAGCATAATTAAGATCTAAGATGCTCCGCCAAGAGCAAAATAGATTTTAAATGTATTTATTTATACATTAGTAAAGAAAATAAAGGCTGATAAAAGCTAGCCGTCTTAAAATGAAAGTGCAGTTTTTGAAATTCTCTCTTCCCTCGTGTCATTTATTATCCCAGTCACACTCTCTGTTTCTCCCCTGCCCCAGCCCTCCTTATCAGACACTCTCAACACACTAGTCAGGTGACCCTACTAAAGACTAGGTCACATATTCATTCTCCTCTCCTTAGTGCTGTCGCTGGCTTCCCACTGGCCCCAGGATTAAAACTAGAGCCCTGCATTAGATCCGAAGGCCCCACAAAACCTAGGTCTCATCACCCTCTCATGCTTCTCCTGCCCCCTTGGGTCCTGTTTAGCCCCTCAGGTCCCTGCAGTTTCCGGAACACCAGGCTCCAGCCACGAGACTGAGTGAGCGCTGCCTCCACCAGGTAAGAGCTTCCTCCTGGTGTCTGCAAGCCTTATCCTCTGCCTCTTTTAGATTCTTATTCTGAAGGTGTCCTCACATGGAGACCTTCCCCGACTACCCTATACTGATGCTTACCAACATGTGACACATAGACATTCCTTGATGATCACGTGTTGCTTGGACAAATTCAGACTTTCATGATTTGCTTGGATTTAATTTGACACTTTTTGTGATGGTTTATTTCTGAGTGCTACCAGCTCCCATTTAAATTCCTTTTTTCATACTCTTTATTCCTTTAAATCGTATGCCTGGACCTTAAGTTCTAGATTTTTACATGTCTTATTTGTATTGAGTTTGATTGCTTTAAGGTCATGGTGAAATATTCAGTCCAGTTTTTCTTCTATTTTATGTTAATCTACCCTCCCAAATGATCTAGCAAGTTTGATATTCTACCTTTTACTGGCTGTTAGAAATTCCAAAGAGTATCAAAGCATACAATCTACTCCCAGTATTGCTTCCATGGAACAGAAGCTAATATTAGGTGTTTGAGATTTCGTCTTTAGCAAAACTACAGAAGCATGAGTCTCCACGTCCTCTGCTAAATATAATGTGGACCATGTTTAAGGAAGCTTTCTTCTAGCCTTTGAAGGCATCCATGCAAACATGCATGTGCGTGTGCATGTGCGCGTGCATGTGCACACGCACATGCACACACATGTAGTATAAAATATTTTTAATTGTGAGCATGATGAGCATTGGACCAGGAAGGCAGCAGAGGATCCACACATGCTGGTTGGCTAAATGTCAAAGCCATTGCTCTGCTAAAATGAGCTAGCCTTTTCCCAGTGCAATTCCTTAGAGATTTTCTCATGATACCAGCCTCAATTCCCAAGCTGGCTGTAGGCTATACACAGAAGAAGGCTTTGTTAGTGCTCTAGCTGCCTTCTATGAGTTATAGTGTGACTATATTGCTGATTCGGACAGTAAGCCTCAACCACATGCTACACTTGCCATATTGCGTTCCTCTTAGGACAAGCCAGTTTTATCACTCATCCCTAGCTGTGTTCGTAACAGTGTAGGTTCTCACTTACTTGAAGTCATATGTTCTTCTCGTGTATCGTTGATTATTTAATATTTATTAATTTCAATTAGCTTGATGAATTAGCATACTGTCAGTTCGTAGCAGAGTCATTAAGAGAAGTAATTTCACTGAATAGAGGCACTCGATGTTCAATGTAAAGCATATGGAATTTTTTTATCTACTGAAAATTACATCTCAAAAAATAGCATTAAATTACAAAACCCAGCCAATTTAATCTTGAGAGACTATTAAGCCATACTCACAGTCTTAAGTGCCTCGTTTTAGACTATTTTAATGGCTATATCTCAACGTTCTTTTAGTTAGTACTAGATTTTCTGTCAAGAGCTAACTTTTAGAATTCTACAAATTTCAAAGGTGCTTGTCCAATTAGGGTGGTGGAGTTCTGGCGTGGGATGGGTCCCCTCAGCCATCCTGCAAGCTTCAAGGCTGCATTAGCTACTTTCCCATAGCTGTGACCAACTGCCCGATAAAGGCAGGGTTCACTTAGACGCCATGGAGGCAAGGGGTACGTGAGGGAGCCATGGCCTTGTGCCTGCAGTCAGGAAGCAGAGGGAGGTGGATACAGGTGCTCAGCTCGCTTCCCCTTCTTGCTCAGCCCAGATCTTCCCACCCCAACTCATCTTCTCTGGAAACACACTCACAGACATGACCAAGGTGTGTCTCCCGGAGGACTCTCAGTCTGTCAGGTTGACAATCGGGATTGACCATCACAATGACCTTTGTCTGGTGGGGGAGCTTTCCTTCCAGGTGTAGCGCAGAGCTTTCCCTGGTAGGTTAATGGCTCCCAGGCGCTCTACTAGAGCATGTTGTGCCAGTTTGAAAAATGACAGAAGCCCAGCTCGCCAGTACCAGAATCCTTGGTCTTAAGAGATTTAGGTGCTTTCTGAGGACAGTCCTCAGCAGCACAACTGGGTCATGTCTGTTTATAAATCTATAAAACACATTAACTTCCATTTTGTGTTTATTCAAACCTTGCTTCTGTCACAGCCCTCCATTTAAAAAATTTGAGTTGGGACTAACTAAACTCCTTCCCCCATGTGTCTGGATTACAAATATGTGTGTGTATCTGTGTACTCATGTGTTCTATGTGTTCCTGCAGGTACACATGCACATGGGTATATGTAGAGACCAGAGACGGATGTTAGATGCCCTCCCTAGTAGCTCTCCTTATTGTTTGAGACAGGGACACTCATCAAACCCAGAGCTTACAAATCCTGTGAGACTGGCTGACTAGTGAGCCCCAGAGATCCGCTTCTCTCCGCCTTCCCAGTGCTGGGCTTGCTTACTACATGTGTTGTTGTACCCAGATATTTCTGGCTTCTGGGGTTTGAACTCAGTCCTCATCCTTGAGTACCAATACTTTACCAAGTGAGCCATCCCTTCGGTCCCCAGGGTTATGAAGTTTTATAGTACGATTTTAAAATTGTTCCATTAAATAGCCACATTCCTTTTCAGAATCATAGGCTCTTTCATAAGAAATTGCTTTATTTATTATAAACCAATACATCGGGACTGAGAGAGTGATTACCGTTAACTGAGAATTATAATTGGGAGTAGGTTTGAAACTTAGGGCTGTATGTCAAAGTCAGTGTAATTAAGCTAGAGCTGTCAAGAGCAAGCCTTCCTTCATTTGTCATGTGCTGGTGAGATGGTAGTACATAGGTATTGAGGGGGATTCCCTCATGTATCTTCTGTTAGTACTGCAGTCTAATCCGTTGACATGTGTTGCCTTAGACAGTTGCACACAGCTGCTAGTATGAATTGCCTTGAAATTCAAACCTGAGCCTGTCGTTCTCCTTCTTAAATCATGTCATGAAACCTTAGTGTTGGCTTACGGGTTGTTGCATTTTCCATTTTGAAGATGAGGAATTAAGAACAGGCTTATGTAACTTTTCCAAGAGCCAGGAGCTAAGCAAAAGATCAGAGCCAAGATTTCAACTCAGCCCTGTCAGTGCTGAGAGCTGATGGAGCGACCTGAGTGGCAGAGCGGCGGGAAGACCCAGGATTTATTCAGTGCCTGCCTTGTAGTTGTACCTTGCTGTTGCTGTGACAATAAGCGTGTGTACGGGCTGCAGAGGAGGCTCAGTGGTTAGGGCTCATGCAGTTGCTGCCAGAGGGCCAGAGTTTGGCTCCCAGCACTAGCATCAAGTGGCTCTCAGCCACCTGCCATTCCAGATCCAAGGGTCCAACACTCCCTTTGGGCCTTTCCAGGCATCCGTACACTGCTGTGCATTCTCTCTCTGTCTCTGTCTCTCTCTCTTTTTCTTTCTCTTTCTTTCCCCTCCCCTCTCTCCCTCACTCTGTCCCTCTCTCTCTCCCTCCCTTTTTCTATCTCCCTGGGTTCGGTTCCTTCCCTGTTCCCTCTTCCTCTCTCTCTTCTCCATTTCTCTCCCTTCCTCCTCTCTCTCCCTCCCTCATTCCTCTCCCTCTCCCTCATTTTTTGTACCTCCCTCTCCCTCCCTTCCTCTTCCTCTCTTCCCTCTCTCTCCCTATTTCCCTCCTCTCTCCTTTCTTCTTTCCCTCCCTCTCCCCTCTTTCTCTCTCACACACATATATGCACAGTATCAGATCTCAGTGCAGCGTGAGGAAGGGTAGAAAAAAGCATTTGTCATATATCACCTAATTATCTTCAGGAGGCTGTGCTCTGAGTGATTAACAAGGTTTCCTGTGACTGATCCTGGTTCCTTTCAGTTCCTTGTCCACTGTAGAAGAAGGCACCCAGTGGTCCACGGCATGAGCTCTAGATTCCAGTGACCGAGATGCCAGTCCTGCATCTTGTCACCTGTGTGGTTGCAAAGATGCAGAGTGATAATCCAAGTTCTTAGTCCAGTTCTGCCAAATACTAAATTGTCAGTGTAAAGAAGCTGTTGTTAGATGAGATTTTATTTTTCAGTCTTCCTGTTAGATCATTAGGTTCAAAAGAAGAGAAACTATAATTTTATCAGTGGGGTCCATAGTGTCTTAAATGCCTGGCCTATATAGTACCAGGTCAATAAGCATTGCTGTGACAAATGGCATGACTCATGTGTCTGCTAAGGACATGCAGAAGCAAAGCACCCTAAGGAGATGGGGCTACTCTGAGTCAGCTGTTCAATATGGAGGAGACGGCAGAAGCCTAGGCTGTAAGGTAGTCAGGCAGTAGACCTTGAACCACTCTGTAAGCCCTGTTTTAGATGAACAGCGTCCTGAACAAGGGGAAACAGAAAAGGTATGCTGTGCCTACAGAGCACAGTCTGCCCTGCAGATCTGAAGCTCAAACACTGATTTCAGCATGGAAGCAATATCAGAGGGGTTCCTGATGGGGGAGGCCTGGGAGACAGGTAAGATACTGACAAGAAGCAAGGACAAAGAGATGAAAGTCCTACAGAGCAAAGAGTACAGGGATAATGTTGGAGTGAAAAAGAAAAATGCTCTGCACTCTCAAAAATATGACGGTGTTAAGACAGGGTGGTGCATCTGTCCGTAGCAATTGAGTATCAGTGTTCAGATTCATAAACTAAAAAGCACCTATGGAGCTTGTTTAAAAGTAGGGATTTGAGCCAGGCAGTGGTGGTGCACGCCTTTAATCCCAGCGCATGGGAGGCAGAGGCATATGGATCTCTGTGAGTTTGAGGCCAGCCTGGTCTACAAAGAGAGTTCTAGATCAGCAAGCCAGGACTACAAAGAGAAACCATGTCTCAAAAACAAAAACATACCAAAAAAGGACATTCGGGAACTGCAGAGACATCTCAGTGGGTGACGTGCTCAGTGTACAAGCATGAGAACCCAATGACCCGAGTTCAGATCCCCAAGCCCACGTGAAAGGCAGACCTGGCAGCATGTGTCCATAACCCCAGCACTTGGGAGTCTGGAGGAGGCAGATCCTAGGGGCTAGGTGGCCAGCCATGTAGTTCAGTGAGCCCCAGGTTCATCTAGACACTCCATCTTGACAAATATGACTAAGAGTAATAGAGGGAGTGGGATATTGACCTTCACCTCTATGTGCACAGGCTAGCCCACCCGCACTCAGACCCACACACAAGGAAAGTGTCAGGGCTTTAAAAGCCTCTGTAGACAGAGTCCCAGGTGAGATAACTGGTGTGCTGCAGGCCTCGTCCTCAGAGGTTCTGCTTCAGCTGCTAAGTCTGGGTGCTCAAGGCTTTAACTCTGACAGTTTGTGAACCCTTTAAATTTGAATGGCAAAATGTCTGAGAACATTTTTTTGGCTTTTCTTGTTAATTTGTTCATTTTTGTGGGTTTTTTGTTTGTTTTTGGTTGGTTTGCTTGTTTTTTGAGACAGATTATTGTAACTCTGGCTGTCCTGGAACTCACTCTGTAGACCAGACTGGTATCAAACGCACAGAGATCCACCTGTCTCTGTCTCCCAACTGCTGGGATCAAAGGTGTGCACCACCACCACCTGGCTGTCTTTGTGGTTTTGAGACAAGGTCTTACAGTGTAGGTCAGACAGACCCTCAAATTCCTACCAACTATGTCCTTCATGTAGCCACTGGCTAACACTGTTCCTAAGTCCAATGCCTTGTAATTCGATCAGGCTGATAAAGTTAACCTTTATGAAACAAATAGAGACAAAATAATTGCACCTGGTGATCGATGGTGTAAACACTGTGGAAATGTGAGCTCATCATTGGATATAACCCAAATGGACCCATAATAGGGAGAGAATTAGATTAAAGGCATGCTTCCGTCCCAGCTATGATGTAAGCAGCAGAGTGCACTGGTCCCGGGGGAAAGCTCAGCAAACTCTGGGCACTGTGAAAGAGGAGGGGAAACCTGTGGAAAGTGTGTGAATCGGGGATCTGCTCAGCATCTGCAGAGGCTCCAAGGAGAGAGAGGGGTGTTAGGATGTTGGGAATCCCTGTTGTAGAGGTGAACTGAAGAACAGAGGTTCCGAGACAGGGGGATGTCTGTTTTGATCTTTTCGAGCACGATCTGATGAGGGTGCATGCTGGAAGTGGCAGCTATCTATCATGTGAGTCAGTTTATGAGGCGGGTTCCCAGTGCCGCAGACAGGCACCCGCTGCATGTTGTTTTTTAGATGTGATTTTGAACAAACTGAAATACTCCCCATCTTGTTGGGCGGCCTCATTGGATTAGTTAGAGACACTCTGGCCAAGACTGAGGTTCCCTAGGGAAAGGGGTCTCAAGACAATCACATGACACCCTTCCCTGACTTTGCAGCCTAGTGACTTGTGGAACTGCTCCCAAGCCTGCAGCATTGGCTCTCACCTATATTTCCAACCTAGAGAATCACACCGCGGATTTTGGATTTGCCAATCTTCTCCTGAAGTCAGTCAACCAACCGTCAGTCAGTTGATCCATCAGTTGATCTATTGATCTCCCCTCCCCCTTTCCCCCCCTCCATCTCTCTTTCTCTCACCCACCTACCCTCCCACCTCCCTCCTTCTCCCTTCCAGCATATCTGTGTGTATTCATTACAGAAAGCACAAATAACCAAATATTTTATAAAGGGCAAAGAGTTGACAATAGAAGGGAAATAATTTTTTAAGTCACAGGCAGCTTCAGTGTTTACAGACGGCTGGGAGCAGCTGTAGCTTCAGAAAGCTACCTGGGTCTCCCATCTTCTCCCATGCCCCCCCCCCCCCCGAGGAGCACACCGCTGGGTCCTGGTGCCTGAAGACAGACTGTGCTGTGTGCCGTCCACTTTCCCGCTGACCTTCTAATGATCGGGTTTTTTGTATTGCCAGTATGATATAATTTAGACTTTCCTCTAATTGCTTAATGCCTTCTAATTTTAGCATGTTTCAAATATCAGCTTAAATGGAACCTTAATAATAGTCCCAGGACTTATCTTTGGCATCACTGTAGTATCTAAAGGAACTAGCAGAAGCTATTTCCATAGCTTGTAGAGCTGGAAGGTAGACCCGGAAGGTAAGGTGCTCTCTCTGCCTTGATGCCAATGAAAGGGTTAACACAAATGTTACCACAGAACAGGCAATTATTCTCTCGATTCAGGTCTTCTCTAACAGCATTCTGTCTTAGAACTCTAAGTGTATTTCCAATCTACTCCCAGCTCAGACTGACCTCTGAGGAATAGATTTCCTGTGATTCAAAGCCAGGGCAAAAAAAAAAAAAAAAAATCTCAAAAGGCTTGCACGGTGCTGTCAGCTTCCTCCAGTGCAGACCTCTGTGCCCACGGAGGACTCCAGTGTGCCCGCTTCCTCTCGCTCACCACCTGCACCAGCTTCAGTCCACCTCAGCTGAACGTTTTATTGTTCTCAGTTCTGTCCCAAGAATTTGACATAACTCCATGTGTCATCTTTACTCTCTGCGATAATAATGCCAAGAAAGTTACCCCCCAAGCACCTAAATGAGTAACTCCTGCAACGCAAGCAGTAACTGCAGCGGAACATTGTGTGGAACTCACGTGTAAAGTTAAGGCTATCGATGCCCGTTGACTAAGCAATACATTAGATTTACCCATCAAAGATTTGTCTGCATAACCATACAAAGAAAGACACAAAAAATATTTTAGTAGCATGGTAGCATAATTGTAGAAATTTAGAAATAACTCCCTTAGCAAACCAGATACGCCTGTCTAGGCAGGTAAGTTGTGAAATACTACCTATTAGTAAGCGACTGACAAAATCATCAACAGGGATAAATTTTGATTTTTTTTTTTTTTTTTTTTTTAGTTTTGTTGGGAAAAATAATTCAGATTGCTACATTATCACAATAAGATTTTTAGAAAGTTAAAAAACTGAAGTGTATCTTGTTTAAGGATGCGTTCGTGTGTGGTAAAATTTTTAAAAAGTGAAATAAATTTGTTTCTCCAAAACCACGTAAGGGGCTAGACACCTATAGGAGTGAGACGTGGCTAGAGTACAGGGCAGACTGCAGGGGAGGCAGTGTTGTTAGAGGTGTTACTGAGTCATAATTGCCTGTTGAGGCATATGTCTTTGCTGTATGTAAAATATTTCTTACCTAAAAGAAAGAGGGAAGCAGGCAAGACACACCTGTTTTCTGCATCAGGAACCAACAAAGAAAAGGCTGTATGGATCATCTACAGCTTCCAAAATCTCCAGATTTTAACAGAATTCATAACAGAAGAGAAGAGGTGATGAGGCCAAGACTCAGGAAGCGAGATGATTGGACAGATGGGAAGAGATTCCAAGGGAAGTTACGTGTCCGATGTAGCAGTGACTGGAAAGCAGCGATTCTAGCTACAGTCAAAGAATGGGCAAAGCTGTGTTTACAGATTAGGGGCCAATGGGCAACTGGGCGTTCTAAAGGATTATAGGACAGTATGACGACAATAACTCACCAGAGTGACTCAGGAAATCACCAGTGAACAAACTGAGCTTACATAGTTGGAGAAGCGTAGTAACTCTCTTCCTAGCAGGTCTGATCTAAAGAAGGCATACAGGAACCAGAAGATAAATCAATAGTTAATTGAACAGAGGAACCAGCTAAATTAGTATAAATATATAATATGTAAATGTATAAATATATGTATTTATACTTACATTAAAATTTATATAATGTATATAAACAAATATATATTAAGATTTTTATATAAATATATAAATAACTGGGTGAACAGAAAAATAAAATCAACAGAGCCTCAGAGATTTACAGAATATAGCAAACCAGGTGTCCAGTAGAGCCCTGGAGTTAGGAAATAAAGGAATAATTTGCTGAAGACATCCCAAATACTATGTAAGACATCTATCTGACAAATACAGGTCCAAGAAAGGCCCTGAAACCCAAATAGGAACTTGAAGAGATTCACATATACATAGAAGGCTGTCAAGCTTTTGGAAGTCAACAGCAGAGGGAATATCTGACAGCAAGAGCAAAGCAACTGAAGCTTAATTCTTGAAATAAGAGTTAAAGTGCAGAGCAAGAGACAGCACCTGCAGTGTCACATCTCAAAAGCCTAGGTAAATGGCGAGAATCCGACCCATCGCTGGGTGGTGGCGGCGCACACCTTTAATCCCAGCACTCGGTGGGCATAGGCAGGTGGTTCTCTGTGAGTTCGAGGCCAGCCTGGTCTACAGAGTGAGTTCTAGGACAACCAGAGCTGCAACAGAGAAACCCTGTCTCAAAAAAAATCAAAATAAATTAATTAGCTAATTTATTTATTTAACAGTGTTTATACTCTTCTAAAATGTAGAAACAAGAAATGTATCCATCAGTGGATGTGTAGATAAAATGTGATCTAGCCCAGCAATGGTATATTATTGAGCTATCAAAAGAAATGAATGTTAATGAAACATACTTCCTATTGAGGTAAAATAGAGTTTACTAACAAACAGGCTAAATGAACATTTCTTGGATGATAGAAACGATTTAAAATTATTTCTTATTGTAAAACTATAACTGTTCACTGGCATTAAGTTGAAGACTCACTAAAGGTTTCTCAGTCCACCCTAATCAAATGCTTGAAACCCACAGATATGTTCATCTAAATTCAGTGGTTCTACCACTTTAGTTTTGGCTCTAAATTGCTAATGTAGAAAAATAGCTTAAAATTCAGCAAACTGCTGAGAGCGTTCAGACACAAAAAGACGCTGGCTGCCTGAAAAACATCAGATTAATAATTAGATAATTGTTCATTTTTGACTCAGATTTCCTGTTGACAAAAAACATTCTTTGAAAGATCCGTCATTATTGGCATATCATCTTAACATGAAAGTACTTTATTATGGCTACTTTCCACCAACCTACGTAGAGAGTGTGTAGTTTCCTGGATCTGCCTTTAAAGCGTCTACGTAAGGAGCGCAATGGGAAGCCACAATCAGAGCCCCAGACACCCCCCTACCTGCCTTAGAAATGGTGCCACTTGAGAGCCCTTGCTTCTGCGATCTGTGTCTGCACTCTGCAGGAAATTTCACCAAAATTGCTTTTTCCGAAACGAACTCCCTTTAGTTAGTTTAGTAATTGCTAATTGTTCCAACATGAACAATTCAAAAGATTCAAAAGACAGTAAAACTTGGCCAAAGTCAGAAATTTACTCTTTCTTTGAGCGTGTCTAAAAAATTTGGGAGTTGAAATTCATTTATGAAGTTGAAGTTGTATGTAAGGGCCAAACCATACTCTAGGTTTCAAGACTAAAGATACGCTTGCCTGCCCTGGCGAGGTGGCTTAGTGGGGAAAAGTGTTTGGAGTGGGAGCCCACTGACCAGGGTTCGAGGCCCGAACCCACGTGAAGTGGTGGGAGACAGGTGACTACCAAAAGCTTTGCTCTGACCGCTGCAGTGCGGTGGATGCTGGTGCACACATCCACACAATGATTATCACCATCAATATCGTCATTTCTTTCATTTTGAAGAAGATATGCTTGTGAATACACATGATGAGATATAATAAAGAATATTCTTTGCCACAGTGTTCACAGTTACAAAAAAAAATAGATCAAATGGATTTTTAAAGAAAAAAAAGTTATGGTGTCAGTAATCTCCCAGTTTCTACTACGCGCATACACACTGCTGTGACCAGTTTCAAGTTTGTGATATCACTCAGGTCCAAAAAACACCTTCATACCCAGCAATGAGATCTCAGGAGCAGGCGCAAGGGAACTTGAACCACACATTAGGGAGAGGTCGTCATGCTTTACCCGAATATACACTGTGTGGACATTTGCTGTGTCTTGATTCAGGACTCTGTATTATGTTTCCATTAGAGGGCAGCCTCACTGACTGGGATTGGACAGAGAATTCATCCCAAAGAACCTGTTGCTTCTCATTCCTTGTATGCATAGTCAAAAGCGAAGCTGTTGGACAGGCTCAATTCTTACAATCAAGATCTTTGTCCCAGCTTTAAGCTCAGGCTGGATTTTGAGACTGAAGAGCTATCATTATAAGACTCTAAAAGACCCCTATAAATTCTACAGAAGCATGTTCTGTTTTTAAGGTCGATTTGGGGTTTTGAACAGTGGCATTTACTTCTACCTGTATCATCCATTTCCCAAGAGGCAGCACTGAACAGTCCTCCAGTCATTCAACTCTCATTCTTTCCCTTCTTCAAATTATACTGGAGAGACATAGTAATAAAAACAGCATGTCACTGATGTTGCCAGAAACAGAAAAGTAAAATCAAAGACCCAGATGGAAGTCCATGCAGATACAGTTACATGATTTTGGCAAAGATGCCAAAACTGCACATTGAAGAAAAGCTCACAGCATTTTCAGCAGATGTTGCTGGAAAAACTGGACTTCAACATGGAGAAAAATGAAACTAGATCCTTATCTCTCACTCTGCACAAAACTCAATTCCAAATAGATAGAAGACCAAATCATAAGACCTGATACTCTGAAAGTGTGAAGGGGAAAGTAGGAAATGTGTTTTGGCTTACAGGCAACAGGAGGATTTTCTGGATATGGTTTAGCTCAGGAAACAAGACCAACAATTGACAAATGAGATCTCATGGAACTGAAAAGTGAGGCTTCAGATTGTTCTGACTCTGCTATGGAACGTAAACCTGGTTCAAGACAATGTCTGTCAGGCTTCGAGATCCAGAAACAAGTCCTTGTGCTTTGTATCTGAGTGCCAAAATTTCTTTTTTTACTATGTGTGTATGTGTAGTGTGTGTGTGTGTGTACATGCGTGTGCCTGAAAGCTTCTGGGGATTCTCCTGTGTGTGCTTCTCATCTTGCTGTAGGAGCACTGGAATTATAGGTGTGTAGTGATATGTCCAGTTTTATGTGGACTTGGGGGAGATTAGAACTTAGATCCTCACACTCAGTAATTGACAGACTGAGTTCATGTAGTACAAAGGCTATATACAAAACATTGAGATTACCCCTTATTGCCATTTTTTTCTGATTTTTAAAATTCTTTTCTTTTTTACTTAATATTTTTGTCTTTGTTTTTGTGTGATAGTCATCTTTGAATCATTTTTCTATATTTTATATACCTACTATAGATTTTTGTTTTGTGATTATCATGAAGCATGTGTATGTACATATATATATAATATAAATAATGTTATATAATAGATATATAATTTCAAGGATATATATATATATATATATATATATATATATATATATATATATATATATATAACTTTGAACTTAAAATAGGAAGTTTTAAGATAGTAACTTTAATTACAAACAAAAAAAATTTATTCACATCTTCTCCCCTGTCTTTCCACCTTTTTGTTATCTTTATCCAAATTTATCATTTTTATATCATAAGAATTCATTGTAGCTACATTATTTTAAATGTTTGGTATTTAAAACTCAAAGGAGGCAGGAACTCCTTCTGCAAACCATAGGGTGGCATCTTGAAAATGACCACACCGTGCCATAGGGTATTACACTTATCCAGCATGCTGATGATATCATGCAAGCAGGACCCAGCCCACGGGATTCTGCAAGATTACAGAGGAAAAGCAAGACTACTGTAGCTAGCACCTCTGCTAGTGTCCGAGAACACATCAAGACATCACTGCTAAGACTAAGGACAAACTGGTTCATTTAAGGTCCTCTTACTAAATTCTCACTATGGTGTAGCCAGTGAGTTTTTTGGATGCAGAGGGGCATCATAACCCGGTGAACGTCCTACCGGGTTGGAGTGTAGCGCAGGAGAGAAGAAGCTCTGCAGCTGCTCCAGGCGGTCGCCCCAACTGCGCAGATCTAACGGTTCTTGGAAAGTTCGTCACAGAAAGATACGTTACAGAAATCCTAAGTGAATTCCTGAGGGTGAGTCTAAGCATAAACTCAGGGAGTGGCATGATCGGACAAGTTGATTGAGGTATTGCATGACACCCCGTTCTCTAAAGGTATCAGCAGAGACAGCCGATGAACAGATACGCGTGATGCATATGAGCCTGGGCTTGGGCTGGTCATTAAAGCTATTGGGTGAACGGTTAGTGAAAATTATGAAGGTTTCTGCCCCCACTACTCTGCCCCTTCTCCCTTAGTGCATAACAGACAGGTTCCCTATCAGCAGATTCTTGGAATACATAGTTTTGTTCTCGTACCACACAATAGATTAGCTGCAGCGTCGCAAGCTGCTCCAGCCTGCCTTGCAGGAATGCCCTGGTGGGGGGGGACCTTCCAGTGGACAGAGTCCGCTTTCTTTGCTCCATGAGAGAGGTGCCTAGAGACAAGAGCCGATCGAGGTTGATTCAGAGTAAACGACTTGAGGGAACTGGATGGTTGGTGGAGATCTGCAAGGGACAAGATTAGAAAGGGGAGAAAAGGAGGGGAGATTCCATGTGTTTACCCCTCAGAACAGTCACAGAATGAAAGAAAAAGGGCAATTTCAGTAGACTATGTCCTCTAAAGTCAGGTTTTACTAAGGCTGATCGTCAGGGCTGGGGGCTGGGTGCAGCTCAGCGTGGAGTGCGTGCTGAGCGTGTTCAAGACCTTGGGGTCGAACCGAAGGACGCAAACAGTACAACAAAACAAAATGTGCAGGACTGATCACCCGTGGAAGTTGCTATGCTCTTTGAATTTTATCCACAAAGTAGCATGACTGACCATGGGAATAGGTCAGAGGTGAGACAGTTACCTAACAATTGTGTGACAATACCACAGATGTGTGAAATGATGGCACTCCCTCCATGGAAAGGCAGCCGTTCTCCAACATGGATCTGACACTGCGAACATATATTTTCCTTTCCTGTCCACGTTGTTCATGCCAAACCTATTTGGGGACATACAGATTATCTCACCCACCATCAGGGTTTCCCTGGAGCGCTGAGTCTGACCAAAGAATGCATTTGCTTTGTTTCGACTTCCAGTGCTTTGTTGGTGGTAGGTTTTCCATTTTATGCTTTTTTGTAATTAAAAAAGTAAAGAATTTTATACATGAGTACTATATTCATACAATTTCCACTCCCTCTCTCCCCTCCCTTTCACCCCCACACTCTCTCAATTTCATGGCTTCTTTAATTATGTATGTATGTGTGTGTGTAATATATCTATACACATGCATGCGCATATATGTATATATGTATATATATATACATATATATATAAATACAGCCTGCCGATTCCACTTACTGTTGCTCGTATTTGTATGTGTTTATGGCTGACCACTTGGAATTGGATAATCTACTGGGGGACTCATGACTGGAGCACACTGATTCTCCCTCTCTCGGCACTAATTACCTGTAGCTCTTCATCGATGGGTGGGCCTTGTGAAGTTTTTCCCAGCCATATTGGCATGTCAGAGATTGTGATTGTTCAGGCCTTTGCAATTTCATGGGTGCGGCTCCCTTGTCATACGTAGTAGATGCTGTGTCACAGCAGACTTCCTCACCGTCTGGTACTCAGTGTTCCCACCCCAGCCTTCTGCAGTGTCCCTGAGCCTTAGCTGTATCAGTTGAGGTTGGGCACCAGTGATCAGTCGTTCTCTGCATTTTCACCAGGAAATTGGAAAATAATTTTAAAATATTGATTATGTGTTGTTAATTTCCTCTGTAACTTTTGTGGGCCTTGCTTTTTATATGAAAAAAAAAATCTCACATATTTGATTAACTTTTATTGGTTTATAAAAACTCTGGGGCTGGAAGAAATTAACAGTGTGTAGTGCAGTTAATGATGTCACTGGAAATATCAGCTATCCGTGATTTTGTCCAAATCTCACCCTGACTTTGCGGCGTATGTCTGGTGGTACAGTGCCTCCCTACCTCACAATTAGTCCCTGCATACGTTCCCATGCATTTTCAATATTTAGGTGTTGAGTGAGACAGGAAATAAGAAACTAACATCTGTGCACTTTTTGCTCAACAATGATATTAAGTATCTAGTAGGTAACATCAGTAGTACCTCTCAGCATTTTTCAAACACAGCTGTCCTGTGTTCAGCCATCACCACCCAATGCCCCCATAGCCTTCGTGAAACTCACAGTATACAGCTCACATGTCCTGTCTGAAGGGGACATTCTGATGCATCCATCACATTCTAAGACTTTAATTGCATTCTGCAAATCTCTGCCTTCTTTAGAGCAGTGACATGCTGTGAGAATCTTAAAGATCACATCACCCAGGGATCTAGCCCTACCTCAAAAAACTAAGTGGATTCTCAGGGCTATCCAACTACGGTATCAGATTAGGTGAGTCTGGACATGTTGGCTAATCCTGTACTGTTTTTCTAATGCTCCTATGGCTCTGCCCTGCTGTCTGTCTTTCTCTGCTCAATGTAACTACCTTTAATATTTTAGCCTAGTATTAGAATGTTTTAGCGTCTGCTTCTATGTGTTGTCTAAGTTCCACGCTGTGTCTGATGTGCAGATCTGCCCTGTGTATTGTTGAAGTGTATACTTAGGAAACTGGTGGATTCTTTGCTTGTTGGTGGACATTGAGACCACCTGTTACAATGCTAGCTTGAATGCACAGAAAACCACAAGTCAGACTTCCTCTTTCCAGGGAGGCCTACCCAGGCAGGTGAGCTGCACTGTGCTATTGGCACCCTCCATCCCCCAAGTCCACATGTTGGAAACAAATCTTCAATGAGGCAGGATTAGGAGGCTGGGCCTACATGAGTCTAGGCAGCAGGAGAGCTTCCCCAGAAACCAAGCAGATGCTGGCACCCTGATCTTGCACTTCCCGATTTCCAGAACCATCAGCCAAAATCAGGTTTTTATGTATACAATAGCAGTCTTAGGTATTCTGTTAGTTATGGCAACAGAAATTGGACTAGGACAGCCTAGAAGCTCTAGATGATTGTGGCAACCTGTAGAAATGGACACGCACAGCTTCTCTATCTGGTCTTACTTAAACTCCAGTAACGTAAGGAGATTCACAGAGTGGGCATGAGTGGGGACAGGCATTCTGTCCAATGACAGTTGCTGCAGAGGGCAGTTGTGGTAAGAATGCCTAGAGGGTGTCAAGCCCTGTGCAGGAAGTTGAAACTATGGAGATAAAATATGCATTTCCATCCCACTGAGAAATCAATTTGGTGGGAAAACCCACATAATGAAACTATGATGGAATAATAGTGTGATTATTCTCTGCTAGAATAGTACATAACAGCATAGTAGGGGCTGGAGAAACGACTCAGCAGTTAAGAACCCTTACTTGATCTTTTAGAGGACCTGCATTTGGTTACCCCAAACCCCATCTGTAAGTCCAGCTCCAGGGGTTCTGAGGCCCTCTCTGCCCTCTGCGGTCAGTACATGCGTGTGGTACACATACAGACATGTAGGCAAAACACTCATATGCATAACATTTTTTAAAATCTAAAAAGAAAAAGAGCCTTTCAAAAATAATAACATAGTAATGCGTTAAATGGTTTATATGTGATTTGCATAAATAATAGGAAAATAGAACAGTGATTCTGATCCTTGCCTTTCTGTGAACAGAGGCCTGCATAACACAGCTAGAGGAAGCACGTCTATAGGGTAGCCTGAATGAGCAAGCCCCAATGAAGAAAGACTGTAAGTGGAAAGGGAGTTGGTTGGGGAGAAGAAAGTATTGAGAAGGAATTGGTGAGGGGGAAGGAAGTACGAGAACAGCCTGCTTTTGTTTTTCTGTTTTGAGGTGTTTGTTTGGTTTTGTTGAAAACAGTGTTTTGCTATATAACCAAGGCTAGACTAAAACTTACCGTGTAGACCAAGCTGGCCTTAAACTCATGATCCCCTTGCATCTACCTCCCAAATGCTGGGACTATAGCCACGGGCCACCATGCTTGGTGAGAGCGACATGTTTAAGACAGGATGATTTGGTTGACTGATGACCATTTTCACCTGAAACCCTTGGAAGTGAAGTAGTTAGCAGCTAAAATTATGGGACTTGTGCTGGTAATGAGATTGTCTACCTACATGAATGAAAACTGAACCAGCCTCACTCATAAGAGGTTAAAATATTGCCAAGGAGTGTCTACTCAGTGGTGCACCTTACACATTTTGGAGCATATTCTGTCATCTGTAACTTTCATTTATTTTAGAATACATACTCTTAAGATTTGAGGTTCTTCAAAACCTATGGAGTAAAGCTAAAATACACAATTTGAGCTTTGATACATTTATTTAGATAAGAAGATGTTTCCAGGACTAGAGAGATGGATCAGTGGTAAAGAGCACTTGCTGTTCTTCCTATTTGGTTCCTAGGACCCACACGAAGGTGCTCAACCACCCTTAACTCCAGTTCCAGGGTATCTGATGCCACCTTCTGGCTTCTTTGGCACTGCATGCACATGGTGCACATACAGACTAACAGGCACACACACATAAAAATAAATACAATTTTCATAAAGAAAATGTTTCTCTTGAGAGTTTTCTTTTAAATAGAAAGTTTTTACTTGGCATAACAATCTGGACAATTAAAATTTTTAATGTCTTGAAAAAAAGATATTATAAAACCACTGGTTTTTAAATATCTTTGCTATTTTATTCAAGACACTTTTCCCAAACTGCCAGTTTTCCTTGTCCTGCCAGCTTCATGGTGACTAAGAGACTCACTGTGCTGACAGAAGAATCCAGGAAGCTTCCTGGGTCATGAAGAGACATGCATTTTGACATCATATTGCTGATACTTGGTGCTCTACTCATACAGAAATGAGACAATTATGAAACTGTTGGCACAAATACATAGGTCTGTGGGCAAAGCTGACATATATTAATGTGTACATTGAATTGTGGGAAACAGGTGGTAGCAAAGCCAGCATTGTGCATGGTCAGCGAGCTAGTAGAACCTGTAGCAAACATTTTCATCACATACACAAGGTTTCCTTGTTTTCTGTTGCAATCAATATTCAGAACTTCATTTTTCTGACAAGAGGATATCCTAAAGTTCTTGTCACTTGTCCCAGAAATCCTCATTCTCACCCCAAATATCAGCAGCCTCTTCTACTCCACAACGCTAACTCTGGTCTTGAGGTCTTTTTTCTATCTCCTATTTCAACAATCTTATCTTCACTCTAGGCTATCCAACTCTCCAAATTCTTTCACGTTTCTATTTCCAGGAACCGTTGCTTCTGGTCTACAAGATATTCATGGACATCTGTGAGCCATGACATGATCCTGCTCTCTGACTGGCAATATTTGAGTCTAGAGCAGTGGTTCTCAACCTTCCTAACACTGCTTCCCTTTAATACAGTGCCTCATGTTGTTGTGACCCCCCCAACCATAAAATTATTTTTGTTGCTACTTCATAATGAATTTTGCTACAGTTATGAATTGTCATATAAATATCTGATATGCAGATGGCCTTAGGGGACCCCTGTGAAAGGGTGTGCAACCCACTGTTGGTCTGTAGTCTTCTCTGCACACTCTTCGTTATGTCACCCTATCCCTGTGCTTTTCTGGTCTTGTGTAAATACTTCTGAGAGGTTTTGGTTTCCTGTTTGTTTTTGTTTTTTGTTTTTGTTTTCATTTTGTGAGGGAAATGCAGTCACTAAGCACTTCTGTGTCCTCTTGTCTTCATTTTTAATTCCCACTCAGTTGATGTCTCCTTATTTGCAAATGTCTCTTTGATGGAGTATCCAATACTTCCATCATAGAACCTCAAAAGCCTGAAGGAAGCAGCCTGCCTTTTGCATACTTCTGTGCCTACATGCGGCTAACATGCTTAGTTCCAGACAGAGGAACACATAAGCTGGTGCTGCCATAGTTGATGGCATTCAGCACAGTGTTTATTAAAGATCTTATATGTGTTGCTTTCCAGGTTTTGGTACTATTCTCCACTGTATTTGATAGTTTTATATTAACACAAACTAAACTCATCTGAGAGGAGGGAACCTCAGTTAAGAAAATGGATCCATAAGATAAGGCTGTAGGCATTTCTTAATCAGTGATTGATTGGGAGCAGCCCATCGTTGGTGGGGTCATCCCTGAGCTGGTGGTTCTGGGCTCTATCAGAATGCAGGCCGAGCAGACCGTGGGAAGCAAGCCAGTAAGCAGCACCGTCCATGGCGTCTGTATCAGCTCCTGCCTCCAGGTCCCTGCCCTGCTTGAGTTCCTGCCCTGGCTTGTTTTGAAGCGGAACTGGGAATATAGAAGCATAAGCCAAATAAACCCTTTTTCCCCAAGTTTCTTTTGGTTATGGTGTTTCGTCACAGCAATAGTAACCCTGACTAAGACACCCACTAATTCCCAGATCCAACAACTTTCCTCTTTACACTTAACCAACAGCATTGTCGTCTTTCCAAAGAAAACAGAAGCCAGCCCATCTCAACAACCACTACATTTTAACATTCTAAAACAAGTGGGCATTCACCCTCTCACTTGAACAGCACAATTCTATGCCTTAGTAAGAGCAGTCTTTTGCGGTTATCCATATGTAAATATAAATACATAGGGCCATTTTCTCATAGGCGTTAGGAAGAAGCAAGTAGGGGTTTATAGAAGATACTTTATCCCACTTCCAATTACATCCAGACTTACTTTAATCCACACCCTCTGTGTGTACTGCACTGCCACTGTCTGTAATCCACACCCTCTGTGTGTGCTAAACTGCCACTGTCTGTAGTCCTAGATAAGCTAATCTTAACTCTGGACTTGACGCCTTACTGTGCTGTCATCGGTCCAGTTAACCGGACCCCTTAAACATTGCCCAAAGCCACTACACCCGCTGTGACCCACAGTAACCTAACTCGAGCCATGGCCCTCCCCTCCACATCCCTCCCTCCATCTCGGATCCAGTCTTCTCATTCTGGTCTAAAACTTCCTCAGTTCGTCTCCACAGAGCAACAAATCACTCTTAATCAAAACACATACATCTCTTACTTAAAACTCTCAATGGGTTCTGACTATTTTGCTAGGACTCCGACCCTCAATGAGTGCTAACGCCTCATGGCATTTGACTCCTACCTACGTTTGCTCATGCAGCTGACCAAGGTTTTCCATGTTATTTTTAATAAGTAGCTTTTCTTTTAAATTATTTTTATTCATGTGTATGCATGCATTATTAGTTATATTAGTGTGTGCGTGCATGAGAGTGCTTGACGAGGACAGAAGAAGCTGTCAGATCCCCATGAGCTGAAGTTAAAGGCAGTTACTGGGGCCAAACTCAGATCCTTTCCAAGAACGGCGAGTGCTCTCCACTACTGAGCCATCTCTTCAGCACCCACATGCCAGGGAAATTCTTCCATTAGACTTTTTGACAATCTGCAGGTTGCTCTTCTCAGGATTAATTTGATGGCATTCTGTGTGGCACTGACTCTGCAGTATGTTTCTAGAAAGCCTCGGCTTACTTGCTCTGCCCTTAGGCATCAGAGCACATCATGATATATTTATCGTAACTTGCCGTGAGTGCAGTACTCGTGTTCTCTTGTAACTGTGATTTATCTATGCAGTTGTTGGACTCCTCTGGGTTCTTTAAAACGGGGACGATGGCATCTGTTTTCCTCCTGTCTCACAGCTAGATAGTTGTCTCCATGATGTAGTTGACTGAATCAATATGCAAATGCACCAGTTTCTCAAGATGTACTATTATCTCCTTGTAGGGTACCAGGGTTCCATTGAAGAAGAAAGTTGTAACCATTAATGCTAATACATAATATGGAAACTAACTGCAGTGAACTGGTAGAAAACAAAGGATGGATTCTCTGGCTGAAAATGGCAGTTACCATTGGGGCAAAGCCAAGTGTTGATGCCAGACACTGGCAGTGTTAGGTAAACCAAGAAATCAGATCATTAGGGAAAATCTTTGAGTAGCAGTGATTTTAGAAGTGTGTGGGTATATAGCACAGAATCAAACCTGGGGTTTTTATGACTGTTTGAAACAAGAGAAGGATGGTTACTAAAAATCTTATCTTTCCCTGGCATCTTTTAGGTAGAGAATTTGAAACTGATTGTACTGTGGTGCACTTCTGTAATTCCTGAACTCGGGAGGCTGAGTCACAAGGACTGTCATAAATTCTTGGCTAGTATGGGGCATATAATGCAAACCCATCCAAGGCTGTGCAAAGAGACCCTGTCTCACCCTCTCCCACCAAAAACAAAACAAAGCATGGTACTGTACACCTGATGGTTTTTAATCTTTGGAAGTCTCTCCCTTTTCTGCTTGTCCAGTTTGTTCCCTGTTAGACTTCTGATTGCTGCTGATTTGATTGTTACTCGTTAGTTCTGTTCACTTATATTTCTCTAACATCATTGCCTGTTGCTTTTTTTTATAGGATGATGACATACAGTTATGAATTGTGGTAGAATCCATGTACATGAGCATACAGGTGTGAGTGCTCATGAGAGCAGCCAGGGCCAGGATTACAGGAATATTCTCATAGCAACACTTCCCTACAAGATCTGAGCCCTGGTCTCTTCCTCCCCACTCACTCACATGCTGTCATATCATAGTACAGTTCTGGATGCAAAACTCACCTCATTTTAGATGTCAGATCCAAAAGAAAAAAAAAAAAACACAGAAAAGAGATCTTACTATTCTCTACAGCTTCTCTTTAAATAAAGTTCATCTGATGCTTCAGAATAATGTGTGCTCCAGTTATTCCTGGTACATCCAGACTTGTTCCAAGATTAGGCATAGAGTCATAAGTGATTTGAGCAAGGCATTTCCTGGAAGTTTTTAAAGAACGACTGGAATGCTTTGGAATGAACAACCTCAGATCCATAAAGAATTAACACAGAACTGAAGTTTGAATCCTATGAGCAAACAGAACAAAAGAAAAAGATGAGAGGGAAAAAAATAGCAACAGCTACTACAACAAAACACTCACTGGTAAATGACTGTATTTGGTTAGTGTCCATTCTGGAAGCCATTGGCACCAGTTACTCAGCCAAAGCATTAAAGAAGAGATAGGCAGATGGTGGGCTGAAGAGGTGACTCGGTGGTGTTCTTCCAGAGGACCTGAGTTCTGTTCCTAGCACCCACATAAGATGATTCACAACCTTCTGGCCTCTGTGGACTCTGCCTCACAGACACATAAAGAATAGATAGGTGGAGTGTTTCTCCTAACTTGCTGTAGAAGAAAAAGAATTAAGAGCATTTTCTGCCTACGGTATGCCTTAAGCATTGTGACTCTCAGGATTTATAGTAGATGTATTTTAAAGCAACAGTCATGTCGTTGTCTTTTTTCCTTTGAAGCATTTGATTAGCTGTTATCAGCTCAGGGACACACCTTGTTTTACAGAATTTATCTGTAAAGGAAGATGGATCGCTTCTTTATTGTGCTCTTACTCTTTGATAAGGCATGAAGCGTATCTTTAGATTCTTTGTCTCTAACTCAACTTTAAAGAAACTGAAGGAATTCCTCAAGATAGCAAACTAGTAAGCAGCTAAAATCAAGTTCAAATTTAGGCCATTAAATTAGTTGTCTAGTGCTGCCATAACAACCACTGACCAATCTGGTGGCAGGGGTTACTTTGACATAGTTAGAAGGTTACAAGTCCAAAGTCAATGAGTCAGCAGGACCTTGGAAGGCTCTAGGGTGCCTATCCTGGCCCTACCCTGGTGCTGGGTGGCTACCATGAGTCATGGGTATTTCCTGGTCCCTTGAAGCCTCATCCCAGCCTCTGACTTCCTATTCCTAGTCCGTTCCTATGAGAACATCATCAGTGAGGTTCAGACCATCAAGTCCAGCAAGCAGTAAGTACTTAAATGTCAGATGATCTCTACAAAGGGGGAAAAACAGAGATGAATGTTTAAAATATGCCTAATGTAGACCCCGAGAACCGAGATGCTGAAGGCATGGAGTTAGGTTGATATTGTGTAGTAAGTGAACAAGGAATTATCCTCATGACTAATTATTCTTCCTCTTCATTAAGTTCAGGGTCACACACCTGGGCTTAGAACTTCAGTACATTTGGGTGAATGACACAGCTCAGACCACAGCAGTCTGACTTCAGCGTCATCTCCTAATGTCCCCTTTGCTGTTTGGAAGTCAGCCCTCCCTGCCATCCTTCCCATCCCTCCATGCTTCCAACCTTATGCTTTGTCATGTTTGTTCAGAGCAGCACACTGTGTAGACAGACTCTCTTCTAGACTTGCTGTAACTAGCAAGGCATGTTATAAAGTTCTCTTTACCCCTAAGCCCAGTAAGATAATGTTTTGAAGCTGAGGAAGTAGCTCTGTTAATGGAGCCCTTGCCTGGCATGCACAATACCACAGAAGCCATCTCCAGTACCAAATAGGCCAGTGCTGGCATACTTCTGCAGTCTCAGCACTCTGGAGATTAAGGCAAAAGGATCTCAAGTTCCAGGCCATCCTTACTGCACAGTGAGTTTGAGCCCAGCCTGGAATGTACCAGACCCCATCTAGGACCTGAAGAGATGGCTCAGCAGTGAGGGCTGTGGACCACTCCCACTCCCACAGACCCAGGTTTTGGTCCCAGCACCCACACAAGGCAGCTCACAACTCCTGTAACTCCAGCTTCAGAAATATCAACACCTCTGCCTCCACAGACACTGTACACATATGTGTGTACCCCCCACATATATGTATACCCCACACACATACCATAATTCAAAATGAGAAAATTAAACCTACAAGAAGACCCTGTCTAAGAGCACCAATAAAAAGATAGTTTCATTTCTTTATCTATAATGGAAAAATTAATCAACTTAGCCAAATGTAGATTTGTCTGCTCTGATATTTTCTATTCATATATTCTAGGAATGTGCTTTGTGGCTTAAAAGTAAATATATACAAACAGAAAACAAGTCACTTCTGTAGCTCTCAGGTCTTACCACGAAGAATAGCTGTTAGGATCATACATGTTCAAAAAGTCCCACAGTCTGGCTGGAGACCTCTCCTGTCTAGCCAGACTAGTGCTGTCCTTAGGCCAGTACTAGTGGTGACTAACAATCTAGACCAATCCCAGGCAGCTGGCCTCATTATGCTAATGCAAATATACACCAAACATGGTCACTTCCTTTTCATATTTGGTAATTACCCTACACAGCCCAATATGGCTGATAAAAATAAGTATAAATCCATTGTCTATTTTCAAAGCTTTCATCCATTTTCATAGATCAAAGAATAAGTCTGACCATCTGTCAACTTCGGATTGATGATGCCCAGGCAAAAGCTGTTCATACACTGAATGTTACAAGAGTAGCAAACATGCATAAAGCATGAAATCGTGAGGATGTTTCTTTGATTGTATCTTAGAATTGGACCAGACTGACTTCTGACCATGTTGGAGCAACAGAGAGATTTAATGAACTAGTGACTTGGATAGAATAATGTAACAGTTTCACTAGTTAGGCAACAGGCAGCATAGGATTGTAGTTTATTAAGAAAGAATAGAAAATTCCTCAAGATGAGCCCAGCTTGCTGTCCATAGCTGCTTCCAGGTCAGCCTCTCGCGGAGAGGAAACCCGAGTTGAACCTGACAATCCTGATAACCTGAGGGACTAGATCAACATTCAGAGAGTCTTGGCTTAATAGAATCTATGGGGTTGACTACCAAAAGAAAGTCACTACCCAGCGAGAGAGATCTAAGATCTGTAGACCAACTCCATTAAGTGTTTTTCTGAGCAGTGAGTGAGCTGACAGGAGAAGAAACCTCCCTAGGCAGAGAAAGAACAAAGGAAAGAAGTAAATAATTCCTGTTCCCACCCAGGAGTGAGAATAATTTATGTTCCCCATAGCTAGCTAGCGAGGGGAAGCTTTATACCTGTATGTCAGCCATACAATTGACAATAGCTCTGAGTAAAAATGGAATCAGCCTGAGGATAAACTACGGTCTGGACCCATTGTAGCAAAGCTTTAAGGTCTCAGCAAGATAGGTAGAAATAAGTTGTCTTAATTTGTTACAAGTAATCTATGAAGAGCCTACAATTTTCGTCAACTTGAGAGGGAACGAAAAAGTGCTGTCCTGTTAATGCGGGGGGAAGGGCAGTGTTCTCTATCGTTGGTTGTCTAAGACTCAGTCTGTGCCCGTGCAATAGAACTAAAAAAGGAAATAATGCAAATGTATCATTATTTTTCTCATTGCTGTGGCAAAATATCTGAAAAAAAGCAATTTAAAGTGTTTATTTTGGCTCGTCATTTGAAGGTCCATTCCATATGGTGGGAGGTTATGGTGGCAGAGGTGGGAGATCACACTGTTCCAGCCACCAGGAAGCAGAGAATGATGAACACTGGTACTCAGATCTCCTCCTCCTTTTTAATCCAGTCCAGGACCAGAGCCCCTGGAATAGTGCTGTCAACATTCAGGGTAGTTCTTTGACATCATTTAAGCTGGTTTATAAACTCCTTCACAGACATCCACAGAGGCTTGTCTCCCAAGTACTCTAAGTTCTGTCAAGTTGACAATATCATCCTTTACCATGCATGGTAATTAAGAAAAAAAGGGTAAAATTCTCCTTCTTCAGAAGAAATAATTATATATTTTAAAACTACAAAATAGCCAGGTGGCGGTGGCATACACCTTAAATCCCAGGAACCAGGAGGCAGAGGCAGGCAGGTCTCTGTGAGTTTGACACAAGCCTGGTCTACAGAGTGAGTTCCAGGACAGCCACAGTTACAACAGAGAAACCCTGCCTCAGAAAAACAAAACAAACCCAAAACTCAAACAAAAAACCCACAGAAAATATGCTAAGAATAATAAATGGAAATAGTAAATTTACAGAACATACTCAATATATAAAATCTACTACATTTCTACATACGAGCAATAAATGGAAAATGAAATTAAAATGCCATTTAAGATCTAAATTTTTAAATATACGTGAATGTTTTACCTGCTATATGAATGCACTTCCTGTTTATTCAGTGCCCTCTGAACCTAGAGAGGGTGATGGATCCCTTGGAACTGTAGTCACAGAGGGTAGTGACCACCATGTGTGTGCCTGGCCTTTGTTCTTCCAAGCTGCCAGGCTTGGCAGGGAGTCCCTCCCCTGTCTCCCCACAAAACCATCTCAGAGCGCTTACACCAATAACTCTGACCACAAAACCCTTGACTCAGAGCAGAAGCCTGGGCATCAGAAGATGAGGCTGTGGTCCTGGCCCTTTCCCTCAAAAAAAAAAAAAAAAAACTGCGTCCCTGAAAAGAATGAGGAGCTTAGAGGACATGGCTTCCCTTGTTTTTTTCAAAGGCTAACCCTTCCTGATCAGCTGGAATGCTGCCTCATTTTGAGTTTGGGTGGTTTCCTACACATCTCATGGGGCTTCTGAATCAGGTTCTCTGTGATGGTCTCCACCTGTTGCAAAGAGAAATTTCCTTGATGCATGGTAAGGTGTATATTTATCTGTGGATACAAGGACACATATTTAGAACATAGAGATTATACTGGTTTAAAACGATGGTTGGAGGTACTCCAAGATCCGTAACTTCCCTAGCCCTGAGTAGTTGGCTAGATTTCTAATACCAGGTATGATTTCCTTTTGAGTTGAGTGTGTCCTCAATCCAATTAGACAACTATTGGTTACCTCCCGATATGCTTGCCACTACTGCACTCTTAGAGTTACTGTGCCAGGCTGGTCATTCCTGTGGGTCCTATGCATCATCACTTGTAGGGTTATTGTTTGCTTCCTGTTGGAAGCTTGCATGGTACCTTCCCATTCCACGAAAGGTGGTCCTCAGGGAAAGAGGCATTCAGGTCAGTTCTGGTTTGGGGACCTCTGAACCCTGTGTCTGAAGTCCACAGTGTCTTCAGCAACAGGGACTTATCATCCACCACTGGTAGGGAGCAGCCCAAGGTCAAGGGCAATAGTCTGTGATGCTGTGGGAGTCTCTTGGACAACTCTGACCAACAAGCCTTCAAAAGAAGGCTTCTCATGACTGATGTTGATGTTTTAGTTAGGTAATCTTTGACTCTTGAGGGGAGCATTGTCAGCCCAGATGGGAAATTTTTATTTAAACTGTGTATGCATATTTATATGTACATGTTCATCTGTGTGTGTGTATACAGGCTTACATTATTATAGGTTTTATTTAGGTAGTTAACAGTATGATTCCTTATGAATTTTTCAGACATCCTTACTGTTATTTTACCCTCTTCCTGTTTATCTCCCTCCCAACCTTCCTAAATAGAGCCCCTCTTTTACCATTACCTTTATAAGATCAATTGTACCCTGCCATTCCCCTCTCTGTTGGTATCCCATCGCCCTACCCCAGCAACAGTCTCTTCTTACTTTCCAGGTTTCTGAAATCACTCCAGGATATGTACTCAGATCTGAAGATTTGGAGATAGGCCTGTCCAGTTAAGGAGAACATGTCACAAGTGTCTTTCTGGGTCTCCGTTACCTCACTTGGTATGTATTTTTCCAGTTCTACCCATTTACCTACAAAGTTCATGATTTCATTTTCTTTACAACTGAATAGTACTCCGTAGTGTACTATTAGCCGTTTATTGGTTGAAAGACATTTAGGTTGTTCCCATGTCCTAGATATTGTGCATAGAGCAGCAACGAACATGGCTGAGAGAGTTATCTGTGGAGTAGGATGTTAAGTCCCTTGAGCATGTGACAAAGAATGGCACAGCTGGGTCACTTTGTAGATTCATTTTTAGCTTTTTGAGAATTCTCCACACCGAGTTCCATAATGTCTGCATCAGTTTGTAGTCCCACCAACGCTGAGCGAGGGTTCCCTTTTCTGCGCACCCCTTCCACGTTCGTCTCAGCTGATAGCTTGCTCTTTGCCGTTCTGACTGGGGAAAGATGGAATCTCAGAGTTGTTTTAATGTGTATTTCTAGAAGTTTCCTGGTAGAATTTTAGGTTTTCCAGCGTAATGAAGTACAAGTTTATAAAATATTCCCTTATACTATTCTAAGTTTATTTGGTGTCCACTGTAATGTTTCCCTGTTCATTTCTGATTCTTTTAATTTGGGTCTTCTCTCTTTCAGTTAGTTGGGCCCAGGGTCTGAACCAACTCTTCGGTTCGCTGATTCTTTCTAGTGTTTTCTTTCTTTCTATTTCATTAATTTCTTCTCTGATTTATCCTCTTTCTTGCTGTTGATTGGGTTTGGATTTGGTTTGTTCTTGTTTTAGTTGCATCATTAAGCCATTCATATGTGCTTTTCCTGATTTTTTAATGTAGGCACTTAAAGCAACATATTTCCGTCATAGGACTGCGTTTAGTGTGTCCCAGAGGTTTTGTTATGTTTTCATTTTCTTTTAGTTCCAGAAAATTTTTATTTCTTTTTTGATTTATTCTTTGGCTCATTCATCATTAAGTAATACGTTGTTTAATTTCCATAAGTTTGTGTATGTTACTAGACATTTGTTTGCTGTCCATTTAAAGTTATATTGCATCATGGTCAGATAGGATACAAGGAGTTATTTTAATTGTTTTCAATACGTAAATACTTGTTTTGTGTCCTAGGATGCAATATGTTTTAGAAAAGCTCCATGCTCTGCTGAGGAGAATGTGTAATTGAGTGGAATATTCTGGAGATACTTGTTCAGTCCATTTGGAGTATGGTGTCAATTAATTCTGTTGTTTCTCTAATTTTGTCCAGATAATCTGTCTATTGAAGAAAGTAGGGTATTGAAATTACATATTAATGGAGATTAATATTAATCTATGTCTTTAAATCTAGTAGTACGTTTTTCCTGTGAAATTGGGTGCCTCGGAATTTGGTGCATATATGCTCAGAATAGTAATATCTTCCTACTTAATTGTTCCCTTGATTAGAAAAAAGGGCCCTTCTTTTATTCTTCTGATTAGTTTTACTTTGAAGTCTATTTTGCCAGATATTAGGATAATGATGCCTGCTTCCTGTCCCCATCTGATTGGAGTATTTTTGTCTATCCCTTTACTCTAATGTGGTATCTGTGTTTAAAGCTAGGATACGTTTCTTGTGGACAACAGATAGATGGATTTTGCTTCTTAATCCATTAAGCCATGTGTGTGTTAGTTGCAATCATTGTGGTGTTGAGTTTTGGTGGTGGTGTGGTGTTCTCAGTGATACTTAGTGTTTTAACAATCATGACTTAGTGTTTCTTTCTAAAGTTTCTGCTATGTCGTGACACTTAGTCTCTGTTATGTTCAATTCCTTTTTTCAGCTTAAAATGTTGCTTCCGATATTTTCTTCAGATTGAGTTTGTTGAATATAACAGACTGTTTATATCATGTAAAGGTTTTGATTCTCCTTCAAATCCTACAGTGATCATTTCGTTTGCTGGTTTCAGTGTTTTTCATTGAAATAGAATTACATCACTTACTCCCTTCCCTTTCCTCCTCCCAGCCACTCACAGTTACCTTTCCTTAAACCACTCCCCAGTCCCCGCTCTCAAGTTGACACTCCCTTTTTTCTTTTATGATTATTGTTACAAGCATGTATGTGTATGCACAGATATGCACACATAGGACCTACGGAGTCGGTTTTGTTATTTGTGTGTATGGTTCCAAGGATGACCACTCTGAATTGGACAGCCAATAGGGGCTCATCTCTGGGAGAAGCTAATCCCCCTCTCCCAGCAGTCACTTGTCAGCTGTAGTTCTTTGTTTATCAATTTCCATTGATTTTGCCATTGTTGTGGTCTTGTTTACTCAGCCATTTCTAGGAGAGACTGTTTTACAGCAGACTTTCTAGTGTGTGTGTAATATGTGTGTGCACACATATGTATACACGTACATATATAGGTGCTGGGTATAATTTTAGGTAAATAGAAAATAAGATGATTCCTTGAGGCTTTATAAAACAGCCTTACTATTAAGTGGCCCACACCTCTCCTTCTGTAATGACCAATACAGACAGCAAAACTATTCTAATTGGAAGAATAAATTAATTTAATTATCACTGGGAGCTTTCTATAAAATCAGAACATCCCATACATCTTAGAACAGAAATCATAACTTGAACATTTTTTAGCACTCCAGTTGAAATTGGATCTTATCACTAAGTTTATTATTCATGATGTTGAATCTGATCCTGTGGCATATGAAAAAAAAATGATGTTTGAAATGACCTCATCTTTAAAAGCAAATAACCTCAGAATTCCAGGAAAGGACTCTTTCCTGCAAAATGCATCATGAAAGCAGAAGTCACAGTGACACCGTTGTTCTAGAGTGGCAGCTCTCAATCTGTGGGTTAAAACCCCTTTGGGGTTAGAATGACCCTTTCACAGAGATTGCCTAAGACCATCTGCATATCTGATATTTACATTATGATTCATAACAGTAGCAGAATTACGGTTATTTAGTAGCAACAAAAATAATTTTATGGTTAGGGATCACCACAACTAGATTAAAGGGCTGCAGCATTAGGAGAGTTGAAAACTACTAGAGTTTTTCATGATCTTAAAGTTGTAGTCTTGTTCTAATAGTCACACAGGAACAGCTGAGCACAGGCCTGGAAATGTTGATGTAAGATGAGGAGGAGGAGGATGATAGTGGTGATGGTGAGGATGATGATAGTGTTGGTGATGATGATGATGATGATGATGGTGGTGGTGGTGATGATGGTGATGATGGTGGTGATGGTGGTGATGGTGGTGATGGTGGTGATGGTGATGATGGTGGTGATGGTGGTGATGATGGTGATGGTGATGATGGTGATGATGGTGGTGGTGGTGATGGTGGTGATGATGATGATGGTGGTGGTGATGGTGGTGATGGTGGTAATGGTGGTGATGGTGGTGATGGTGGTGGTGATGGTGGTGATGATGATGATGGTGGTGATGATAATGATAATGGTGATGATGATGGTGATGATAATGGTGATGGTGATGATGATGATGGTGGTAATGATGATGGTGATGATGATGATAATGGTGATGGTGATGGTGGTGATGATAATGATAATGGTGATGATGATGGTGATGGTGTTGATGGTGATGATGGTGATGATGGTGATGATGGCGATGATGATACAGGAATACAATGTACTTGGATCATATCCACCTTCTCTCCCCACTCCAAATATTCCTGGACAGTCCTCCCAACTACATCATTCCATCCTCTCCCTGAGGTAAAAGGGGAATATTTGGTTTTCTGGGTTATTGTTATAATAAATTAGCTACATGAGCTGAGCTGAGTTTGTGACCACCCCTCCTCTCCCTTTATTCACAAAACCAGAGAGCCTTCGAGACTCTTGTTTGGTTTGAGTAAGAAGTCTGATGAAGCTGAGCTGGTTCTTGGGTCCTCTTTGCCCAAGATGTTCCCTAGCAACACCTTGAGCCTCTCTTTGGAACTTGCAGGTTCCCAACCACCGACTACAGCTCATCCAGAGTACTCTATGGTCCTGTTACTATTCCCTAAAGCTGTACATCTGAATTTTTTCTCTTGTCATTATAGTCTAATAATAAACTGCTATGCATTTTAATATATCTGATGCTTTTCAAAACATTTGCACAATTACTTCTCTTTTTACCCCCAAATTCATTCAGTTTGCTTTTATTCTCTCGTAAAGAGTCTGTATAGTACCTGGTGGTGACATCAGAGAATTCCCATGCAACTTCACTGGGATTTCCTGCCTGAATTCATTACATTTCTCATTACTGTGGTCAAGTGTATGACAAGAAACAATGTCAAGAGAGGAAGGGTTTACTGGGGCCATGGTTTGAGGATACTGTTACCCTGGAGGGGCAGGCATGGCTTAAGCCATGGGAGTGGGAGTGGCTTACGCCTGTGATGGCTGCTTGTTCACACTTTAGCAAGCTAGGAAACTAGAGCCTAGTCTCAGGACTCTTAAGACCCATCTCCTAGTGACCCACATCCTCTGGCCTCACATCCTAAAGGTTCTATAGTCTACGAAACAGCACCACCCTCTGGGTGTGAATATCCAACACATGAGCCTTTGAGAGAGATTTCACACTCCAAAGGTCATGCTGCCCCATCTATTAAGTATTCCCTGCTACAGTCTCAACTGTTACTGTCACTCAAATAAACTCCCCCAGATCTATACCCAAGCCTCTATGATTACACACATGGACCTCTCCGTCTGCGATTATTTCTCTGCTAACCATCTACCTACCTATGGCTTGAGCTCCTTGAAGGATGAAACAAACTGTTCTTTATATAGCCATCTTCCATGTTCAAGATAGTCCTCAGCGAACCGTATGCACCTAGGTTTGTTAGGCAGTGGAAGTAGCTTTAGCTTGGCCTTAAGCAGCTCTGCACTAATCATACACAGAAGCCTATGACGAGGTGAAACTGAGTTCACACGAGCCCCCAGATGGAGCTGAGTGCACTGCTCTAACAGCAGCCAGATCTACACTCTTCCCTGATAGATCCAATGTGGGGACATGGGTGGGGACAGAAGTGGAATATGGAGAAATTTTTACAATTTTTGCATTGAAGTGCTGGGAAGACTTTCCCCTCATAAAACTTTATTTCTGTTTAGACCTTTATTTTCTGGGAAATTGGGAGCTCTTGTTTGTTTTGAGATTTTGGGTTTTTTTTTTCCCTCCTGGAGTACCCACCATGGACTTGAGCATGGTGTCCTGGAACACAACATTCCCAGGAGAGACTTGAGCGAAGAGACAGAAGCAAGGTTGTTTTTCAAACCAGCTTCAGCAGCTAGCCTGACTCTGAGCCTTTTCCCAGAAGCCAAAAAGAAGTGATCCAGGTTAAGCTGCAGACTCCCTGAAAGTGACAGAACGCCCCACATACTCCTCCCTCATTATTAAAATGTAGAACACACTGACTTTTCTGTGGGGAGAGGGTGGGAGGGGCTGTAAAAATCAGCTGTTAGTGCTAATTACACCATTGCCTTTGAGCTGGATTTAGCAGAGAGGGATTTGAGATCCTTGACAGACAGCTTCCCTGGGCATTCTTTGTTTCAGTAGCCATGAGTTTTCAGTTTTACTAGCAGGGGGAAGAACATCAATTTGTTGAGGATAAAAAGTAAAATTAAAAAACAAGAATGGTGCAGTTCTTAGAGGACAGAGCCTGCTGGCATCTGTTTTAGCTCTGGGCTGAGAGCATCAGCAAGCTGCTGGCAGGATTCAGATGGGTAAAGAAGCCGGTGTCTGGGATGAACTCAGACACTCGCCTAAGCAGGGGGCAGTCATCAGTGGTGAGAGGTGACTGGCCTGGTAGGTGGGAACACAGGGCAACAAAGAATCTGACAGTCATGTTCTTAAGCGGTTCAGGCGAGGGTCTAGGTGAAGCCTGGAAACTGGGTATCCTAAAGAACAATTTTTGTCTGAGTTTGAGAACTGTACAGTAAAGGGGAAAACACAATCAAGTCATCAGATCAGGTGTTTTTGGTAACTTGTCCTTACTAAGCTTATGCCCATTTTTTTAAGCTAACTTATTTCAATTTTTTAATTAATGTTTGTAGCCTACACTGTCCTTGAACTCACTATACAGCTGAGGCTGACCTTGAACTCCTGACTCTTCTGTCTCCCTAGTGCTGAGATAACAGGCATGTACCACCACACTTAGCTAACATTTTATTTTTCAAAGAACATTTTAATCTATTCGAATGGGCTTAGTACTCCCCATGTTATGTCCCTTATAGTAATAGAGTGTCAGGCCCTTACTGAGGACTTATAACCTGTAAAGTTGGGACGGTCTCCTGCTGCACTGTGTTGACTGGAAACAGAACTGATTATGTCAGGTCACAGAACCAGAAAGTGAGCCTAAACTCAGGCAGCATGACAACCAAGCTGATGCTTCGTTGTCTCTCCAGGGAAGACGCAGGAAAGATGGGAGTCCTGTAAGGACTCCTAATAAACAAATGAAATGAGTCTTGGGGGCCACCACCATTTAATAGTACTTTGAAAGCCTTCCAAGCAGTGATAATGGAAAGGATTGCAACCACAAAGGAATGGGAAATTTACTCTCCGAGTGTCTTTAGACGCACTGAGGAGACAGAACAGCAGCTCGAACGTGCTAGCAGTCTCCGCAGAACATTGGGAAATGATGATGGAGCGGACGGGGGCATGATTTAAAGTAGGGGAATATTTTATGCTCAGAAAATATGCTCACATTCTGAAGCTCGAGATAGGATCCGAGATACATGTATTTGGAGAAATTAATGAGACTTCCTGCCTTCCACAATCCATGGAAATGGGGTAGCTAGACTCCGGGACTTCAGGAAAAAAAAAAAAAAAACCCATAGATGAAATAAATAATATCCTATATTATTAACTTTTCTATAATTTTGAAAGAGAACATCATGTTTTATTTCCAGTCAATAAACTCATTCAACTTGGAGAACATTGCTATTTCCCAGCTAATGGGCAGGAAGCGCGGACAGACAAGAAGGCCCTGAGTGTTTTCCTATTAACCATTTGTTGTTTATGCTGAAAATAATTTTATAAGCTAATGAATGCTTACTAGAAATGTGGGGAAATGTACTCAGAGCCACTGCCCAGTAGCATCCGTTACTTTTGCAGCACTGTCAACAAAGACTGGCTTAGCTCATGGTTTCAAAGGGTCCCCAAGTGCTTGGCTTCATACATAAGCTTAGGCAGAGCATCATGGCCACAGGAGTGTGTGGCAGAGAGCAGCTGTTCACCCCACAGCAGACAAGGAGAAGAGAGAAAAACAGGAATGGACCAGGAACATGATACCCCAAGAACCTGGGCCCAGTGACCAACATTTTCCAGCTAGATTCTACCCTCCTAAGGTTTCCAAAACATCCCCAAATAACTCTTCCAGCTTAAAAGGAAGCCCTAACACATGAGCCTTTGTGGAGGATGCTTCAGAAGCCAAAATATCAGATGTGCTGCTGACACTTGCAAAGAACTGCAGTTAATACACACCTTGTCTCATTTTTAATTTGGCTGATAATAGCAGAGATGCCCTAGAATTTCAATCCACAGTAGGCTCCACTACAAACGTTTCTTAGTTCAAATCCTGTCTTCCTGGTCTCAGTAGGAAAATGGGAGTCACCTAGATCGCTATTACTAGTGTTTCGTAGGTGCAGTCTCTGATATTCCAGCTACGCTGATGTGTGGCTGAAGATGGCCCTGCACTTCAGCTCACCCGTGTCCACCTCCCTAGTCCTGGGATCATAGAAACAGGCCATCAAGCCTAGGTTTTTTATGGGGATGGACTCTAGGGCTTCAATCATGCTAGATAAGCACTCTATCAACTGAGGGGCATCATCAGCCCTCTATGACTCTGTGTGTGTGTGTGTATATGTATGTGTGTACATACGTGTGTACATGTACATGAGATGAGAGCCAGAGCTTTTTCAAAAAGCATATGACGTAAATGTCAGAATTGTGATTATGGTAGGCATCTCCTGTGTAGAGGTGAGATAGTTTCCTTAATTTCTCTTCTCTTCTCTTCTCTTCTCTTCTCTTCTCTTCTCTTCTCTTCTCTTCTCTTCTCTTCTCTTCTCTTCTCTTCTCTTCTCTCTCTCTCCTCTCTCCTCTCCCCTCCCCTCTCCCCTCTCCCCTCTCCCCTCTCCCCTCTCCCCCCCTCCATCTACCTCATTCCCTGCCTCCCTCCCTCTCCCTCTCTCTACTTCTCCCTCCGTTTCCTCCCTCCTTCCCTCTCTCCTTTCCTTCCTTCCTTCCCTCTCTCCTTTCCTTCCTTCCTTCCTTCATTTTTCTTTCTTTTTTTTTTAGATAAGACCTTGCTATGCAGCTCAGGCTGGTTTAGAACTCACGATTCTCCCTATCTGCCAACTGACTACTGGGATTACAGGCAAGCATAACCATGCCTACCAGAAATAGGTTTCTACACCACATGATTTATATGGAACCTAAGTTCCACCCCCCCACACACACCCCTAGGGGAGGAGACAGCACAGAAACTCATTAATAAGACTGGAAGTCTTCCAGAGCTGACCTCCTAACTCTAAACCCATGAACTGTAAACCTGTAGTCATAGCTGCCACGCACTTCGCTGGTACTGTTTATGAGGGTGGGGAAGATGCGGAAAGATGAGAATCCGACTCACTATCTGACCCACTCTTCTTTGTACATTTTTCCTCGGTTTGCATCTGGAGTATACATTTTAGGAATTGAAGGTGACCTCTGATCCTTATCCATAGGAAATGCGGAGCCACACACATGTGGAAATGCAAGCTGAAGCAGAGGGAGGCTGGTCTTCCATGTAAATTAAACGTAGAAGAGTCTTGGGCTGGTATCACATGTGGCCAGCTTGAGGGCATACCTTTTTCAGGTTTATTCATTGAGTTACTAAATAAGCCACCCATGTGGTATTCTATAAAGGGATGGTAACAGGGGCTTAATCAAGGTGCTCACTGAGACCAGCTGGGTTCGAAAGCCATTGATTTCACCAGCAACTCTTCCTATGCCCAGCCCCCCAGGCCACAGAGAACAAGCCTAGTTGTGTTTTCAGTTTCCATATCAAACTGTAAGACAGCCAGATACAGTCCAGATCCTCACACTAGGTTGGGTACTTCTGAGCAAGCAAGTTAACATTTCTGAGTCTTTTTCCTCATTGTAAAGTGGAGAAAATGACGGCATGTCTCCTTCCATCTCATCATAAGGATTCCTTGAAGGAATAGTAGTAGATGCACCGGTTTGTATCCACTCACAGAAGTGTGAACCATGGCAGATATTTTAAGCGGAGAGACTTTGATGCAGGGGATTGGCTGCAGTGGTGTAAGAAGAGTGGGAGGGGGTAATAAGATGAATGTGTCATGTGACATCGCTGGTACCTGCCACCACTGCCACTGAGCAGGGACTCAGGCCTGACCTATTCCAGGGGATGCTGAGAAAGCACCTGGAGGCTTGTAATGGCCCTGTTTCTCCCCTGCTAGCAAAACCCTAGGCATCTATCTGCAGCCCGCTTGAGGTCACTGCTTGACATTTCTCCAAAAGCCAGAAGCTGGCCCAGAGACAACGCCACCCCCCTTCATGCCCATTAGTCCCCTGCCACTGCAGCACACAGACATAAATACTTGTAAACCAGGCCCCATGGTGTTGCTAGCAACTGATCAAAAGAAGCAAGCCCATGGCAGGTTCTCCCAGACCAGCAGGTGTTCGTAGATGCTCTCTAGGGCTTTGCTCTAAAGTACTGTGGGCTAATTGAGAGGTGACTGCTGTAGGCAGGAGCAGGAATGAAGGAAGCCACTGGACCATGCACTTGATTTTGCTGAACCATATAGAATTGTCCAGCCTCATCCTGCAAGTCATATGTAGCCAAGGCTCGCTGTGAACGGCGTCCAACACAAAGTCACGTTGGCTTTGCGCATTGGAAATTAGCATTTTTCTTGTGACTTGACTGTGTGGTTCTTGAGTGTGAACTTTTGAAAAGGGTAACATTATGTCATAATCTGAAATGCTGAATCTTTTACACCTTGCTTCCCATGAAGAATGGAATAGTGTGTCAGACCGTAGGGCTTGGTGCATTCCACAGCCCTGTAGGCTGTTCGGACATCAGATGGTCCAGCATCAATATCAATGAAAATTAAAAGGAAACCAGGAACTGCTTTTAAAGATGCTCTGTATGTTAGTAGTTACCACGATGCTCAGGGTTTCTTCTGGAATTTTCGTACTCCAACATGTCAGAAACTCTATAGAGCAACCCAATCTGTGATAAACACCTGGACCAGTCATAAAACTCCACTCTGTGTGTCCCTCTGCTTGACAACTTTGCAGATTACCTAGTGACTCCACTATGTGCAATGTGCTGAAATACAGAAGTGATAATGTCCACTGCAGAAGCCTGGAGAGGGGCAGAAAGCAGGTGGCAGCAACTTGTTTACTCCGGAAGAGATTCCCCAGCGCATCTGATTCAGGACTGTGCCAACAGTCCACACCCCTGTGTTTTTGGGAAGGTTATCTCCCACTTTGTTTTACACTCACAGCTTTCTAAGAGTGTTTCTCAAACTTTAGTGGACTTGCCAAACCTCCCCAACATCCTGTGCAGCGACAGGTTGATCTTCACTAAGTTTAACCCAGTAGGTTTTATATGTGACTGCGGCTGGGGAACTTAAAAAAAAAAAAAAAAAGCCTGACAGTTCCATACATTTATATAATGAGCTTTAATCATTTCACCCCCGTTCTTGTCTCATCCTTCTAGAGCTCTTGCTTTCATGTCATCTCTTTGTGTGTGGACCACTGCTTCTGATGAATTCCTGGTTCTTGTGTGGGTAGGAGGCAATGGCTGGTGACTGCACCATTGGAGAAAATGACACCTCCTCCCCCACCAGCGGTAAGCTAGCTGCCAGTACTCTGTTGTGTAGGTTGGGGCCTCATAAGAGACTGCTAGCCATGGTGAAAGGTTGGCTCACGGTTTTTTGTGCGAGTCTTTGTAGGTGACTGCAGCTTCATTGAGTTCTTGAGTGCACTGGCCATGTCATGCTCAGATGATCTGTCTCTCTTTATTGCACATCTCCCAGCCTCAACTCTTACATTCCCTCCATGTCCCCTTCCACTATCCTCCCCTGTCTTCCCTGAACTGTGAAGATGGATACAGCTGCCCCATTTAGGGCTGAGCACTACCGTCTTATTCTTGGCTCTTTGCTTCGTTACGGCTTCCACATCAGCTGCCACCTGTCAGTGAGAAGCTTCCCTCTCCGAAAGCCGACACCGCACTAAGCTACAACATGACCATTTAGTGAAACATGGCCTGTGAGCTACCTGCCCAGGAGCCTTGGCTAGGTTTACAGAACAAGATGAGCTCCTGTCTGTAGCGTGGCCTCAAGTGTTCCCAGATGTTGGTGCCATTTATTCAGGGACCACACTTTGTGAATGAATGCTTTATGGGGCGTGCCCAGCTTATTGGCGTTGCAAAATGATATAGTCATCTCTAAGTTCAAGAACTGTGCAATTTGTGTGTGTTACAAAACACACACGCATGTACACACACGGGGAGAGAGAGAGACAGAGAATAAAAGAGAATACTGTAATGTTTTAAGTAAATTTAAGATTTCGCATTGGTCCACATTCATCGCTGTCCTCAGCCATGTGTGATCCATGGGCCACAGGTTAGAGATACCCGGGAGTCATCAGGAAGTTGTTTTCCTGTCACTGGGATCCACTGCTCTGTGTGGCCACTGGAAGAGACTCTTAGCGATATTCCGTTCACATGAGGTAATCAATCATAGTGGACTGGATTAAGGTCAAGAGAGCATGTGAGCTGTCAAAGCCCCAGGAAACTTTGTCCTCGTGAGAGAGAAGGTTAATCATTGATAGAGAAAAAGAGAAAAGAAACAAAACTTGCAGAGACTGGATTCTAAAGATGCTTCGGGGGCTCAAAAGGGAAATGAGATTATTGCAGGCTGGCACCGCTGCAGAACCTGACTCTGCCACGTGTCGTAGAGATACTGAGAGAGCAGCAATGCTGCTGCAGGAGAGCAGCATTGACACTTGCATAAAAAGGTTCGGTTGGTGAGCTGGTCTCATCTTATATTGTGTTTAGAACTGGAATTTTTGCCCAGTTACGTTTACTAAACTTACCTGCTCCTCATCTTCCTTTTCTTGCATGCTCAATAGCAACCAGACAGTGGTGAGAAACAGTATTCCTGTATTTTTCTAGGTTTTGACAATGAAATTAATTTCTGATTTCCCCATAGATGAGATGTTAATTCACATTTCAATCCAGGGAATTCCACTTGATCTTATGTATAGGAGTGACCCCTGACCCCCAGAATCCATGGTGAGAATCTGGCCTGTTGCCAGAGAGGTCATTTCAACTATGTGTCAGTGAACTACAAACACAACGGTAGCATAGGAGACTGGGAGTCACCCAGATGCAGGGAAGAGGTTCTAGGTAGACTCGTGTACTTTTTCATGTAACGTTTATGATGGCGACTCACTGTTTCTTCCTCTCCAAGACGAAATTTGGTGGGCTTCTTCCCACTGGAGGCAAGTTCTTGGCTTGAGAGGGGGCGTGTCCTGTGGTGGGAGCCAGTCAGCTTCCCTTTATTTGGATTAGCCAATCTCCGATCTCACAGTGTGTGTTTCTTTCAGTGAAACTTAACTGAGTGCCGAGGCCTTGCTTTGCTTGCATTTTTAAAAATTATTTATTTTTATTTTATGTGCATTGGTGTTTTGCCTGCATGCATGTCTGTGTGAGAGTGTCAGATCCCCTGAAACTAGAGTGAGAGACGGTTGTGAGCATGTGGGTGCTGGGAGTCGAACTCAGGTCCTCTAGCAGAGCAGACAGTGCTCTTAACTGATGAGCCATCTCTCCAGCCCCAGAGTTTTATTCTTTTGATCAGCAGAAAGATGGAATATTTTCCTGTAACTCTAGATACCACCTCATGATGGAGCCACAGGGACTAGCCAGTGGGATGTAATCCTAGCAGCACTCTGTGGGGGTTGGAATAAGAGTGGCTCCCATAGGCTCAGAGATTTGAATGCTTAGTCAGCAGGGAATGGAACTCTTTGATAGGATTAGGAGGATTAGGAGGGGTGGCCTTGTGGGAGGAAATGTGTCACTGGGAGTTGGCTTTGAGGGTTCAAAAGCCCATGGCAGGCCCAGTTTTGCTCTCTGCCTGTGATCAGGATGTCACCCTCAACTGCCTCCTGCCTGCCACCGTGCCCCCTGCCCTGATGAGAATGGACTAGACCGCTGAACCTGTAAGAAGGTCCCAATTAAATGCTTCCCTTTGTAAGAGTTGTCTAGGTCACAATGTCTTCTCACAGCAATGGGACAGTGGCTAACACATTCTGTGATCACGTAGCTGGATCACGATGGAGTCTGAGGTCCAGCTCTTCAAAGCCAAGGATTCACAGCCTCTTAAGTAACACCTCTAGATGTTCCTCTTTCTTCCAGCCATTCTGCTAGCTGGATCCAGAGTCCTTGAAGGGAAGGGCCTCAGAAGTCACTTATTACTGCTTCCCAGAGACCTTCTTTGAGACTATCCATCTCTGCCATTGTTCCAAAGGGCTTCAGTCTGTGAACTGTGTACCTCATATTAGAAATTAAGGAACATTAATCTCTTTTATATTCATACATGTCAGTCTTTTGTCTCCATCTCTAAACATTTACATTGTATAGTCAACCACCAATATATTTTAGATGTAAGAACTTTGTGGAAAAATTAGGTCTCAGAATCTCCATGACTGAAATTGACTGATCCCAAATGCCCTTATACTAAGTAAAGTATTCTGATGCCCTCTGCCTCGGCCACTGGGTCCCATCACCCCAAATGAGCAGGCTTCCTCATTGCATTTGGTCTTTGGGGGATACCCATATAAAAGCTGCTCCCATACACCACCTCTAGTTACTGTTTTTCTCCTAAAATGATCAAAACAAATTCTCATTCTCGGAGTATGCTAGATTCTGTTTCTAGCAATGGGCCTAGAGGCAAAGCAGTGGGTTACTGAGGCAAAGAACATCTGCCAGAGACACCTGGGATTCTGTGGTAACTGGTTTGTCAAACAGGGAAGGGCAGAATCTTCAGACAAGGGGGAGGAACTTTTGTAAGCAAAGGACTTTGGGGAGTTTTCAGTGACTCCAGTTCATGGATTCACTGAGTCCATTGAAATGTCCCCAGGCCTGTTTCAGTTCTCAGGTTCTCACTCCTTACCCACCAATGCCCTGACACGGAAATCCTGCTCCGGCTTCAGCTCAGGGGTCCCAGGAAAAATGGCGAGCCCGACGACTGTGATTGAGTGAAGTAGGGAGCAAGGGGCAGCTGAGGGCACACATCTTTGTGTATCAACAAAGTCCGGCAGGTCAGGGTTCCAAAGAGAAGGTGTGGAGTCAGCTGGGGGAAAACACATAGATGTCTCATGGGTGGGTCACACACGATCTTTATTTAAGCTTCTCTCTTCCTTTAAACTTGTGACTCCATTCCAGCTTCTCCCCTATATTCTCTCCATAAAATTACATGCATACACATTCACACACATCGTGCGGAAGAAGCAAAACTTCAACATACAAACATACATACACACACTCATTCACACACATCGTGTGGAAGAAGCAAAGCTTCAACATACAAACATACATGCACACACTCATTCACACACATCATGTGGAAGAAGCAAAGCTTCAACATACAAACATACATATACACATTCATTCACACATATCGTGTGGAAGAAGCAAAGCTTCAATACACACACACACACACACACACGCTTATTCACACACATCGTGTGGAAGAAGCAAAGCTTCAATACATACACACACACACACACACACACAGGCACGCGCGCGCGCATGCGCTCATTCACACACATGTGGAAGAAGCAAAGCTTCAACATACAAACATACATATACACATTCATTCACACACATCGTGTGGAAGAAGCAAAGCTTCAACACACATACATACAAACATGCACGCACATGTGTGCACACACACCTTCATTCACATCTTGCGGAAGAAGCAAAGCTTCAACACACACACAAAGTCATTTACACACACACACACACACACACGCATCTTGTAGACTTTAACACACACACATCTAACCCATACCCATCTTGTAAGCTGCTGCTTCTTCATGGAGGAAGCAAAGCTCCATCACACATAGATCATACCCACTTACCTTGCAAGCTTCCACTTTCCTTTTTATTTTAGAAGCAAAGCTCCAACATACACACATCTCACTCACACACCTTATAAGCTTCCTCTTTCCTATTTTTCCCCCTACACCCATATACCTTTTAAACAATACCTTCTACATAAAAAGAAATCACATCATAATCACTAGTCCTATTTTTCCCTGTGAATGATTACAAGTTACATATTTAAAAAATAAGTTGTTTCCAATACCCACACATGACTACGCACACACACCTAGTTTTCCGTGTACTTTTTCCTCAAAATACATCTATACCCCCCCAAAAACAATAACTTTGTAGATTAGCAGAGTTTAAGCAAGCCAAGAATTCTCACAGCCAGCTTCTATTGTAACTGGCAGGTAGCAGTCTTACAGTTACTAGGATATGAGCACACATCACAGTACCCTAACCTAACACAATTCTTATTTAGTTAACACGGTGAAACAAGTTTGTTATTAACTAGAAAACTTTAAGTCAGGGTTTTTTGGGGTTTTTTGTTTTGTTTTGTTTTTTCTTTTCTTAGGTAAAGGAGAATCTGTCCAGTCTACATGCCAGATAGGCCTGTAAATCAAATTAACAGTGGTCAAGGAAGCTCTAACTTAGCAGTGGGCACTGAAACTCATTTGTTATACTTAGACCTGTCTCTCATAGATGAAACTCATGGGCCCTAGCAACCAGGCTTCCTTTCTTCCTGCTCTCTAACCCTGACCAAGTCTTCAGCTACCAAGAATGTGTTTTCTATATAGTTCCTTAGGTACTAGTTCCAAAGCAGCTTGGTGAAACACCCTAATCTGATATTATAGATTACTTATTCTTTCTGGAGTTTTAATAGAGTTATCAATTCAACTGCCTTTTAGAAAACCAGTGCCGTTGTTATATGTGCCAGTAACACTGCCCAGTGAGTGGTTAGAAACCCCAGTGGAACTTTCATACCACAAAATAAATAAGGAAAGCTCAACAGGGGTCACCACTATCAGTCCCCACAGTAGCTACGGGTGTTTGGGGGGACAAATCTGTTGGGGTGTAGCCTCCCAGAGATACATTCATTGGAGCTGTGCAAACCAATGAGCTGTCCAGCCTCATTAACTCCATAGCAGACTGGAAGTCTTCAGTGATGGCTCCTGGCACCTGATGTGGACCTAAAATACCTCATAAAACAGTTCCATTACACCACAGTCCTATGACACAGAATGAACTTTGAATCTCCCCTGATGCCGCAGTCCAGTGTTATAGGAAAGTAGATTCCTTTCAGTTCATTAACACAGGTCTCTGCTTCTCTGACTCAGCACCTCTAACATTCTTTTAGGTTCTTATTTTCTTTCGTAACTTTCCAGAGAGGCAAGAAGCAGGAATATGGCTTAGAGTCTTCACAATAATTACTTTCAACCTGGTTACAATGGATACTTCCCCTTCCAGGAACTCTGACATTTAAGAGACGATTCATCCCCAGGCCACAAGCCCTGGATTTCTAATATCTTGCTTTTCCATGGCTGAGGCTGCTTCTTGTTCAAATAAAATCTGACCAAGACAAATTTCAAACATCACAAATAAATTACAAACATTCAGGGTCTGTCGTCCAGGATACTGTTTGGAGTCAAATGTTCTGTCTAGAAGAGTGAGCAAGGAAAATTCACTTTAGATTTACTGAACAAAAAAGACTGAATGGCAGGACATGGTTGGAAGTGAGGTTTAGGAGCTGAAAGAACAAGGTGGGAAGGAGGTGACTTGAAGTTTGGGATATGGCTTCTGTTTCTGACCAGAGTCTGGCTTGTCCTTCAGAGGTATTGAATTGTTAGCATTGAAGCTGTGAGACCAGCTGTACAGGAGCCTGCACCCCTGCTAGGCAGCCATGTTCAGGGGTCACAACTGTCAGCCAAACACCAGCACAAACAGGAAAACCAGTGTGTGTGTGTGTGTGTGTGTGTGTGTGTGTGTGTGTGTGTATGTGTGTGTGTATTTGAAGCAAATAAAAACGACCAGTTAACAACTTTTTAATTTTTTAGGGAATAACTAATGTGATGAATATACAAATTTTACATACCATGGAAATCCTTTACAACTCAGAAAAAGCAATAGTATTTTTTAAGTTTTATTTATTCTTATTTTTTATATGAATGTTTGCTTACCCGTAAGTGCATTTCCATAGAGACCACAAGAGGGCACCAGGTCTCCTGGAATTGGATTCAGTTGTGAAAGGCTCTGGCTGCTAGGAACCGAATCCTGGTCCTCTGCAAGAGCACAGTGCTCTTAACCACTGAGCTGTCTCTCTAGCCCCTAATCATATTTTTAATGTAATTCTTTAAATGTAATTGATACATGAAGATGTACATATTTATGTAGAGCTATGTTGCATTTCAGTATGCATACACATTGTCTAATGTTCACATCAGGTGTTCAGTTCCTCAAATATTAACAGATTTTATTAATTTCCATGCAGTATAAGTCTTAGCTTTAAATGCTAAACACTTAAGGTTTAGATGGGATTTTACATATCCTAATTAAGTTGGCCATCCATAGTGTCTGAGAAAATCCATGCTATATTTTTATACCTGAGGATGGATAAAACCTACACTGATCACACAGTACAAAATTATATTTCCTGTATAGGCATAAAATATAATTTATATGTTACAGTTCATAGTGTAAATAATTCTATGGTTTGAATGGAAATCACAGGTCTCTGATTCAGAGTTGACAAAATTTGTGTTTAGTTAGACTTTAGAGATGTGAAAATGTGTCTGGCCTGTATTAAAAGCATGTTCTTTTGTGATCAGACAATTTCAAACACACACATGCTCTTCACTCCGACATCATGTTGAGTAGAATCAACCCCCCCCCCAAAAAAAAACTAAAACCAAAACCAAACCAAACAAAAACCAAAACCAAAAATAACCTTGCACCTCAAATTTGAAACACATAAACATTTAAAAACAAAAGAAATCACATGTTTCGAAATCTTAAAGGTTCTTCTCCCTTCTTCTTCAAGCACAAATATTAAGTGCTATTTGTAACTGGCATCGTTATTAATATTTGCACTATATTATTAAACAAAACTGACAAAGTTTCCTGTACTTTGTCCTTGATATATTGGGGCTGGGATGGCAGGGAGAGAACACAATTTGTGCTAAGGAAATCGTACCGTTCTATGCTAGACTTGAAATGGACGGAGTAAAGCAAGGAAAGCAATGCAATTAGGAGTGTTAAATATCCCACTTTAAGATTTTAACTGTTTAAGTAGTTCATAAAAGAAATCTGAAAAGAATTTTTTAAATATTTTAACCAATTGGAAGTGAGAGTATAATGCCCAAGCTTGGAGTGAGAAATGCATTGGGTAGAGAGAATTTCCCAGCATCCCTTGGGTGGAGAAAATTTCCCAGCATCCCTTGGGTAGGGAGAGTTTCCCAGCGTCCATTGGGTGGAGAAAATTTCCAAGTATTCGTTGAGTCGAGAGAGTTTTGTAGCATCAGACACTGTCAGAACACTCACAAATCAATCTAAATGTACAGCCTAGAAACTATACAGAGAAGGATTGTGCCGTTTGGTAGGGGTGGGAGAAAAGAAAAACAGAAGCTGAAATCAGTGAAATTTAAAACAGAAAAAAATCGGGGAAAACAGATTAAACCAAATACTGGTTCTGTGAAAAAATCAGTGCAAATAAGAAGCCTCAGAGCAGAGTAAGCAAGAAGAAGACAGAGACTCTGCTTCTGCAGGTTAATTCACCGCCAACTTGACTGACTTTCGGATCATCTGGAGACACCCCCGGGTGAGTCTAAGGGCATTTCCAGAGAGGCTTAGCCCGGGGAAGAAAACCCATGTGCTGTGGGCAGCGACACCTTTCTATGCAGTGGAGCCACAGCCTGAATAAAAAGGAAAAAAAGAGAAAGCAGCCTGCACACCAGCCTTCACCTGCGTCTGCTCTCTGACTGCAGACATGTGTGACCAGCCGCCTCATGCCCCTGCCACTGCAAGTCCTTGGCTGTCGTGACTTCTCATCGTGATGGATGCCCTTAAACTGTGTGCCAGAATGAGCCCTTCTTCTTTAAGCTGTCTTGGGACTGAGGACAGTCATCAATACAATCAATGTGTCCAAAAGAGGGATATTCACTTTTTGTGTCTAGGATAGCCATAAAGAAAGCTATGGGGGGAAAAAGAAAGAAAAGAAAAAGAGAAAAAACCTTGTCAATTTTCCTGGAGTGGACTGGCTTCTTAAAATAAACCAAATTTAAACACATGGAGCACTACTTCTTATAGAGATGTCTATAACAATTAAAGAAAGTGAGTCACCAGGAGTGGTGGCAGATGCCCTCAATCACAGCACCAAAGAGGCAGAGGCAAGCAGATCTCTGATGGTTTGAGGCAAGCTGGTCTACACAGTGAGTTCCAGGACTACGTAAGGAAATACTGTCTCAAAAAGGGAGGGAGGAAGGAAGGAGAGAAGCGGGGGAGTTTATTCCGTTATTAATATCCTTACTAAGCAGAAACAGTAACCCTGCCTGGTTTCACAGATCAGTCCTCCTGAACATGTAAGGAAAAAATACCATAACTTCTCTATAATCTGCTTCAGAAAATACAGACGAAGAGAATGCTCCTAAGGTCATTCGGTGGCACTGGACTCACCCTAACTTCAAGCACTCTGTTAGTCACCTGACTTGCCACACTCACAGGGAGATTTTAATTGGAAAGCTCAGACTGAATCTGTGCTAGTGTGACTCCCCTTCTCTGTGGCACCGTTGTAACTTTGGATCTGCTCATCCATTTGCAGAGGTAACTGGACAAAATGCTTTGAGCCAAAGGTCAGGAATGTGTGGAGACTCTTGACTATCATGGGGCAGTGCTGATGGAATCCCCTTCCTTGGTTTTCACTGGTTAAAGAGACTTGAAGATCCGCTGTGTACCTGACGACATCAGAGGTGTCTCCCTCAGCAAGCCCAGCCCTACTGCCCTACACCAACCTTGGCGTGACCTCCATACTGATAATATCACCTCTTCTCCAGGCCCTGGATGCTCTGGGAACCTCCTGTGTGTGGTCTGGCAGTCCTCCCACCATTTCCTCTTCCCGGACTCCCCTCCTGCCTGCCCTGGTTCTTCTCTTTCTCTGGACCCCTGCTGCCACCCACGATTCTGGCAAACACAGCCCCATCCAGATGTGTTGCTCTACCCATATCAAGCATCCAGATATCTGGAGACCAAATAATGGACTATATTTTCCACCCAAGGGTTTGCCTGTGATCCAAACAGTCTTGGTATTGTCAGGATAAGCTCTGGGAACCATCATTTTATCTGCAAAGGAGACTAAGACAGATACAAAGGTGAAGGAATCCAGGGTGTGTAAAAAGTTCACCCTGAACTGAACTTGAAGTCAGGTTGAGATAAGAAACACGTGCAAAGATCCATCTGCGTCTCAAAATGCCTTTTGTTTAGAAATGCACTCTGGGAGGTGAAGTCTTAGTTTTCTTTGTAATGTGCTTACATTTGAGAGGTAGGAGGAGATGTTTCCTCTTTAAAGGCCATTAGCCACATCTTTTGGGAAAGGGAGAAACTTGGATGGAATGAAATAACACAGAATGCCACGTTCTTGAATGATCAAGGAAAATATCCATTCTGAATATAAGTCATGGGCCGTGTCCCTTCGACTTTTCCAAAGAAACCACGCCCATTTCTGAGAACTGGAAATTGCATTCCATGGAGCATATGCTCTAGAAACTGAAAGTAAAATATTCATCAATTTAAACAAATAATCCTAAGATAACTATGTAGACTTTCTGACCCAGGACTTGTGACTGTCAGATCAATTCAGTCCCTTAAAATTTGTTAATTTTCACAACAATAATATAGCCAAAAGTTTTTATACCTATTCTCCCTCCGAAAACCAGTACACACACCACACACACACACACACACACACACACACACACAACTTAGGAAATGCAGAAGCAATTCTTAATCTAAATTTCTGTCATTGTGGTTTCACTGGTGCTGAGGATACAGAAAGTTGTGTCTGTTTATGTATCCACAAGATTTTGGATTTTAGTGTTAAGGTTCTCCATGCTTTACCCATAAATAAGTATAATTTAGTCAAAATAGTGCATTCAGTTTTTCTGTTGTAGCCATTCTTGTTGTACTGGAATATTTGGATCTATCTCCAGACATTGTAAAGTTGTATGCTCTGTCTGTACAGCGAGTGCTTTTATAACTTTAAGAGGCTTGTTTTTCACAGCTTCTGGGGGAAGGGAGTTTCCTAAAGTTTTTGTAGCCTACTTCTCTCTGAGGGCTTGCTTCCTGCACCTGTTAACAGTTCTAGACCAGAACCATTGATGTTCAAAATACCTTGCCCTCTGAAATCTTCATGTTAAAGACATTTGTTCATGCAAATGATAGTCCTTATCACTTTTGCAGGCTTTTGCAGCTGGAACCCAGGGAACACCTTGGATTCCTCAGCCTTGACTTCAGCCTCTTTGGTGCCAAGTTGACCGTCTGAGTCTTCGGGTATGAGGTTCTGTTCATTAATGTAAATAAGGCCTTTGTGTAAGTAGGGCAAAGTTTTCAATCAATAAATTACTAGGAGATCACGTGCTCTGGGTCAGTCCATGAGGGAGACTGGATCCTCTGCTAAGTGGCTCAGGCTTTGCACCTCAGAGATTATCTTCTGTTCTTATTGAATCCCTTTGAGAATAATTACACTTGTTCTTTGTGCAACTTAAATTTAAATGTCAACTGAAGAGAAATGAACCAGGCATCTTGGTACAATACTTACAATCTCAGAATTTGGGAGGCTGAGGGAGGATGGTTGTGAGTTTAGGGTCAATCTGTTCAACTTAGTGAGAGCTTGTCCATGGATGGAGCAAAAACAAGCATGAGAGGGGGTGAGAGTGAAACAGGAAGTTTCCTGATTGGTTGCTGACCTTAAAGACATCCTAAAGGTGTTGAGTTCTATTGTTCTGTTGGGATGCCAATTGGAAAATATCTTCTCAGATATTTTAAGTTCTCTGTAGACAGATTAGTTTAATAAAATATCTCTGAGATCAACACTGAGGACGTGTAGCTCTCAGGTAGAATGATCAATTGTTTATTGCATTTTGTAGATAGATCCTCCTGCTCCAATGTGGATTGTAAATGCTCTCCAGGCCGTGTATTACAGACCCAGTTCCCAACAGGACCCTACAAGGAGAGGATGGGTCCTTTGAAAGGCTGGGTTGCCTGGGAGGACTTTAGATCACTGAAGGATATGACCATGGTGGGGATTATGAGGCTCCAGCCTATCCTGTCTTTTCCCCATGGCCGTGAAGTGAGCAGTTGGCTCCACCATGTGACTGCACCACAGTGTGACCCCACCACAGAGTGGCCCTACTATGGTGTGACCCCCCACCACAGTGTGACACCACCGCAGTATGACCCCACATGGTGGCCACCCACCCAAAAGCCCCCCAAAACAACAAGCTCACGTATTGTGGGTAGAATCCTGAAGATGAACCAAGATAACATTCTAGTTTTTATTAATTACCATAAATTTTTGGAATAGCAACGGAAAGATGGCAAACACACCTGCTTTAAGCCGATTTTAACCTTACCCTCATTGTGGGGGAAAAAAAAAAAGACTGCAAACTAGTTCCAAAACGTTCCACACGTGTGTCTAAGGCGAGACTGGCTGACTAGTGTCATTGCAAGCCTGAGTCACCGTGTATGACACACTCGTGCTCCGGATGCGAAGGCAGTGGTAGAGCCCCTTGACTATGTAGATCTCTGCTCTGTTTTACTATTTTTTAATCACTATAAAAGAAACACAAGTTAAATGCACCCTTTCAGACAGGTTCCTTGTGTGAATTACCGTCTCGTTAGCCACATTCACATTGCTGTACTACCTCTCAGAACTTCCTCACATGGCGTGAAGGCTCCATGTTCTTCAAGGGCTCACCTCACCCGACCTCTGGCAGCTGCAGCCCGACTCCCCATTCCTATGAGTGAGCTTGTGGCTTCCCACATAATGTAGACGTGGGTCCCTCAGTGACTTCCTATTAAGTTCCAATAGTCAGTATTAGGGACTCTTGTGCTGTGGTTTGGGGCTCCAGCTGAGGGGGATACGGGAGACTGATCTGCTCTGTGGTGCCTCTTGCTATTGTGACAGAGACATTACACACTCACAAATGAGATCTGGCTGAGGTTTTGATGATGCTGTTTTGGTCCAGTCACGAGAGCTCTGGAGACAGGAATGAAAAAGGGTTTGTCTCCAGTGCTCTGGTGGGTTGTATCAGGTAAGCAACGTGCAGAAGCACAAGCTTTCATCTAAGGACACACTGATGTCTGCTTGGTAGCTCTGTGGTTGTGGAAGTATTGATTGCGAGTGGCATCAGCCATTTACACTCAGCTGCCGGCTGCCTTGTGTGGAAGCTCTGGGCCTGTCCTCAGCTCACTAGTTCACTTCCATTCTTGGGCATGACTTTTTCCATTCTTTTATATATTAAAAAACTTAGTTGTGTTTATTCATTTCTGTCTGTGTATGTGTATGTCTGTGTACATTTGCATGTGGGTACAGAAGCCAGAAGAGGGTGTCAGATCCCCTGGAGCTGGAATTATAAGTTGTTGTGAATCACCCAACATGGGTGCTGGGAACAGATCTCGGGTCCTCTGGAAGAGCAGCAAGTGCTCTTAAGTTCTCCACTGTATCTCCAGTCCAAGATTTTCATTCTTATTAAGCTCACTATTTCTAGTCTAAGCCTAACTTAAAATAAATGAATTGTTCTCTGTCTATCCTTTTGGTGGCCATCAGAATTTTCACCTAATGTGTACTTAAAAACAAAAACAAAACCCAAACAATGTGTGTGTGTGTGTGTGTATAATATATATATTATACAATATTATAATATATTACATATGTATTATGTGTGCCATATAACACACACACGTACATACACACACACAGATTCATGCAGTAAGAAGTTCCCATTAACACTGCAACAGGTCACTCTTGAGCCCAGCAATTTTTGCTCTTCTTCCCCAGCCCCCACATCCTGGCAGCAGTGACAGGAGGCACTGTGAAATCAATTCAGCCACTTTATTCCAGGAATTATTTGTAGATCTTTGGAGTAGTGAGCGTGTTTTCAGGATTTTCAGTTGATTTTTTTTTCTTTTTTTTTTAAGTAGCTAATTCTCTGTAGTAAACAACTTTTCACTTAAAATTACCAAAGTAATTCCTATTTCCCCAACCAGCCCTCAGCTGATGCATTGATGGAGAGATTTATCACTATTTTAACTAGACTCCTGCTCTTGGCTCTCCCCTCCGCCCCAGTTTATGAGATGCCTTTGGCTCTAACTAACAATAAGGAGAGTTGGAAATACACAGTCAGTCATTTAAATGTCAGTCTCTCCAATGCCCTGATTCAATTACTGCAGGGATATAACAAACTGGTGTCTTAGCATTTACTCATTATAATTATGGATCATATCAATAGCATCTCCTTGTACTCACAGGTCATACTTTAAAAGCCAATGAAAAGGAAACTATAAAGAAGAAAAAACATCCTACATAAACAAAGTTGTAAGTTTATGTGTATGTAAATAATAAATACAAAGTAATGTATTACTTTAAATAGCAATCTAAATACACAATGAGGTAAAAATAGTGTACATCTTAAGATAAAATGTTATTTCAGTTATTTTTAAGATTCATTTTTAGCTGGGCATAGTGGCACACGCCTTTAATCTCAGCCCTTGGGAGGCAGAGGCAGGTGGATCTCCGTGAGTTTGATGCTAGCCTGGCCTACATAGGGAGTTCCAGGACAGCTAGAACTACAAAAGAAGAAAAAAGTTATTTTTGCATTTTGTGTGTAGTGTGGGGTATGTAGATGTGTCAGTGCAAGTACCTACAGAGTCCAGAAGAGGGCGCCAAGTGTGTAGGAACTGGAGTTTCAGGCAGCTGTGAGCCGCCTCATGTGGCTGCTGCTGGGAACCAAACCTGGGTTTCCTGCAAGAACGATACTCGCTCTGAACCACTGAGCCATTTCTTCTTTCTTATTTCACTTATTTTAATGGACCCTTCAAGGCAAAAATGCAACCATATGTACATATGTATGTATGTAAATATGTGTGTATTTGTGTGTGTTTATATGTTGTATACACATACACACACACATACATGATGCCAGGTATTTTGCGAAAAGCATTTGAATCTTTACCTCAAAACTCAGATTCTTATCTTCTAAGTAGATCATGGATGATCCAACGTGTTGCTGATCTAAACGGGTCCTCAAGCTGCACTGAGCAAAGCCAGCGCACTAATCACAGCATAGTGATACCCACAGAAACGCAGATCTCAGATACACATCACGGGACCCCCGCATACCCGGCTCTCTGCTCTTCCTCTTGCTCGTTACCACTCCTTACCATTACTGGCTCTCCACGCTCACACCTCCCTTCTTAGTGTAATATGAGTGAGCGTCCAAGAAAAGCCTTTCTAGTCTCATTTCTTAACTAGCACTGGTGTCTTCACCCCTCCCTTCCTTCCTTTGTCCCTTCCTCCGCCCTCCAACTCCCTTCCTCTTTCTTCCCCCCAACTCCTTCCTTTCTCTCCTTCTGTCCCTCTTTTCCCTTCCTATCCCAGAGGTAACAGAACCCTTCTAATCTGCTGGTAATTTTTCTCCTCCTGTCTCCTAAGAGAACTTCATTCTGTTAATTCTCCACTGCTTTCCCCCAAATCTCTGCTATCTCTAACTTCTTTCTATTCCAGACATAGTCAGCCCTTGGTGTCCATGGGGGACTGGTTCAGTGCCCCGCCCCCAGCACAGTGATACTCCATCTGTGGATACCGTGAACCCTCTTGAAACAAAGATCAGATTTTGGCAGCATCACTTGAAGGTCCTTGTGCCCACAGACCTCCAGAGAATCCAGGAATGTTGAGCATGCAGGATTGTCTCTCCAATGGGATAAGAAAAACCTCTTCTATCCATAAAGTTGAGAGCGGGAAGTGTTTAATAGCCTGGTGATCGGAGTTATCTGTTGGGCCAGGCCGCGTCAAGCTCCTATAAACAGGACCAGACGTGGCTGGTAATCTAAATGACCTTTACAGCCGGGGACTCGCCAAGCTCCCGCAAGCAGGACCAGAGGTGGCTAATAGCCCAAATGACCACTGTGCTATCTGTGTGATAAAGAGCAGCACAGACTCTTCCTTAGACCCTCAAGCTAGCACAAGTAGCCTATCTGTAGAACCCATCTTCTTAGGAAATGACATCTACCCTGAGTTGAATTTCAATGTAATTATGCTTCTGTATTGTGCTCTGGGTATTGTATTATACCAGGAAGCTTCTTTCCAAGTTGTATTGGGCTTAAATATGTTGGGAATAAACCAACTGGTATCAGACTCCCCGAAGTCTGATCTAGGTTAACGAAGTCAATCTGAACTGGGTTTTCATTTTTATCTCTCCAGATGGTTTGCTTCTCTGCCTGACACTTGCAGAGATCCCCCTCAACTAGTATTCACGTATAACCCCTGCACATCCTCCTGGATACCAATCGTCCCTGTATTAATCATAGTAGTGTGTGTGCGCGCTGTCTGCATTGCTAAGAGAATAAAGACATGGAAATTCTACATGTTCTTTTCAGATGTAGTCTGATGAACATTTTGATCTGGGTATGGAGGATGGGCAGCTTTTGGTGTTCCTCGTGTTTTTTTTTTTAACATTGCCCTTGATGCTCCTAGTTCCCCATGCACAGTGGCTTCATGCTACAGAAGCATGACTCCAGCATTTGCACAGATTCTCCCTGTTTCCCCAGCTCAGCACCCCCTCACTCACTCTGTGGCTTCCAGGAAGGCGCATACCAGTAATATAAAATGATGATAATATTTGGGACGTCTGCTTACTGCTATTCTTTTCATTGTCAAAGGTTGACCATATTTAGCCCGTTGCTATTTTCTTCTATGCCCAGTGTTATCAAGGATAGACCATTTGAATGGAAAGTCACGACATCCCTATGTATCCATGCAACTTTGTGTTCCCGCAAGCGACTCATTTAGGAACCGCGTTCCTCATCCATAACCCATGACACTGAGGTTAGCGGCAGAGAAGAGGCTGGCTATAGAGGCCTGTGCAAGCTTGGCTAAAGTCTCCATTGTGTGGCTTTGCCTTTAAGAGAGCTTGAAGAAGCTGAGTTAACCTCAGCGCCCTCCTGCTGAACAAGAGCCTGAGAATCAGAAACCTTCGCCCTCCACTTCAGTTACAGTTTTCTTGACAAAAGTGAAGCTTGTGAGGTGATATCTCAGATATGCTGTATATTCGCATCAATAAATCTGGGAAAATAATTTCTCGTTTTTATTACTCTTCCCTCCCTTGTGACTAAAGAGCTCAGAAGGAGCGGGGTTCAAGGTTTCAGTCTGTGGTGAGCTGGCGCTTTAGGCCCAGGCTGAGGTTTATCACCAGTGCGGTAGCCACTGGGGAAGGAGGAGGGGGGCTGTTCACTTCATGCCGCCCACCGCGCAGCAGGCAGGCAGCAGATGAAGGGGAAGAGGCATCCTGGGACGTGTGCCCAGTTACTTTTGCCGGCTCATCCCTCTTCTAAGGTTTCCACCGCCTCTTGAAATAGCGCCACCTGCTGGAAATAGTGTTCAACCGTATGCGCCTCTGGGAACCGTTTCGGTTCAAACCACTGGCTTGTGTATCTTCCGACAAAGGCGAAGGTACTGAGAACAGGATTCTGTTTATTCTGTGTTTTCCCTGGATGTCTGCTCTGCAGTGTCACTATTATGTATTATCTTAGCATACATGTGGAACTCTATATGCACTCTACAACAAAAAGCTTCATTCATTCATTCATTCATTCATGCATTCTCCAGAATGACCACTAAATTGATATTTGATCTGTGCGGTGATTTGGCACTCTCTGAGCCACAACTTAGATTTTAGGTATCACACCGAAAAAGTACAAAGCATAGATTTGGAGACTCTGTCTGGCTACTCTGTTGTTTCACGGCATGGTGTGTGAGAAGGTTGGAGATTTCACTTCTGTAACCTGCCTTTTCTCGGAGGCATCAGGTCTTGATGCCCTTACACTGTTAGAGTAGAGCTGGAGGGAGGGAGAGAGGCAGGCTAGAACAAAGACGACGGCTGGGCTGTGTATAGGTGAGGCTTCTAGAAAACCCATCAGGTTTAATGGATCAGGACTTTGGCGTGAAGGACACGGGGTGTGGAGAGATGATTAGGTGGGTTATGGAGGCAGATTTTTATTCCTGATCCAAGAAAGGTGTTGTGTAGGCACGTCTCTCCTAAACTCGCTTAACTCCTCTCCCATCCCTTCCTGTTACGTTCCCTAGAACACCGCACTCACAGATGCCCACTACAAAATTAGTTAGGTAGATGTCCATCTTCTCTGAACAGGAGCAGGTGCTAAGCCAGGGAGCACAGCTTACATGATGGGGCGGGGGTGGGGGATGAGGGGAGTGGGAGGTACCTGGTCCTCTGGGTCACTGCGACACAGCCCAGAGATGGGAGCATGTCGTGACACCGACACAAATTGTTGGTCAGCCAGTAAACTACAGTTGACAAAAAAAACATCTTCAGGTTGAATTGTAATTACTGTATTATGCAAAAGGAAGGTGAATTCTACTCATGACAGAAATTTGAAAAGTGAGCAGTTTATGTATTAAGAAGAAACATCCAGATGGCTCTCTGTCAGGTTGGCAAAGTTTTTGCATTATGCTAAATATTTATGTTTATTTCTCTGATGAATATGCTGACAGAATGTCCTTAGTAATGAGCTTGCTTGTGTCTTGGGAAACTGAGGCTGTGGGACGGAGCTGGGTGCTCTGATCTTCTCTGACCTGGACAACAGGCTCATCAGCACAGCTGAGGCAAGAGGAGAGGTATGTCGGAGATGCCCATGCCTGCTTGCGTTGAGCCCCTCGGGACATAAGATGCTGAGCAGGCATTCCTTCTGTGTGATTCGTATCCTCCTTCCCGTAACTACAGACATGGCCACCTTCCTCACACTGCCAGTCTGCAGCCCACCTGCAGTTTCCTTCCTCTGCACCCATGCTCCATGCTTCATCAGGCGATGAGGCTCTGACAGTTGACATCCAAGGAAGGGGCTGAAGTCATGTGTGACTGAGTTCAAGTTAAACTCAGAAAGGAATGCGTTTGTCCTTGCAGCGTGTGTGTTATAGACATGAGGGCCTCACACGGGGGAAAAGTGAACCAGAAAACCAGAGGTGGTGCCCACGTAGGAAACTGGCTGAAGGGTGTCATTTCCTATGGAAATCTACAGTTTACAGCATTTGATCCTAGCAGGAGATGTCAAAGCCATGCTCACCGAGATTCACAGAGGTCCGCCTACTCCTTTTAACAAATGGTGACAGGCAGACACAGAGGGAGAAGTTGCCTGCCAGTGTTTGACGCTGTTGTTGTAGGGGGAGAGCAGAGAGGAGAAACCAGTTCCTTCCAAATTTTATCACTGCTGTGGTCTCCTTGGAGTGCAGCCAGGGAACTGTGTGACGGTTGGTGACACGCTAGAAACCGATACACAAGAAGGCCACAGTGCAGGACTGACACCCACAGTCTAGATAAACAAGACAGGGAGGGTGCCATTGGTGTCATTCCCCCTGCATCACTCATGGTTTCCTCTGTGCTGGAATTTCCTATTCTCCTGCAAAGCATACATTGCAGAGTCAGCATGTCTGCGCAAACACGCGGAAGGGCACAGTGACCGGTTCAGAGCCGGCTGTTTACAGGGTGAGAGCTAAGGGGATTTAAGGGGTTCTGCATGATTGCTTCAGTTCTAATAACAATGTAGATGAGGGGTTCAGGGCCACACCGTGAAGGTCCTCCCAAACCAGCTGCTGTGGAGAACCACGGGCTTGTATTCAGAGCTGGAATCCAGGTTTTAGTTGTGTAGTCCAGGAATCTTAGAGAAAAGCAGCGTAGTTTACATATGAGTATACAGGTACTGGTTTATAGCTCAGAAATAGATGTTTTTAAAATATTCTACTTGTTTTGTTTCGTTTTGTTTTTCAAGAAGGTTTCTCTGTTGTAACCCTGGCTGTCCTGGAACTCACTCTGTAGACCAGGCTGGCCTCAAACTCACAGAGATCCGCCTGCCTCTGCCTCCTGAGTGCTGGGATTAAAGGCGTGTGCCACCACTGCCTGGGAAAAATAGAATTCTAAAGTAGAGTTCAAAGCAACTGAATCTGGTACTATCGGAAACAGGTACTAAGTCACACAAAGCAAGGTATTTGATAGTGAAATTTTGCATATTTTAATGAATATGTTTAACAAATATGTTTTTGATACAAATACTTTGCCTGCATTCAATTTGCATTTTCTTTCAGTTACCGAAAATTTTTCTATGTGATTTTTTTTTTGGGGGGGGTGGGAGAGGGCTGAATTTTCTCTGGTGTGTACATGACAGATTATCATAATTCTTAAAAATATATTTAAAATCAACAGATGGGGGGTGGGATTGGTCCCGATACCAATCGCAATGTGTTCTGTCTTCCTGATGAGTTGACACTTTCCTCATGAAGGATACTTTTCCCTTTCTGTGCCTGCAGTAATATTTGTTTGCTTAACATCTGACACTGAGTATGGCTAAATCAACTCCAGTTTTCAGAAAGATTTTGTTTTCTTTTATGTGTATGTGTGTGGGATTGTATGTTACCGTGCATGGGTACCTGTACAATCCAAAAGAGGGCCCTAGTCCCCTGGAACCGGAGTTATGAGTGGTCGTGAGCCTCCTGGCCCCAGTGCTGGTTACTCTGGAGAAGCAGCAAGCACTCTTAGCTACTAAACCATCTCTACAGCCCTGGGAACTTATTTCTTAATAAGCATTTATCTCTCACTGTTAATGGTGCTTTAGAAGAGAGTATATTGAATGGACTCAAGGTTCGGGCTGTTGAGAGTAGGTTGTATCAGACCTCTTATCACACAAGTGACTATACAAGTTAGATAAACTTCAAGACAGGAAAAAAAATCATAAAGCCCCTGATATTCGGATATATTATAAAATTAGTAATAAGAGAAATGATGTGAGGTCAAGACATGGGAGAGAAAGAAAAGACTGTGAAATATACAGTACAGACCCCTGGCTCTTTCCTCTTATCAGATAACCCACTGGTTCACAGGAGGGATGCAGTGGGCGGAGTGGGCAGGGAGCAGCAGCCAGAAGTATCAACCCAGTTGATCTGGGAAGGTGAACACTGGACTTCATGATGACCCGGGCGACCAGGACTGGAAGAGATGGAGGTCAAGTATCTGCACAAACTCTCCCTTCAAGAGACTTACTAGGGGGTCAAGCTATTGCATGCTAAGCAAGGAGTCTGAAGACGAACGGGAGTGTTTTCCAGGGACTAAAAGCCCAAGTGGCTTGTTTGCTTGTTCATTTTGAAGTCCTGTGGTGTGAGGGGGACAACTTGAAGTCTAGGGCCACTAAGAGCCAGGAAGAGGCTGGTGAATGAACAGGATCCACAGAGATGTCTGGAAGGCTGTTCACTTAAAGGTCCCATTGTGCGTCTCCACCCGCATGCCCACAGGGTTCATCATCCATCCTCCTTCCCTGCCCTCATCGCCTGAGCTGTTTTCCTTCTCTGGAGAGCTGGCTGTGGCTTCTTCTAGACTGTGACTGAGGATGCCATGTCATGATGTATCCCACAAGGTTCTTTGTTTGCTGGGACTTCTCTGTAACTTTGGAGGAATGTGTTCTTAGGTGGCAGTCATTTGTTTAAGACTTTAAAACCGTATTTCCTTTGTCTTCCAGCTTTGATCGCTGAGGTTGCATTCTTCATCCTTACTGCATTCTTTGAACAATGCCTTTTTGCTTTCCTTTGGATTGCTTTTATGAACTCCTTTGTTAATTACATAAAGGCATCAGTGCTACGATGTGCCTGGTGTGATTTTCTTTTCTTTTATTCTGCATGGGAGTTATAGAGCTTCGTGAACGTTCTTGACATCTATAATCAGATTTAGAATATTTTTAGCCAGTTTTCCTCATCAAATGTGATATCTCCTCCTCTTCAGTGTTTGTGAGATTCTGTTTGTATTAGATTGTGTATGTTCGGCCCGAGCTCACTCACTGCTTTGTCTCTTAGCACTTCTCTGGATGCGTGCATTCGGATATTTCATTTGGACTTAATTCTCAGGGGCAGGAGAGATGGCTCCGTGGTTAAGAACACTTCCTGCTGTTATAGAGGATCTGGTTTGGTTCCTGTCACTCATATTGGGTGGCTTAAAGCTGCCTGTGACTCTAGTTCTAGGGGATCCAATGTCCTCTGGCCTCTACAGGTACCTGGACCAACATGATGCATATAAACTCACATAGAGACCTGTGTATATGTGTGTGTTTAAAAATACTTTTAAAAAGATTGCTGAGTGATGGTGGTGTATGCCTTTAATCTCAGCACTTTGAGGCAGAGGCAGGTGGATCTCTGTGATTTTAAGGCCAGCCTGGTCTACAGAATGAGTACCAGGACAGCCAGAGTTACCACAGAAAAGCCCTGTCTCAAAAAAACAAGACAAAACAAAAAATTTAAAAAGGAAAAAAATAAATTCTAATTTTGCTTTTAAAAGGCAATGTTTTGTTAATTTGCATGAAAACCATAATATTGCTAATATCTAATAATTTCCATGTTTTTTTTTAAAATTAGATCATGTAACAGAGATGAATAACAGAAGATCTTTAACTGTGTTTCTAAAGAGAAATTCTTAGTATAGAATTAGAGTTTGTATGGGAAGAGTTGGATCAGTTGGTGGAGTGCTTGGCCTTTAGCAATAAGGACTTGAGTCAATCTCCAGAACCCACAGAAAAACAAACAAGTGAGACAGGCACTCACTTAAAATCCCAGCACTGGGGACGCACAGCAGGTGGGTCCCTGGGGCCCCTTGGCCAGCAGCTTACCTGGCCCAATGACTGACTCTGAATAAGGCAGGGGCAGGGATGGGGGTGGGGTAGGCAATGGCTGAGGTGACCTGGGAGGTTAATCTCTGTTCTCCATATACACACTCACACACCTGTGTACTTACACACATACAGTCATGCATACATGCTCACGTGCGTACGGGCATATGTGCACACACAAAAGAATAACAGAACAGTTTGGTTGACTGCTTGGAGTGGAAATCATGAAACTAAACCTATCAATGGGTGACAGAGCCTCTACCCTAAACTTTCTGTAACTCTCTTTGCATAACAGGAAGTGAGGGAATATTGCAAGAGGAAAAAAATTAACTTACAATTTTCATGATAAAAAAATCTGCATATGAAAGAAATCCAAGCACGTTGTGAGAATACATAGAATGCAGCGGAAGGAACAGATGGCACGTGGCGCACGTGGCCAAGACAGTGAGTAACAGCATCTGCACAGCTTACAGGTCATGGTTGCCTACTTGATCTCATCTGACCCCAGCGGCCACCCTCTGAGCAAGGGGTTGTCTTCAACTGAGTGAAATTGTTCCTGGGAGACTCAGCAGGCTTCAGGATTTGGGTTCAAACACTGGTCTTCTCAGGCATTCACTTAGTCTCTCAGTACTATTTCTCATCGGTGGTACCTCACTGTGACAGGAGCAATAGTGCAGAGATAAAACTGAAATAGTCATTGTGATGGTTAATATCCTGTCAACCTGACAGGATGTAGAATTACCTAGAAGCAAAACCTCAGGGAGTATCGGGGTGGGGATTCATAGATGGAGTTAACTGAGGTGGGAAGAACCCCCCCCTTAAATATGGGTGACATCATACCGTGGGCTGGGCTTCAAGGTGGTGTAAAAAGGAGCTCAGTTACTCTCTGGTTCCTTACTGTATATCCAGTGTGTTCTACTGCCTCGATCTCTTGCTGCTATGACTTCTCCAATATGATAGACTACATCTTCAAAACGTGAGCTTCCTTCATTAAGTTGCTTCTATCAGGTCTTTTGCCAAAGCCTTGAGAGAGGTAACTAATAAAGTCACGACCGTGATAGCTTCTGTCACTGTAACAGAGTACCCGAGATGATCGATCAGCTTACAAAGAGAGGTTTTATTTCGGATCCCACTTTTGGAGTTGCAGTCCCGTTGCTTTGGGCCTGTGCATGTGGTGAAGTAAGAGAAGCAGCTGGGACTATATCATCCCTCCAGGGACATCTCTCTCGTTACCTAAAGACCCCTCCCCCAGGCCACACCTCCTAAAGGGTCCACTACCTCCCATCAGTGCCACCCTGGCGAAGAGCCTTTAACACATGGGCCTTTGAGTGGCAATCAAGAACCATGTCCCTGGAGGGATGATGCCATGTGTTTTGTGTATCACAAAAGACCCAGAGAACAAACCAAATAACCATGGTGTGCAGAGATAGAGCCTGTGACGTGGGGAACGTGGGAACGTAGGGCCCAAAACAAATGGCCAACATAAAGCTCAGAGTTAGAAGAGATCAGGGAAGTGCTTCCAAGAAGAGACTTCTAAAATGGATGAAACACAGCCAAAGGCTGGGAAGGTGCTGCCTCCCTGAGAAGTGGAGAGGCCGTCAAAGACGGAAGATAGCTGCCTGGTGGCCACGGGTGAGGCTATAGTCTCAGCATCTACACCGTCACACTGCACCTTTAGCAGTGGCATGGAGCTGCCTTGCAGCAGCACTGGTGACAGATGTCGTTGACGTGTGTGGTTGTCGGGATGGGTTTGTCTGATTTCATGTTAAGAGCTTAGTGATGAGTATGTCCTAAGGATTGTACTCTGGAGGTTTGTATGCCTTGTGATGATGAACCTAGGTCTAGCAGCTTTCCAGACATAGTTGTGTTGAATTACCTGAGATTTTGCAAGAGTGTCGGAGCCTAGAGATGGGTCAGTGTTAGACACTGAAGGGCCAAAGCCCAGAGCCAAACTCTCAATAGTGCTAAGCACTCCCATAACCAGCCAAAGGAGGGTGGGGGTTTTAGCTCAGTGGTAGAGCACTTGCCTAGCAAGGCCTAGGTTAGGTCACCAGCAGTGGAAACAACAAAGTACTAACCAACTAACCGATCAACCAACAAACAAATTGGAAGTTAACCAGCAAGAATAGACCCAAGTCCCGGGAAGTGAGACAGAGTCTGGACTGAAGAACAGACCCCTATATTTCAACTTTATAGGGAAGCTTATGTTGAGTCAGAGAACGCTCTCAGATGGCCTCTGCTCAGTGAAGTTGTGCAGTCCCTGACCCACCACCAAGCCAGACCTTTCAAGTACTTGATAAAGTTCAAAGAAAACTCATCTGCTCTCTGTCAAGGATTTGCACTTGGAATGTAGATCCTGGCTCCAAGGCACAAAATAGGAAAAGCATTTTTTTTGTCAGTCATGTCTCCCCCTCGGGGGAACCGCTCTGAGAAAACTACAGAGAAACTGGTCCCTTCCTGGGGCAGCTGTGGGAGTGTATAATGTCAGACCATATGGATCACTTTAGCCTGAATTTCACCAAGGTCAAAAACTTGCCAGGGAACAGGAATGCTCCTCCAGATCTGGCCCACTGACTTGGCCTCTGAGTCAAGGCCCCTTCTGTCACTCCAAGATGCTCCGACTGCCTTCCAAGAGCTCTGCAGCAAGCCTCTTCTCCTCACCTCTTCTGGCCTCCCAGTACGTGTGCCGATGCCACCACCACGTCCTTCCATGCCATTCCAAAAGCCTCCTTAAAGTTACTTCTACACTCTATAGTGAGTGTGTGCATTTCTTAGGCCCAGGGGCGGGGTGTGGTGTGGTGTAATTAATACATTAGATCTTATAAATCTGTATCCCAGTGGCTGTGTAGTGTGTGCTCACATCTGCCATGGACTCAGGCTGGGTTAGGAAAGGATAGCAAGGCAAGTGACTGTGAGATATTGAAGGGCACCTGGGACTGGCTTTCACATTGTGAAGTTATACCAGAGTGTTGCTTAAATTACCCCTTAGTCACTTAATGTCGTGAACCTGATGTGTTGGGTTGACATCTGTGTAACCACCACTTGGCGGTTGGCTAATTGTCCCATTTTTCAAATCCTGTTAAAACCCTTTTGGGGGGTCTATGTTGAGGCATTAAGTGGCATCCCTTGGCAAATGTAATGTGAGAACCATTGCCAGGAAGCGAGTTAAATTCCCTCATAGTGACGGAAAACTCAGTTCCCTCTGTCTCCCCAGTCACATTATTCCAATGTAGAGTCAGCAAGGGTCTAGGATGAGTCAGGTTTGAAGGCAGGCACTGATGCACTGCTTGTAAAGCCCTGGTAAATTCGCCTCTGAACCATGGTTAAATCCAGGATTAAGAAGAACGTGTAATGTTCGAAGCCACTTTCAGAAATCCACGTGGGTTCGATGAAGTATCTGCAAATGCTCCAAAAGGCACAGTGCACAACCAGGAGAGAACACAGCTGCTGTGGATGATGTTGTTGTTGCTTTGTTTCTGACAGTCCTGGGATTAGGGTTTAGGGCGCTCTCTACTCACCAGAAAGCCATCTGCGCTGTGTTCACCTTTCCTGTTCTCACAGGTCATGTAAGGGTGTTACAGGTCACAGGCTCAGAAATCCATCGCCTCAGTTTCTCTGTATTCCTAAGTAATTAGGGAAGAGACATTGGTGAGCAAACATGGATTTATTTTCAGTTTGCCCAAACCAGAGAGTGAAAGAACTGTTTTCCTCCTCGTTTTTAATTGCAACAGTAGAGCATTTGCCTAGCAAGTACAGGACCCCGGTGAGTTCCCCGGCACTGGGGACAGAAATGATGGCTCAAGAGGCAGGCATCTGTTGGTTTGTGAGACAAAGCTGTAGGAAGTTTCTTTGGTAGGCTGACTCCTCCTCCGGCTCCAGCTTCAGCCTTTCCTGTGTGAGGCTTCCTGTCCCCACCTGCTTGCGCGTTTCTTTAGACCATTCATTCCCTCTGCTCGTCTCTGAGTGTCTTTCTATAACTTTATTCTTTGCTTCTCCGTGAATATTTCCTTTACTTGGCTTACATTTAAGTATTTCTTGTTTCATAAAACTAAACAAAGACAAAAAAGCTTCCCCTTGACTCTAGAGCCCTCCACTGTATTTGACGTTCTCTTGGGATCAGAAAGGCCAGTACAATCCTGCCTCTTAGCCAAGAAATACATAAACTGAATAAGTTGGAATTTTGACCCGGAAGTTATTCATGCTTGTGAGAAATCTCTTCCCGTATTTAGTGTGTTAGACTGCGAGTCTGGCTCCTTCTCTCGTAAAGAAGAATTAGTAAAATCTGCTTCTAGCTTATGCAAGCCTCACAGGGCTCTGACTGTCTCCATGGAGTTCATAGCAGGGCAATGAAAAGTGAGGTTCTGTGACTTTTGCTTCTGTCCAAGCCTGGTGGTCACAGGGCCTCACTCAACCCAATGACAAGAACAAAGAAGGCTGAAAATGTAAGTTGCGGTGTGTTTCTTCGAGGAAGACAGAACGATGGGAAACGTGCAGCAGCATCTCTGCTGGACATTATGACTGGTATTATCATTTTAATTACTGTTTATTTTGCTAATATGTAAATTCTTAAGACACACATGCACATATTCATCTTGTTTCTCTGATTCCTTAACACATCGCATTGCATTCTGCATACGTTTAAATTACTGTTTCATTCATTGACTAAATGGCTGAGTACTGACTTATTCACTGAGCGAGTATAACTGAATAGTTGATTATCTATTGTAGTTAAAGTCAGGTCCTACTGGCCGAGACTAGAATCTCACAGATGAATACTACTAGGGGGTAATTCTCTATGGGCTTCTAAGTTTTCTATCTTTTTCTAAGCCACTGGCTGCCTTTCTTTCTAGACTACTGTTTCCAGTTTATTCACAAAACAAACCACCATGGAAGGTAAGCATAGTGTCTCCCTCCAGGGCTATTTACACACAAAACCTTATAAATTAGACTGACTACTCTGAAACCAAGGGCAGCCTGGCCTTCTGTTGGTGCGATAAAGGTTTCTTCTCACTCAAGAGCAAAGCAAGGCATTCTTGCTGCTCTTTCTAAAAGATTCATGACTGAAGCTCACAGTTCCTCTCCTCCAATGCAGGTGTTGTTTTGACTTTCTTGCCTGGTTATGGAAACCCCACACATCAAGTCAGGACAGTGGCTGCTCTTGTTGTGGATACAGTCGGCCTTCACCTCAGGTCTAGTGCTCTTGTCTCTGTTGGCACTGATGACATCATCTGGGCAGAGTGAAACCTCAGGCCCTTCATGATTCTTCTCCCTCTCCGTGTTAGAGAGCTTCTCTTGTTTCTCTGTACCCATCTTGCTGTTAGCCAGGTTTGCTTCACATGACCATACCCAAAGCTAAAAATTCAGCCCTCCAAAAAAGAATGTTTTCCAAAACTCAAATTCTGCTTGTTTTGATCTCATTTCTCAGATAAATATAAAATAGCTTCCTGTATTTATTTATTCCTCCCCCACAAATCCATTTTGATATTGATGAAAACACACTGACGACAATTCTATATTTTTTAAACGAAGTAAAAAGCTGTTGCTATCATTCTCCCTACCCCCACCTAGGTTCAGAGGCTCCTTAGAAGTTCAGAAGGCATTAGCAGGCATTGTGATTAGAGCCATCTAACATATGAGCAGTTCTGCTGATAGGTGGTGTTCCAAGCAGTCTGGAATGCATCAGAATGTCTTTTCACCTCCTCTTTGTTCTGGGGAAGAAAGCTATTTGTTGGAGCACAGGTGTGTTCCTGAGACAGCTTCATTGAAGGGGAACAGACCCTGGGCCAGAAGCCAGTGGAAGATCTTTTTTTCAATTATCCAGAGGAATGAGCCAAAGGAATGGTAAAACATTTGAGAATCCAGATCAAAGGAATGCATTAATGCATGGATTTGCCCTGCTCTGGCTGTTCTTATCCACCTACTAGTTTGTCTTTTGAACAAATCTCACCCGCTGGTGCCCAATAGTCAAAGAGGGAACAAAATGTATTTCCAAAGAATTAAAATGAGTTTTCTGTCAGAATACATTGGTACAGGCTCCATCTCTATGAAATTCTTCAAGCTTAGTCCTCCACTCCGACTAACCTCCCAGAATCATCTAGAGAGAATTGTTCCTTGGAAGGAGGAAGGCAGTGTCTTATCAGAGATGGAAGATTACAAGCTCTGACTGACAGTAACTTGAACAGCGGGGAGAATATGTTGCTTTGCTGTTGGCAAACACAGCTGAAGGCACAGTGACTTCTTCTGGCTGCTGCTTTACAATAGAAAAATGATTTCCCTCCACTTAATGGAAGATTTTTTAATGGATTCATCTATTTGTTAGCAAGGACGATGTTGTTTTCCTGAAGGAAATTCAATCAAATCAGCCATCAAAACCTAGTACTTTGGATGTTGTAGGAAATTTTTCTTTTTTCATTTTAAATAAGAAATATGCATGTGTAATATCCAGCAAAAAAGACACAAAAGGGAGTAGCCAGTTTAATTTTCCAGAGATTAGGTTTTGTAAATGTATTTTTAAAAAACAAACAAGAACATATTTCTATCAACATCTTTTGTTGCTTCAAGTCACCAGAGAATGAGCAAGCATTTACAGTGCACAAGCACAGACTCAGCAAGGGGTAATGAATACGCAGCTTCCACAGGCACACTGGTTTTCAACAGCAGGAGCCGTCATCTTCCTACAGGGGTTTAGTCCAGATTCCCAGCAAGCCCAGCTCCTCACCAGGTTCTTTTCTAGACGTTTTGTGAGGTTTTGGTGTGACTCAAAGTTGTGGCATAGGAGAGGATGGTAAAATTTCTAAAGAAGTCCAAACCCAAATCTCTCACTGTAGTCAAGCTGAGAGCACTGAGCTAACCTCCCACTCTGAACGCTGTTATCCACTCTCTTTGCAAGACGATTTGGAGCAGCAGCTATGGTTAAGGTAAGGAACGTGACGTGGAAAGGTGAGACCATCAGCCTTTCTCTAAAGCTCCAAAGACTAATTACTTGGTTTGGGCTTTTTCCCTAGTTTGGATCTTCTGGGGGTTTTCCTACCCTTTATAACCACCATTTAGTATAAGTTATGTGGCTGGACATACTGTTTATTTTATCTGTCTATCTACCTATCTATCTATCTATCCATCTATCCATTCATTTATTTGCTTACTTACTCTAAAGCAGAGTCTGACTATGTGGCCATGGCTGGCCTTGCAACATAGCCAAGACTGACCTTAAACTCAGAGATCTTCCTGCACCTGTACACTACCATGTATGGCTCATTGGTTTGTTTTTTTTTTTTTTGTTTGTTTGTTTGTTTTTCAGTAATTAGTATAGACTGACTGGAACATGTGAAAATACCAGAAAGAAAACCCCAGTGAATACATGTAGACATAATAGAAATTGTCACATCTCTAAGTGATTGTACAGTGGCTAGGGTTTCAAACTCCATGAACTCCAAACCTTACCTGCAGATCCACTTCTCCACTGATCCACTCATCTGCTTCTCCGGGCTCCTCCTCCCCAACCCCCATTCCAGCACCCCTATACTTCACCCCAGCCCCCACAGCTTCCAAGGGAGAGACTGGCCCTCCTGCAGAGGGAGAGTCACTCCTGCTCTATGGAGCTCCTTCCAGGGCTGCCCTTCACTACTGATCTGCCTGAGGTGAGGACCCAGGCTCCTCCCGAGTTCTGATTTGAGCCAATTGCTCTCCATCCCTTTCAGGATTTCTTTCTGTCCAGAGATTCAGCAGAAGTTTGCCTCGATGGTGATGAGCATTTAAGATGTTGTCTTCTGCCTCTAACAACTTCTCGGTCACCATGGACAGGTGCATACACAGTGCTGTCCCAACCCTGTATGCAGTTGTGACTTTGGCTCTAAACAGATGGTGGTGCCAAACATGAGGACTGAGCAGGTTGCTAGAATCTCTGATCTTGGATAGTGTTCAAGTGAAGCTTGTCTTCTCATCCTGGTTCTCATTCTGTGCCAACCACAGGAGGTGGCCTCTCAAGTATCTTCTTGGTAAGCCCCATCATAGCAACCTTTTTGCTGCTCCCCCTCCTCACCCCTCCTTTGTTGTATCAAATGACTGAACCAGGAGTTTCTCCTTAGCACCTAACTCATGAGTTTGGATCAGCACCATCCACAGTGCTCCACTGTGGCTGTGTACTGTCCACCAAGGCCCAGGGAACAGTGGATTTGCCTAGCGTTGTTGAAATTGCAAAGAAATAAAATCAGCCTAGATGCCCATCAGCAGATGAACAGCTAAAGAAAATGTAGTACATAGGCACACAATTTTATTTCAGCCACAAAAAGTGAAATAATGCAATTTGCAAGAAAATTGGTAAAATGGGAAAGAAAGAAATGGAGGGAAGGGAAGGGGAGGGAAAGGAAGGAAAGCAGGTGGGCAAGCAGGCAGGTGTTTCTACCTAGGCAGCCCAGCATTAAGCATAATCAGCCCCTGACAATAGATGTGTTTCTCTTCTGCCTTCACTATTGTCTCCCTAATAGTTACCCAAGGCAGCCTTTCCATGGGAAAGTCTTTCTAGTCTTCATTTATCCTTACAAACTAGCTGTAGCAAAGGAACCCCACCCTATGATAAGATCTCCTTTGGATCAGTTCCTGTCACCCTGGCAAAGGTGATATGCCAAGAAAGCAGCAGACAGGAGGGAGCCTTGGAGAGCCCTGGTCGGAGCCATCTGCTACTTTGATGCTGTTGTGAAAAGAAATCCTCATCCGCACACACACGTGTTCCCAGTCCCAGCTCTTCCACCCGGAGGAGCTCATTGGTTAAGACAAGGATACTAGGAGTAGCCTCATCTGCATGTGGAGCTCAAGCCTCCCTATGCCTCCAGCTACAGTGCAGGTAAGCACCAACCAAGCCACATTCCTTTGCTACTGTGAAGCAGGCAGTACTTAATATTTAGCTTGGTTCTGGCCAGGGCTAACGTGGGGAGCAGCTGAATGCCTGCCTGCCGTTACCATCTCCCAGGATGATGCAGCTTTCCAAGCCAGCTTCGACTCACTCTTAGCTCTAGGACAGTCCCACAAGATGCCACTGATTTCATCACATGCTGTGCTCTCCCAGACTTTGTGAGCAAGGTGACAGTGCCTTAGTCTAAGAGCAGCACAGAACTCACCTGCAGAGCACCAGCTTCCCTTTAAAAAGGATGTGCTGGGGTTGCTTGTGTTTTCAATACTGGCTGCAGCAGCAGCAGTGAGTGTCTGCCCTCTGTCAACATGGGTCCTAACTGGGCATCTCTCTACATCACCGCTTTGTGAGAGACAAGAACCTCACTCCATGATAGCACATTTAAAGAGGCCATTGAAAGTGAAACAGCTTTGATACAGAATCCCACAGAAATGGACAGCATCATAGAGGAAAGGCTCCCCAGGAAGGCATTAATCCCTGGTCCCAAAGGTATGTTTATAGAAAAACACACAAAAGTGTGTTACACAGCAGATTAGATCATAGTTGTATTTTCTGCTTATTCATGGTTCCCCAGGTATCTGGAGTCTGACATCTTTAGCTGACTCATGACTCCCCATATGTCTGGTAACTGCAGGCTTGCTTCAGCTCATTCCAGAGGTCTATTCTGCCACCATGTTGTCTAAACCTTATATGGAACCTATGGCCTTGACACATGCTCATGGGTAGGCATGAATGTGGAAGATCAAGATTGACGCCAGGAGTCTTGCTCCTGTACTCTTGACCTTATCTACTGAGGCAGGGTCTCTAAGTCAAACCCAGGGCTCCTTGATTGGGCGAGTCTTGCTAGCCTAGTTGCTTCACGGAATCTCCTGTGTCTGCCTTCTAAGTAGTGGGATTGCAAGCTGGCTACTTCACATGCCTGGCATTTGCATAGCTTCTGGCCATCAGGATTCTGGCCCTCAGGCATGCATGGCAGACACTTGACACCCCAGCGCCCCAGGCCTTTCATCTTTTTAGTGCATGTTCAGTAACAGTTTTACTTTGTTGTTTTTTAAGCTTTTGTGTTTCATTTTTATTTCTTACATTCATATTATTGCTTATGCATTTTTTTAATGGGGCAATCTTTTTTCTTTAACTTTGTATTTTTTCTTCTTGTCTTTCAAAACATTCTTCTCCACTCTTATCCCTTTTACTTATCCTTGCTTTCTTCCTATTTTCCCTTTGCCCCGACCCCTTCCTTCCTAAACGACTAAAGATAGTCATTGGCTATTTTTATAATCTATATGTTTATATGTATTCTAATGCATGTATATTTATATTACATATCCTAAACATTAATAAACCCTAACACACTCTTCATTGTTTCTGCCACTGTCTGCCTGTGATCAGTGGTGGTGTATCCCTGGGCATTAGCTGGTCTTAAGCCATTTTTACATCTTGCTCAGCTCAGTGATGTTGCTGTCACAGCACTTTGTCCTCTTCTCCTCAAGAAGGGGCTGCTATAAAAGTGGGTAAACCAGGAGACCATCATGCTGAGTAAGATACATCAGACTCAGAAAAACAAATACCATATTTCCTTTTATATGGGTAGAAAGGGATCGTGAGAGGTTAAGAAGAGATATTAAGGTTGACGGTAGGTTGAAAGAAAGTGTATAGAATGAACAAGATAGTAAAGCAGAAGGGAGAGCTACTGTGCCTGAAGAAGGCTTCCAACCATATGGATCTAGGGTCTCAACTCTTCCAGTCCCGTAGAACTTCCCTCAAGAAGCAGAAAATGAGTCTACAAGTAAGATACCACAGTGTGAAAGTCACCTGGTTTAAAAATGGAAACAAGAAAAACAACCATCAACACCAGATCAGTAATTAAATCAGCACAATGGATTCATTCTAGGAATGAGTATAATATATATTTGAACAAAAATGTCTAACACATTACCAATTAGATATATTTTTAAGATTTTTTAAAAATTTATGTGCTTTGTGCCTCTATGTGTTTATGTATGCCATGTGAGTGCAGTACCCATGGAGGCCAGAAGAGGGCAGCAGATCCCCTGCAGTTGGAGTTAAAGATAGTTTTGAGCCCTCTGACATGAGCCCTAGGGGCTGGATTCTGGTCCTCTGCAAGAGCTGCAAGCACTCTTAGCCTCTGAGTTATCTCTCCAGACCCTACCACAATTATTGAATAGCTTCTACTCTATCTCACACACAAGGATGTTAATTTCAAGATATATTTAATAAAAGTTTCTGTATAGACATAGTACATCAAAACAGCAAGTAAAAAAGTAAAATATTTTCCTAAGGAACACTTGTTTATTATTTTGTTACTATCAAGGAAGTTTCTGGTGATGTTATCTTGCTTCTGGTCAAATCATGGAGATACTTTGTATTGTATATGACTAATCCAGAAGTACATATATATGTACGTACACACATTAGATATATTTTCCAGTTTTTGTCCTTTATTGTATCTTAATTTTAACTGGAAATTAGACTTAATATTTCTGACTTTTCCTCTAGTCTCCTTTAAACAGCATTTCAGTCCTCCAGAGAGCTATCAACAGGCAGGACACACAGAATGTGGAATATGGGCAGGCAAGAAAAGCCCCTGACACACACTGCAAGACATTAATTTTATCTCTAAGAACTGAAAAAGTAAAAAATATTTTTTAAATCTCTTAATGAGGGACAGAGGCGGGCCTCAGCAGGTGAGGGCATCTGCCACCAAGCCAAGGCCCACAAGGGAGATGAAGAGAACGGGTTCCAGCAAGTTGTCCTCTGACTTCCACATGTATACCTTTGTGCAATGTGTGTGTGCATGCATGTGTGTGTGTGCGTGCACACACACACATGCATGCACACACACACATAAATAAATACAAAAATCAAAATATATTAAAAGTACTTTTTAAATTCCCCTTTAGTACTAGCTTCTGTTGGAATCACACAAAAGCATCAAATTTGCTACTCATATTTTCCCTGATGGCATTTTTTTCCATATTATTATCTCATAATTCATTTTCCATTTTCAAAAAACACTTTTAAAAGTGGTGACCCCATCCAAATTCAGTTCCTGGATGAGAGCCCCTAACGGTCACTAATCGATCTGGTCATTTATTCTGTTCAGTGCTACCTCCCAATCTAAGAGTTTCCAAAGCATTGCTGTTTATAGACTACTCTGAGTGTCTGGAACAGGGCGTGTTATCCTAGTGAGGGAAGTGAGATGGGGAGAGAAGAGGTTTTGGAGAAGCTTTGGACAGAGCAGATCAGGCCGGTACCCTGAACTGAAATATAAGACAAGCGATGCTCCTTGCTGCTTCTGCCAACGCCAGCCTTAGTTTGCAGCGTCTTAGGGTTAGTGGGGAAAAGTGCTTTTCTGAGAATCTCTCAGGAAGAAAGAGCCCAGAGCTCAGGGAAGTGAGTCACTCCCCGAGGACAGTAGTGGGGCGTGGAGGTCACTGAGGGACCTTGAGGGCCTTGAGGGAGGGAAATGTCTGAACAAGTCCCACTGAGCCTATTTATTAAAGTCTGTTAGAACATTTAGGATTTTGTTCTTTTTTAATTTATTTTTCTTTTCTCATACAATAAATCCTGACCCCCCCTCCTCCCCTTCCTGCACTTTCACCTCCCCCATCTCCTCTCTCCCTCAGATCTACTCCCCCCCACTCCTACCAGCAGCACCCCCCTAACCCTGCTTCTCCCTAGAAAAGAACAGTTCTCCCAGGGTTACTGCTCGAGCAGGGCATGGCTTAACAAGATGGAACAAGGCCGGGCACTGCTCCCTACATTGAGGGTGGACTAGGTAACAGGGCTGCAGTAGCTGGAAGAAAAGGGTCCCAAGGGCAGGTAAAAGGGTCACACACTCCCTACCACTCCAGCCTGTAGTAGTTTTGGGAGCACACCAAGCCAGGCGGCCATGAGATATATTTAGGGGACCCTACAGGTTCCACATCTGCTGCTTCAGTCTCTGTGGGCCCCTAAGAGTGCTGGTCAGTTGACTCTGTGGGACTTGTTCTCCTGTGTCCTTGACCCCTCTGGTCCCTACAATCCCTCCTCCCCCTCTTTTGTGAGGTTTCCCAAGCTCTGCAGGATCTTTGGCCGTGGGCTTCTCTATATGACTCCATCAGATGCTGCAAGATTGGGCTAGACACTGATCTATGAACATAGGATGACATCACTGGAAATCATCTCTGGGATATTTAGTCTTTAGTGCCTAGCCTGTCCTGCAGTATCAAGCAGGGGTTCCCTCCTTTGGCATGGGGTTCTGCCCTTCCATTGTCTCAGCAGATCCTGCTGGGCAGATAGGCCGTAGATTGGAGGTTTTGTGGCTGGGGTGATGCCCCAGTCCCGCCACTGGAAGCTTTGCCTTGTCACAGGAGCCTGTTCAGGCTCCCTATCCCTGATTACTAGAGGTCCTTGCCAGGGTCTCCCTTATAGATTACAGTGAGTTTCCACTCCACTAGGTCTCCTAATCACTCCCTAATTGTTCCCAATTCCAGTTGTCTCTCCATATATTCTCTCCCTCCATCCCTCTCCCCATTCCGGTCCCCTCCACTCCCTTTCCCATCCTCCCCAGCCCACCTGCATCATCTGTTCTATTTCCACTTTACCAGGGAGAACCCTGTGTTCCCACTGGGGCCCTCATTGTTGCATAGTCTCTCTGGGTCTGTGGATATTAGTACTTTTCTCCTTTTCTTAACAGTTAATGTCCACATATAAGTGATTACATACTATGCTTGTCTTTCTGGGACTGGGTTACCTAGCTCAGAGTGATTTTTTTTTCCCAGTTCCATCCATTTGCCCGCAAAATTCATGAGGTCATTGTTTTTGATGACTGATACTCCACTGTGTAAATGTACCACAATTTCTTTATCCATTCTTCAGTTGAAGAGCACATTTTCAGCATCGTCAGAGATACATGTAGGTCAGCAATAGACACTGACTGGAGTCAGCTGCAGCAGGTGTCAAAGTCCAGCTCCTCAGGGTCTTACCTGATGACCTTGGGTAGGCTGCAGAGCATTATTTAAGGCTTGGCTCATCATCTGCCAGATGAGTGAAAATTCACATGTGTATTCCTTTATTGGGCTGGACTGAGTATAATTTGAGAGATAAGCCTCTTCCTGTATGGGCTGGTACATACCATTACAACATTTTGTATGAACGTCACAATTTTAAGTCATGGTGATCAGGAAGTCTTCTTATTAGTAGTAAAATCTCACTCGGCTTCATTCAATGTTTTGCCTAATTCTTTCCAGTCCTAGTTTGAATGTGTGTGCTGTCACCTACTTAGTCATCAGTAGATCCAAATAGTATTTGTTTACATAGAAATGAAGAGGGGCTGGGGATGTAGCTCAGGTGTCAGAGTTTTTGCTCAACATGCACAAAGCTCAGGGCTCAGTACACAAGCACTGCATAAACTAGACATGGTGTCATGCATCTATAACCCAGCATTTGGGAGGTGGAGGCAAGATGATCAGAAGTTCAGGGTCATCCTTGGATACATCTCAAGACCAGACTGAGCATTATATGAGATTCTAAAGAGAAGAGAAAGGAAAGAAGGAAGGAAGAAAGGAAAATAAAAACTCAGCTAATAAATACTTGAAAGAAATCAAGTTAGACTATAACAAAGAACAGGATATAATAAGCAAACACTAAATGCCTGTCCTACTTTATCATGTTCCACTGTCAGAGATGATGCAAAGTAGTATTTGCATGGAGTACCTGAGTAGTGAGATAAAGAAATCAGGAGAGACCTTTCTGAAAAGACGATTAGTGACCGCAGGGAGCGTTCTATGCATGCCTCTGAGGATAGAGTGTCCTCAGCCCAAATCCTTGGATTTGCCTTGAACAGTGTTCCATAAGTGTGGTGAGCCCTTCAGACTCTGGGCCTAGACCCTGCTGTGAGCCTCTGGCTAAAATTGCCTGGTTCCTTTATTGGGAGATCTTCTGAGCAAAACTTGAGTCATGAAAATATTAATGACTGCCGGAGAGTGGCTTGTTTACAGGGAAGCCAAAGCCCTCTGAAGGGATGTTTCTTCTCTGGCTAAACATTTAACTTCATCCAGAGACGCTATTGTCCTAAGCATCTAACTGCACTGGAGAGAGGCTACCTCCGCTAGGGAAACATCCCACCCCAGCAAGGAAGATGCTTTGCTCTGATACCTATCTCAGCTTCAGGATGTTTTTACCTATGCACTGTCTCACCCTGTAATTAACACCTTGGTTCTAATCTGTGTAGCTGCACTGTAGCCACTGGAGAAAAGGGGTATAAGTTTGGAGAGAAAAATAAAATTTCAGCTCCATTCCATCTGAGCTCAATGATGCTGTGTGTCTGGTCTATTCCCTTTCCTTCGCGTTTCTTTTCCCCTCTCCTCATAAGGCCCTTCAGTCTCACTCCCCATCCAGGTACTTTCCGACTTGCCAGGCCGGCCCTGGCACATAAGTTAAAGGTGGTGACTCAGCATAGACAACAAACCTTCCAGAATATGTAGAACACATTTTCAAAGTTACGTAATATGTTGCTTTAAATGCTAGGTTTCAACTTCATGATGCAATGAGACAAAATCACCAAGCACAAACTCTTAGGTGGGTGTTAGCATCTGATACTTCATGGTAAATCCATGTGCAGTGGGTATGGTCTGAGCTCTGTGTCTGGGGAAAGACCAGTTAGGGGAAGCAGAAAGGTTAAAAAAATTTTGAGGGGTCATAGACCCCTCATGCTTTATTCTCTCTAGGTCAGCATTTCTCAACCTGTGGATCTCAACCTCTTTGGGAGTTGAGTGACACTTTCATAGGGGTCGCCTAAGACCATCTGTATATCAGATCTTTATGTTACTATGTATGGCAGGAGCAAAATTACAGTTATGAAGTAGCAACAAAAATAATGTTATGGTTGGGTGTCACCACAACATGAGGAACTGTGTAAAAGGGTTGCAGCTTTAGGAAGGTTGAGAACCACTGCTCTAGGTGAAGGCAGGCTGGCACACAGGCACAAGCAGGCACACACAGGTGCCCCCTCTGATTCAAGTGGTATACTTACATAAAATCACACAAAGGTGTCATTTGCTGGAAATGATTATATAATAGATTACATCACTGCTTACTCGAGGTCTAACATCAGCCATCTTTAGCAGCAATTCCCTGGGTGACCAGTGTTAGAGATGTTTAGCACTCTTTGGATAGCCACCTTGTCTCCATATTGTCTAAATGTTCGTTTTTCCCATACCCACCTTTATTTCCTTCATGGAGAGTAAAGGAATCACCTCCAAGGCACTGTCCACTGTAGTGGATGAGAGAGGTGATCCCAACTGAAGGCAGGAGCTTTAGCGTAGGGCGTGGGTAGACAGAAAGTTGCTGTGATGGCAGGACACTTGGTGGCCCTCGGAGAATTGCCTCATTTCAAATTTTGAGTACAATAAATCGCTAAGTCCTAAGTAGACACACCAGCTACGTACAGTCATTCATCAAAAAGTAGGTGGCGCTATTGTCTTGATTTCTTTTCCTGTTGCTGCGATAAAATACCCTGACAGTAAGTCTAGCAGTGAGAAAACTTACTGATACGTCATTCTAGTACAGCAAAACCTGGAGGGGATGAGGACGTGGTGAAAGACGGAGCATAAGGCATTTCGCGATACTTCATCTTCCGGAAGGACGTGGGTCAGCAGATACACTAGTGTTCCCAAAGCACCAACATTTCTCTTCCAACTTAGAGAACCTGAGCTTCTGAAACCAACAGGCTGGGGCATGTTGGAAGATCAATTAAATGCACCTGAGGAATTAATTGATTATTAAGGCATGCCGGTCGATCTGTTCCAAGGTGTGTTTTTTATGTCTTCATGGGGGTTCTCAGGATAGAAAAAGTTTTTAAAGCAGGCTTGGTGTGGACAAGTCCTACAGAATTAGAGGTGAGGGAACATTTTTAAACCAGCATTCTTCCATCAAAGGAGATTTTAAAGAGTTTTAAAAACAAAAATACAATTGTGTGTGTGTGTGTGTGTGTGTGTGTGCTCATTATCTTTTTACTGGTTCAATCATTATCTTGAACGGTATTTAACTTCAAATATGCTTATTCACATCGATAGGGATATACTGATTTAGTTAACCAGAGGTTAAGAGCACCTCGTGTGTATGTATGTGTATGTGTGTATGCATGTTTGTATGTGCGTACACATGCACAGTTGCATGTGAAGGCAAGGAGACAACCTTGGCTGTTGTGTTATCAGATGCTGCACAGCTTCTTTTCTGAGGCCAGGCCTCTCTGACTCAACCTGACTAGCTGGCCAGCAGATCCTGGGGATCTTCTACCTCCTCGGGGCTGGGATTGCAAAGCACATACCGCCATATCTGGCATTTTTAAAAACATAGGTTGTAGGTTTTGAACTAAGGTTCTTGTGCTTGCAAGGCAAACACTTCACCAGTGGAGCTGTCTCTCCACCATTGCATCCCCACAGTGACTCTGCGCGTCATCAGTCATCACTCATACCAATCTTGGCACGCTTGACTCCAACAGGACGATGACTAACAAGCGTGACAAGGTATATTAGACTGAGCAGATGGTTTTGCGGCTTCATCCAGCAGCCGCCACCAAATGAGGACAGCACTCTTATTTTTATAGTTCACAACTTGGCAGGGGTAACATGTTTCAACACTTAATTATTTTCAAAACATTACATGTATATCAGAGGTACATTTAGCAATATGAATAAAATATAAATCCTATGAAGCCAGGAGTCTTCCGGATGCCTAGCCAATAATACCTGATACACAAAGAGAGAGTGCTCAATAATATTTGCTGAATGGATAAACTGAATGAATGAATGGTGTATTGACAACAGTGTGGGTTCAAATACACTGCTTTGGTGTAAATTTCTTGTGTGTGCGTGTGTTGGCAAGATCTGTTCCATCAGATCTTGGAATGGGGCTATGAGATGTGTTATGACCCTCAGTTGGAGGACCATGGGAGTCCTTTGCTCTTCAGCAAGCAGGACTACATGGCCTCCATGAGCTTTTCAACCCTAACACTTGATCTCAAAAACCTGTCTTTCTTGTCAACCTGAGTTTACCCTTCACAGCACAGTTGCCCCTGAAGCAGCACTTTCTACTGTGACATTGAAGGGACATTCTTTCCTGTAAAAATTGTATGGATTGTCCTGAACTAGCAGGAGCCAAACGGGAGTCTATGAGCTCCTCAACAGTAAGAATCTTATCCTCGTATAGAAAGCATCTTTACTCCTCCTGTGTTTTTCTATCAAGGCCAAGCCACCAGAACAGCCCCTATAGCAATCACATGCTGGGAATTTCCGTGGTAGAAGAGGATGAAGTGGACCATAACCATTTGTAGCTCATAGTCTCCTGTGCCCAATCACATTCTATATATGGACTGAGTAACTAGTGACTGACACTTAGAAATGGTTTCCTGAGGTGCATTTGTACAAAGCATTTCATATTCACATAAAAAATTATTCAAATATAATTGTATAATGGACAAATCACTTTTATTTAAAAGATGGGGGTTGGAGAGATGTCTCAGAGGCTAAAGGCACGGGCTGCTCTGGCGGAGAACTCAGTTTGGTTTCCCAACACCTATTTGGCAACTCACAACCATCTGTAACTCTGGTTCCAGAGGATCTGATGCCCTCTTTTGGCCTCTCAGGAACTGCACACTTGTTCACATGCATTTATGTAGGTCAAACACTCACACTTACAAAATAAAAACAAATCTTAATTTTTTTTTTCTTAAAAGAAAGATGAGTCTGTAGTGATGGTATGTTTCAAAATCCGCAGTTTGGGAGACAAAACCTAAAAAGCAATCATTCTCATCTGCAATTTTTTTTTTTTTTTTATGTGAAAAGCCTTACAAAACTCTAAAACTGAACCCATGTTACATCCTCCATCAGCACCTGCATGTGTTACATTTGGTGAGTGTTTTTAATGTAACTTCATGTTATCTTTGTGTGTCTGGTGGTGATTCTGGTCTTCTACAGAGGCTCAGAAAGAGGGATGATAGCAGGCAGTCAGGAAATGGAGATGCCTTTGAAGTGAGACCAAAGGAAGGTCTGGGCCCTAGAGATGGCTATGTTAGAATGGGAAGAATTTTCTGCACACCTCAGGCTCTGTTGAACATCGGGACAAACGCTGTCCTCCTCTTTTCTGGTTGACTCCTCGCTTTCTTCATACCCTCGCGTAAGCAAAGGCTTCCAGCCTCATGCAAAAGGCCTCTATTCATGGCTCAGACTCAGTGCACCGTTCAGCCAAACACATGTCTTTTTAATCCTATTATGTAGTCTGAAGGCTAAAGTTATTATAAAGCTTTATTATTCCCACAGTGAGAAAGAAGTATGTCCTTGAACTTGAAAGTATAAAGGAAAACCAGGTGAGACTATTAGGCCTCCGTAAGTGCCTCATTACCTCAGCTAAGGAAATGAATGCTTTTTTGATGATTCTCCACTGTCCCCCAGCGTGAGGTCTGGGTTTCATATTTATTGACACTTTTATAGTTGACCTTCAAGCTGGTTGACAGATTTCTCCACTAATGTTTAACCATAAGAAGTAAATCACTGTAGCTGCCAACAGTGGGCTGTTGGCTGTTCTGTTCCACACACCTTCTCCGCAGTATTTATTTCCCTTCACTGACATGGAAAAACTAAAAGCGTATTAGTGTAACATTAGCCTACAAAGTATGTTTTTTTAAAAAGTGCAATATATTCGATATTATTGGCATTAAAGGACATGGAGGAAGGAGCTAAAGATAGGATGTTGGTGCTCTAAAATAACGTTCAATGAAAATGTCTATGAGTCTGCGTTTGATATTTATAGACCCTGAAAAATGTGGACCAGCGTTGGCCAGGAAAGATTCTATACTAATGGACTTTGTTAAGTTTTAAAAGATTTGTCATTTACTTATATTGTATATATTTGCTCACATGGGTTAATGTGCACCATGGGAATGCAGAAACCTGCAGAGACCAGATCTCCCGAAACTGGAGTTGCCAGCAGTTGCCTCTCGCATGGATGCTGGGAACCCAATGTGGGTCCTTTGTAAGGGCAGCAAGTGCTCTTAACCGCAGAGCCATCGCTCCAGCTGCAAATGTGCTGGTTTTTAGGAGACACAGATATAGGAAGCGTGTTGAATTTCACTTTCTTCCTGTAACATATGACTTCTCTCATGTCATTTCCTCCTGCATAAACCAGCTCTCCAGATATGTGCACAGCCGAATTGGGTGTGCCCAGGGTTTATGTACTTTTGAAGCATATTTAAGGATTTTCAGGACATTTATAGAAAAATGAAGATGCAAAATCTTTTTTGTTTTGTCTGCGTGTGACAGGGTTTCTCTGTTGTAACTCTGGCTGTCCTGGAACTCACTCTGTAAACCAGGCTGGCCTCGAACTCACAGAGATCCACCTGCCTCTGCCTCCGGAGTGCTGGGATTAAAGGCGTGCACCGCCACCACCCAAAGGCTACCTCCTCCTCCTCCTCCTCCTCCTCTTTTTTTTTTTTTTTTTTTTTTGGCAAAATTATTTTTAACACCATCGAAATGTTACCCATGTATTTGAACCAGAGGACATATAGGAACAGCAAAAAGATGGATGTATTTCAATAGATGGTATTTTATTTGGTCACTCATGAATTTGAGTCCTTCCCAGTGACAATACTACATTGTGGGTAAATATGTTCACATGAAACATAAGGCAATTTAAGATGAATTTGCATACCTATTACAATGGAAAATTGTATTAAATTCAAATAATGGGAGCTGGTAAGATGGCTCAGTGGGTAAGGGCACTTGCTTCCAAGCCTGCCTGACCACCTGAGTTCTATCCCTGGAACCCACATGGTAGAAGAAGAGAACTAATGCCTGCAGAGGGTCCTCTGACCTCCAAGCATGTGCCATAGCATATGCATGTCCTGTGCATGCATATACATGTACACAGCAAATAAATGAAAAAAGTTAAAAATGTTTGATAAATGCCTGGAGAGATGACTCAGTGGTTAAGAGCGCTGGCTGCTCTTCCAAAGGACACAGGTTCAATTCCCAGCACACATATTGCAGCTCCCAACTGTTACAGGGGATCTGACACCCTCCTACAGACATGCATGCAGGCAAAACACCAATGTACATAAAATAAAAATAAAATATTTTTTGAAATTAAAAAAAAAAAGAGCATTAGCCAGTTGCTTTTCCAGAAGACCTGGGTTTAATTCCCAGTACCCACATGATGGTTCACAATGGTTTGCAACTCCAATTCCAGGAGATCTGACATCTTACAGTGTCTGTGGGCGGGCCCTGCACACATGTGGTACATAGGCATACATACAGGCAGAAGTACCCATATACCATAAAATAAAGTTTTAAATGCCTAAGCAAAGTTCTCTGGGTATTTCACCAAAAGACAGCAGGGGGCTGAGGAAAGTATCAGAATGAATTTTTTCCCCAAGATGCAAGAAAGGAGTTATGAAAGTGAGAGACTGCAGTCTCATGAAATCTAAAAGTAGCTGGAGTCATTATACATTTCCAGTGTGTACTTTGTCTAAAAATGTCAGCTTGCTTTATCTCCCCAATCTTAGGGATAATGTATATGAAATTGCTTTAAAAAAGAAAGAACTATGCATGTCTAAACAGAACTTTTCTGGTTGTAAAAATTTGAAGAGCTTGGAACACATCACCAAGATGAAGGCGACACTAGAATTTCTTCCCCTGGATGCTTTTAAAAGTAGAACAAAGAGCCATCTGGACCCCTTCCTGCGCAGAGGGTATTAGTCTGCACAACTCCTGAGATGCCTGCTCATTTCACTGTGGTACAAAACTGTCTAAGCTTGCAGGATTAATCCTGGCACCCCACAAGCTGGCTTGCATTTGGACTTTTTATTTCCCTTTTCCGTAGCAAGGCAAAACCCAATCTGTGTAGTAAAATGATAACTTCTGGGCTTTAGTACTGTAGACGTTTTTTCCTTATTTTTTTTGCTGCCTGAGATGAGTAGCAATGTCTCACTGAAGGCAGCTGGGTTATATTGCGTTCCCAGAACAGTTGTCGGTACTCTTTGATCAGTGTCTGCTTGTGCTTCTTCAGACTGTAACATCAGGATGGATACAGAATCTTTGTAAACTCACCATGGTGATGGTCAGGTATGGAACGCAAAAGCTCATGGGCTCCCTTACCGGGCTGTGTTGAAACCTAGTATATTACTTCTCTCTTTGCTGTAACAAAACACCCCCGCCCCCCAAAAAAAAGCAATTTAAGAAGGGAAGGGCTTATGTTTGTGCAGACTGTGAGGATATGTACATGTGAAAGTCTATCATGTGAAAGCACAGTGGCTGGAGTTGGAGGCAACATCGTATCCATAGTCAGGAAGCAGGAAGAAATGAAGGATGGTATTCGGGTATCATTCTCACAGCCCAGGAGTGGCACCACATTTGGGGGGGTTGGATATTTCTACCTCAGTTAACCAAGTCTAGAAACACCCTCACAGACGTGTCCAAAGGTTGTCTCCTAGACAAGACTAGAGCCTGTCAAGCTGACAGTCAGTGTTAATCATCACACCTCTTCTTAGAGACATGACTCATGTGTAGGATCTCACTAGGTTAATAAACACGAGGCAATTATTTACTGTCATTTCAATTTAGGTGAGGAAATTTCAGGGATAATGAGCTATATGACTATGTGTTTGGTCAGGTACCTTGGACCATAATGACTATGTAATCTCCAGAGTAGGATGCTTTGGAGAATAAGGGAAAGGAAGCATCATTCGTATTAGTTCCAGCAACATGCAGACCATGGGCAGATTAGCCCAGGGAAACCAGGAAGTATGCTGTCCTTAGAACCCAAGCCGCAGTACAGAAACACACAAGAAAGACCTTCCCTGGTGCCATGATAGAAAGAGCCGGTTCTCAGTCCTGCTTATTTACATAAAAGAAGCAATGGGGATAAGGAGTGGTGACAGCTCAGAGCACTGGGTACCTTTGCAGAAGACCCAGGTTCCATCTCCAGCACCCACATGGTGGCACATGGCCATCTGTAACTTGGGTCCCAGGGGAATACATACGCCAGCTCTTCAGGCCTCCAAGAGCCAGATGCATGTGGTGCACTGGCATACACAAAATAATGAAATATTTTTAAAAAATTTTTAAAGCTAAGACTTAAGCCTTTGTTACTTTTAATGCTCTTTATTTTGACATAATGTGTAATATTTTCCCATTTTAATTGCAATAATGGATGCCTTTTCTATAATTGAAGTATTCACTTTTAGTTTCATAGTTTTATTTGAAGCTGGGTCTACTTGTAAAGTTCTGCAAAAGTCACTCCAAGCATGGCGGCACAGAACCTCGGCAACCATTCACTTTTCTCTCCCGTTCCTGGGGATTGACTAGGCGCAGCTGAGCAGTTCTCAGTCTGTGAATATCCAGCAGCATGGAGCTGGCTACTGGTGGCAACTCATGAGCTTCCTTCCCTGTGTAACTGACGGCTAATTCGTCAAGCTAGGCAGGACCTCAGCCAGCCTTCCAGTCAATACCGTGCATATAAGCTCTGTGCATGCGGCCTGGGCTTTCTCACAAAGCAAAGTCTGGGTACCAAGAGTAAGTGTATTAAAAAAGAGGCCAGAACAAGCTGACTCTATTCTCTGCAGTCTCTGAAAGCTCTGTTTGTCCTGGGTGATGATGGTTTCAAATGGAAGGGGCGTAGACGCTACCTCCTAACAGGAAATGAAAGGTCACGTAAGATGAACCCGTGATGACTTGAGAACGATTTCTATGGACATCTCTGGAAAACACACTATGTGCAAAGGATGTCTTGGAGATACAGAAGAAAAACTTAAGAATATTCCAAATGTTACTTGTAACTTTACCGTTCTTTCTAAACAGGTTAGATGAAATTAGGATGGATTTTTTTTTAATTGTTTAAACAATAAAGATCTCAAAAAAGATTCACAGAATTGCATTAGGTCAGAATAACATCAAAAATACAGCAGAGTTCTGGTTGGCGCCCTTCTCAGTCCTAGCCTTCAGTTTGTCCTCTAAACACCTGCCATTGACTCCAAAATGTTGCCCTTTCTTTTCATCTTCTGAGTTGCCCTGTGTAACTCAAAGCAGCAAATTCAAGTCAGAAGATGTTTTACTCAATTCCCAGATAGTAAAAGTGCAAGTACTGTTGTAATAACAAAATCATGAACAGAAAATGTTTTCCTTTTCCTAAGTGATGTTAGATCAAAACATGCTTTAAGTTGACATCATTTTTCAGTAGTTTATGACAACTTTTATCTTTACACCAAAGAAATTACCAAGGTAGGAGCCATTAACATTTCCCTGTGTGGCCAAACTCTGGATTCATGACACATCCGAAACCGGAGCTGAGGGGAAAACCTAAGAGATTCAGTGAACTAATGTCATTGTGCCTTAAAGAAGACACGTAGATGGCAGACAGTCCTGCAGTCAGTACAGCTGTCCTCACTCGGGAACAACCTTAAACACAACACTGGTAATAGATTACCATTGGAACTAACTTTGGGTTCCTTTATATGAACTTGATTTCGGACAATGAATTTAAGATCTCAAAAGCATTTGTGACACTATTCATTTGTACGTGGAAAATAGCATTTTAGATTGATTAGAATTTCTCCATGATTAGGGTTACTTTAACTATACTTGAAGCCACCAGGGTTTGACTTCTTGGGGATAAACAAGCTTAAATTGTGATTCCTCCCAGGGTATTTTATGCAGGCTCTCCTTTCCAAATTCCACATTCAAAGTCAAGCTCAAGAGTGCTGGCTGTCCGGGAGGGACCTGAAGGCACCGGTGAGCACGTGCAGCACTGTGGTAAGACTGAAGTGCATATTGCATATTGGTGCCTGGGATCAGAAGAGCCTTAGGACAAGAGGGTCAGGACCATGAAGTTGGATGGAAAGACTTGTATAAAGTTCCTGGTTTAAAAAAAAAAATCCATATTAATCCACCCTAGTCTTTGACAATATGCAGAAGTAGTTGGAAACCCTGAAGCCGAGCTATCCTGCCTCCTTAGTGCTGTCTGATTGGATTCTAATTGTTAAATTGTGTTATAAAATCTCCAGCGTATCATCCTCACTCTATACCAGCTTGGAAAGAAGGTTTTTGGAAATAGGTCGGAGCACATTTTCCTGAATTATTTCATCATTGGGGGAGGACCGTCACCTAGAATACACGCCTAGCTATTACTCTTTCCGGTCTACCTATTACTCTTTCCGGTCTACCAGCTTTCGCTTAAGTAAATGTTCGTGAAGCATGTTCGTTCTTGTCACCGCAATTTTTAATATAGCGATATGCTTTATTTCTAGAAAAAAAATCATTAATATGTCGGTTGCAAGCAACATAGTGCTACAAAAATATAGAGGTATGGTTTAGAATTCCGAATCTACAGCTTCCTAATATTTCACCCCTGATGGGTCATCCAGCCTTTCAGAGTGTCAGATTTCTCAACTGTAAAACCAAAAGAGCACAGACTGCCTGCTGACCGACTGTTGAACACATCTTCATCAGGTGGTTTGGATAGCAAATGTCTGACAAAAATCCATAATTTCATAGGAAAAGGAGTAGTGCTCTGCTGTGAAAATGAAGAGCTTCCTTGTGAGAGGGAGGGTGGAGAAATATTTAAATGTGAAAAAGGTTTTCCTGTGCAGAGGTCCACTTACTATTGACAAGTATGGTTTGTGGGCCTTCCAACAAAGAGAAAGGATTTACATGCTGTCAATAGCAATCTGCCATTCAAAAGAGGCAAGAGAGCAGGAATGTTTGGCTTTAATGGAGCTGTGAGTCTCCATTAAAGGAAAGCATTTCTTCTCAGCCTCATGTCTCCACCTGGTGTTAGGTTTGTTTCCTTCTCCTCTTTTCTAGGTCATTTCTCTGTGGTTAGCTAGATCTTTTGCTTCCATCTCAGTGTTTCTTTCTAGCCTGGCTTCTTCCGTCATCTTCTAAGGAGACTCACTGTGCCTTGGGACTCTGGCCTCGTAGCTCTTCAGTCTACTCTACGGTAAAAATGATAACTAATTGCTTTTTACTGGACTTGTAGTCCAGTGTCAATCTTTAAAGAACCTTGCCAGTAAGTATTATTCCCACTTAAAGTTTTTTTTTTTTTTAATGATAAATTGAATTTTTTTCCAGTTTGCTGTTTGCAAACATGCTAAGTAAGGGAGCTAAGCGATAAGCCATGTCTATCTGATTTCAAAAGCTGGGTTTTTGACAACCAGGCTCTCTTCTACCTCATGACCTCCATCTTCCATTGTTTCCAGGCCTCTGCTGAATGAACTTGATCACTGTCTGATCTGATGTTCTCTTTGAACATCGAACTGTGACATTTCCAACTGCCAGCTTCTTTCCTTGTATCTGTAACTCTGAATAAGTCTCCCTTCAAATTCACCCACAACTTCAGTTTCTTGACTACTATTTCTTCAAGCTTCCTTTCCTGTATGCTGGAATCTCACTAATAAAATGATAGAACTACTTTCAGTTGAGTCCCCTCCTGAATCAACAAAACCCAGTGTGCACTGTCAATTCAGACCCAGCAGTTTGTTCTCTCTGCTACAAGCGTAGGGTGACAAATTGTATTGGCAGGTATGTGGAGTTAGCACGTTTTCCAAGAAGTGTGTATTTATTTTGAAGTTGCCCTGCAGTAGGTACTGAGTGAGGAGAGACATATCTAAGCCCTATCTTAAGAAGCCTGTTCTGGTAGGAAAGGCTTGTGTTCAAATCCTTAACAATTTGTGTTTGGTGAAGATGGATAAAGGGTCATTTATATTCAAGAGGTCATGGGAGTATAAAACCATGTTATTAGATCGTCCTGTCTTAGCTAGGGTTATTATTGCTTTGATGAAACACCATGACCAAAGCAACTTGGGGATGAAAGTATTTATTTCACTCACAGCTTCATATCACTGTTCATTGAAGAAAGTCAGGGCAGGAACCTGGAGGCAGGAGCTGACACAGAGGACTTGGAGGAGCGCTGCTTACTGGCTTGTTCTCCTTGGCTTGCTCCCTTTGGCTTGCTCAGCCTGGTTTCTTATAGAACCCAAGACTGGCAGCCTATGGATTGCTCCACCCATGATGGGCTAGGTCCTCTCTCCTCGATGGCTATTTAAGAAAATGCTCTACAGGCTTGCTTGCCTACAGCCCCATGTTATGGAAGCGTTTTCTCAATTGTGGTTCCTTCTTCTCCAGATGACTTTAGCTTGTGTCAAGTTGGTCTAAAACTATCCAGCAAGGTTGCCTATGTAAACAATCAAGCTAGCAGAAATGTGGAGGAAGCAAGAAAAACCAGGAGTCCTTTGTCAAAGTCTTACATTGGTGGGGAATGAAGTGAGGCCCTTGGGAAGTACGAGTGTGTTAGCACCACGCCGGAGTTAGAGTTGAAACTCTGGTGAGAACTGTGATAGGAGCCACCGCTGCTCTTCTTCTGTCCTTTGGGAATTCACCACTCCGTCCTTCTGCCCAACGTTGGCCCCAAAATGTGACTAAGAAAACTTTGGTGATAACTATCTGAAAATAGACCCTCTCTTTAGAACTGGACCTGAACCACTGTATTCTTTGGGAAATGGTTTACAGTCTGAGAATAAAGTCTATGTATCATAGATGGCTTTATGAGTAACTTAGGTTCCGGTGGAAACATTGTAGCCCCAAATTAAGCTGCTATTGACACCCGTCCTCTCCTAGGCTAGTCTCCGGGCACATGAGTCATTTTATTTCTTTTCTTTGTCCTCATCCAGTTTGATTTGATTTTCTTCTCTTACTTTTGACTGGAGGAGATCTAACTAGACCTCAAGTATAACAAAGAGAGACGTCAGAGCCAGACCTGATGAGCGGTAGCATTTCCTTAAACGTCCAGCAAATCAGACACAAGGCTAATCACTCGTATTATTGCAGGCACGTTGTCTAGATTCCAGATTTAGAACTCATTTGCTGTGTAATCGAAGACAAGTCACTCAGCATCTCTGTACCTGAAGTTGTTTTTGTGAAAATGGGAATGAGCGCTTCGACCTTATAAATTTCTAGGTCTAGATAGAGCAGTCCCATGTAAGTCAGACTGAGATAATCTGAGAAGTTTGTGTGGCTTCAGAAGACTGACAGGTGGCAAGGAGCTAAAGAGGAATGCAGACTAAAGGCTCAGGATCTGTCCAGTGGCGAGAAAAACGGAGAATGAGGGCTATCAGAAGAAAGCTTTTAAGGAGTTTTTACTGGTTCATAGATCAGTCTCTTTCACCCAAAAGAGCCCATGGTAAATGGGGCCTTGGTGAATGTGGCCTTGTGCTAGATCTGGAACACACAAAGCCTTCATTTATAGTTGGCTTGTGCATTCTTAGACGCCACTGGTGTGTAAGGGGGAAAAGGCAAAGATGGGGCTGGAAGCAGGGAGAGGAAGGACGAGGGAGTCCATCTCGGCTTTAATGGAACAGAGAGCGGGTTCTCGGAGGGAAGGACTGTATTGTGCTCTTCTAAATGCACCCGAATTGCTTTCCTGTGTTTTCCCCAATCCTCCAGGTTGGGGAAGAGGAGGTGTTTTCATGTAAGTGTCCATCTCTGAGTAATAAGCGCTAAAAATATCTATGCCATGCTTAGAACTGATTCTAAATCTCATCTCGTGTTCAGCAATGAAAGACAGAGGAAAAGCTGTATGTCTCGCTGCTGTAGGCAGATGCATAGATACTAACACGATTTATAATGAATCAAAACAGCTGAGGGACGAATGAGCATAGAACAGTCAAGACATATTCCGACTGTATTAGAACATTGGCACGAAACTCTCAAGCTCTTTAGATATTCTAAACTGTGCTTACAAAGATGCCTGCTCTGGTAATCTTTTGGATTGGCAGAAATATGGAAGTCGCGTAACTGCTCATCAGTAACAGAATGGTTAAATTACTTGGGGCATGAGAAGCATATTTTAATGCTGTTTAAATACCCTATAAGAGTGAATTCATTTCCTAATTTGAAAAAGCCTACAGTGAGTTCAAGGGCCCAGGCTCTTGAGCTATCTATGCAAATTCCTTCCACTGAGCTACAACCTACATTAGCCCTAAAAATGTTAACTGCTACTGATGGATTGTACATGCCCAGAATCCCAGCCCTTGGTAGGTAGAGGCAGGAAGAGTTGGAGGCCAGCCTGGATCACACAGCAAAACTATCCACAAAGAAAGAAAAGGGGGTGGAGGGAGGAAAGAGGGCAGAGGGAGGGAGGGAAGAGAAGGATAAAAATAACTTGGATATATTGAAATATTGTACTCTGTAGCATATGAAAAAAAGGGAACTGTGTATTCACTTATGGAAAGGCATTGACAGTACAGTACCTTTAAACTGTAAAAACCTACATATTATCTATGTAATAGCTGCTTTGATTTGTTTTGAAACAAGGTCTCTTGTAGACCAGGCTGGCCTTAAATATGTAGTCAAGGATAGCCTTGAACTCTGCATTCCAAGTGCAGCCATACCCAGATTTACATTCTCTTTTTTAAAACTTAACTTTGAGGGCTGTAAATGTAGTTGACCCAATAAAGTGCTGGCCTAGAATGCAAACATCCTGGGCTCTATAACCAGCATTATATAACCCAGATGTGGCCGTCTCAAAATACAGTGTATGCATGTATGAAATTCTCAAGTAATAAACACATTATATTTTTAAAAACCAACTTTTAACAGCCTTTTTCTGCTATAGTCCTTTTAATTTACCCTTGAACTGTTTATCAAATATGGCCCACCTGATTAGAATTCTTTCAGCAAAGATTATAGACTGAATCAGTACTGACAAAATTCTGTGTCACACCAGTTTGGCACAGGAGTGCTAAATGATTGTGGTGATACTTTATTTAAAAAATAAATTTAAACAATGTGTTTGGAGAGATGTTCAGTGGTTATGAGCACTTGCTGCTTTTGCAGAGGACCTGGGTTTGGTCCCCGGTACCAACCAGGTGGCTCACAACCACTTGTGACTCCAGTTTCAGGGGCTCTGATGCCCTCTTCTGGCCTGTGTAGACATTGCATGCACATGATACAGACATGCCCGTAAAAGAATCAACCGCATGAGATAAATACATCTTTAAAAAAATAATTTCTTTACATTGTCACTCTTAAGTGCTTACAGTGGCATGTGCATGACTTATAAACCAGAACTCAGTGAGAAGCTTACAGGCTAGGTGAAAATTTTGCCAGTTGCTTTGTTCTTCCCAACTCAGGTAAACTTGGCAACCACACTTACACCCGGAGCACCATATGATGTAAATTTTGTTCTAAGTGACCAAAATATGCCAAAAAAGTTCCCTGTGTATTCTTAGTCTGAAGGTGAGGTGACGGTGTTGCCCACATAGCTGCTGAATGTAATGGACTGCCGTGGTCAGTTTTTGCCAGCTGATACAAGTTAGAGTCTTCAGAAAAGAGGGAACCTCAGTTAAAGCTCTGCCTCTAGCAGAATGTCCTGTGGACATGACTTCGGGGCATTTTCTTGATAAGTGGGTGGTGCCACCTTGAGCAGGCAGGTAGTCCTGGGTTCATAAGAAAGCAGTCTGAGCAAACCATGAGGAGCAAACTAGTAAGCAGCATTCCTCCATGGTCTTGATTTCAGCTCCTGCCTCCATGTTCCTGCCTTGAGTTCCTGCCCTGACTTCACTTCATGATGGACTTAACTATAAACTGAAAGAAACCCTTTGTTCCCCAAGTTGCTTTTGCTTTTGGTCATGCTGTTTATCACGTCGATAAAAAACAAAGTAGCACATGGGACTTTAATAATGAATTTCTTGGTTTATTGATGTCTTGTCTCACAAATCCTTTAAGTCTGTTCCTGTACAGCTTGAATGGTCAGCGAGAATGAAACTTCTTTAGGATTAGGATTGAGACCTTCACTTATTATTGGAAAAGAGGTTTATCCTAGAAATAAAAACCCGAGTCAATGTTAGAAGTAAAAGCAGGGCCCCCAGCATACTATGCAGTTAATAGGATATTAACATTGTGCTTCAAATCCCCCATACAGTAAAGGACCTTGACAAACACTGGGTGAGAAGTGGGTAATAAACTGGCTTAATATTGTTTGGATACATCAGTCCTTTCTTCAGACACAGCAGTTGTGCTTGACAGTATGGAGACTGTTGGAGGGAGTACAGTCAACACTAGTCCTTTTGTTCTGTTCAATGCAGAGCTCTTTCCTGTGTGTTTTGAGAAATTTCTATCACACAAAACCATACTCTACCTAAATAAGGAAACTACTAAGACAATAATGTTGCTAGATTAAACAAAGGAAGAAATAAGATGACTGGGTAAGTCACATTTCATACAAGTAGCAATGTTTAGTGTCTAACTCCTGATACATATGTATTAACTAAGTCTGTCCTACATCATTCAAAAATAGGTTCTCTTGGGTTTTATTCTGCAACCCTGAAAAGCAAAATATCTGTTCTCCAGTCTCCTTTGATGACAGGATGTAGGGTAGGATGGACATGTGACCAGGGATGGCCAATCAAATGCATGGGTCCAGAGTTGGATCAGAAGAAGCAAGAACAGTGACAACAGCATCAACATCTGGTTTCCGTGGAAACAGTGATGTAGTGGTAACTGCAATGAAAGCTTTGTCATCCTGTGTCCAGTAACATAGAAGCAGAGACAGTAACCATTCCCATGGACTCAGAGACACATTGGCTTGCTGGCCTCTGCATCCTGAACTTCCAAGTTCAGTCCTTGGAAGACCATTCTCTGCATGGGTCAACATCTTTTCAACACACCCCCTTTCTGTTTAAATTGTCCAGAAGCACATTTTTATTTTCTCCCTATTGAAACCCTGTTTACAAATGAAATGAGATTTAGGGAAAGAAAACAAAGACCATAAACATTCAAGTACAATCTGCATTCATTTTCCTCTCCGAGCGGCGCAGTGTTAAGAGCACAGAGCAGGGAGCGGTACGCGCTGAGCTCCTGGCCCAGCTGTGCCCCTCTCTGCTGAGTGGCCCTGTTCATTTCTGTGAGATGTTCTCAGAACACTGCTTTGAATTTCAAATGAGTCAGGACTGAGAGCAAGGCCTAGCACGTAAAAGGTATGTGCGTGATTTAAAAAAAAAGCAAAACAAAAAACAAAACATCCCTTAAAATTTCAAGTCGTTTTCAGAAGCAAAGCCAGTGAAGTGTGATATGACTGCAATGATTTTTCCTCCAGGTGCTAGGACAGGGTCTTGGAGGAATCTTCAGTATGAAGTACGTCATCCCGCAACTGACAAAGGCTAGATCCAGTTAATTACCTTTAATGCTCACATTCATGCCTCTCGCCCTGCAGAATCTATTAAGCCGGTGAACTTTGTTAGTGTAATTTTTGAAGTGAAATAGGTAATGTTCAGAAAGTCTATGTGTCATAAAACAGCTCCGCCAGTTAATTAAGGTCCCACAGAGTCAATTATTAATAATCCACGTAGAAATGTGTTCGTGGGGTGATCAGATAGTTTGAATGCTGTTATCAGATTAATAAAGGGGGTTGGGGTTTTGTTTTATCTGTTTTGAGACAGTGTGTCAGATGTAGGCCACGTTGAGCTTCGACACACACCCCCACCTCCGAAATGCTGAGATTAGAGGAATGCGCATCACCACGCTCAGTTTATGTGGTGATAGATATGGAATCCAGGCCTTGTGCATATCCGGAAAGCACTTCCTAGTTGAGCTACAAACCTAGGTCCTAAAGAGGAGTTTTCTATGGAACCCAATAGGGTTCCACACCCTGAGGCAGCAACTTATACATGGGTCCATGGGAAGCAAGGCAACAACAAACCCTGAAAGAAGAGAGAAAGGAGACTGGGTGACACGTGAGCCTGAGGACAGAGTAGGTGACTGTGGACAAGCGCCAGGGCCTCAGGTGACATGAGGCTGGGGGGAGGAGCGGTGCCCTGGACTGGAAATTCCCCTCCCACGGACTCATTGAGAAGATTCTTGGGGAGAGTCTCCTCTTCCCTTTGACTAGACTTTACCAAGAAAAATGAACAAAACAAAACAAAACAATGATGCAAACATAGAAAACATAACCAGGAATGAGATCTGGATGGTTTCAGAATCCCTGTCAGTGTGCCCCATAACAGGGGGTTCCAAAACAATCTGCCATCAACTAGAAACAAAAGGAGCCATGGGAAAAACTGCACCAGTGTCAAATTCAGACACATGGGTGAGGAACGTAGTCTTCTTGTGACCGTTAGTCTGGAGGCCCCACGAGATAGAGTCAAGGAGGAGGGACAAGCTTAGTATATGTCAGTAAAGCTTCCTGTTACTGTAAGAAATACCTGAAATAACTCACTAAGAAAGTGTGAGGAGAGGTGGCTCAGCTGTTAAGATCCCTAGCTGCCCTAGCAGAAGACCCAAGTTCAGTTCCTAGCACCCATAATGAGCAGCTCATAAATGCTTATAACTCCAGCACCAGAGGATATTATGCTCTCTTTTGGTCTCTGCAGACAAGTACACATGCACACCAACAACACCCACACCCACACCCACACACACACACACACACACACACACACACACTGTTCTAAAAGCAGTTTACTTTGGTACAGAGTTTGTGAGATTTCAGTTTATGATTGAGGGGCACCATTGCTTTGGGCTTGTGATAAGCAAACACGTGGTCAGGCAGCCAGAGGAGGAGACTAGGGAACCCACAGATCCTTTGGAGGGTCTGTCTTCATAACATGGAGACCTCCTCCTATCCCACCACTTTCCAGTAGAACTCTCTGGGGACCAGTCCTTAACAGAGTCCTCATGGGGACACTTAAGCTCCAAACTCTAGCATTCTCCAAGCCTTGCATGACATTTAGCTTTCAAGACATGCAAATCCTTCTGTTGACCATTTGGGAAGCTGCTTTTGATTGAAATTTTTCTTTTTAACAGTGGTTGAATTTCTGGCAAAACTGTAGTCAGGAATTCAGGATTTCAAGTTTTCTTTGGTGGGAAGAGGGGGTGGGGAGAGAGAGACAGACAGCCATAGGTACAGACATAAATGTCGTGCTTTTACGTTTTCCTAAAGACTTTCATTCATCTTTAGATCATCTAGCTCATCTGTTGTGCTTAAACTTGGCACTCTTTCTACGAAGGAGTAAATAAAGCAGTCAGCTTACTTAGTGGTTTTTTTTTAAACACTACTGTGGTAGCTACTTCTGTATCACTGTGACTAAAATCAAACAGAAAAAGGTCGGGGAGGAAGTCTATTTTGGATCCTGGTTTCAAAGGGTTCAGTCTATCATGACAAAGAAGGCAATAAAAATATAATGGACTGTCCTAATGGGAGAATTTTTTAACAACTGTCTCCTTGTATGGAAGGCAAGGTAGAGAAACATCCAAATGCTTCTTTTGATCTCGGTAACTGGGGAGTTGTCTCAGCTCCATCCGAGCCTGTGTTTCTAGCTCCTGAGTTACAGGACCATGGTATTTGGGGTCATGGTGCGGTCTCACTACTTATTTCTCCAGCGTGGCATTCCTGGTGAGTGAGTGTGTATATAACCAGAGTGAGGATGGGTGCTGTGAAGTTCTCATTCTGTACAATCCCCAAATCATTCTCCTTTCTCCATTTTTAGTGTTAGATATATAAGGACAAGGCAGCGTAAATTTCTAGGGCATAAAAGCCCATTGTCAATGATGGATAGAGTTTCTTGGGTCATCTCTCGTAAAATAGAAATTTTAGTAAAAAAAAAAAAAATCATTGGCTGAGACCTTACAACTTCCATAATTGACGGCTATGTGCCCCTTAACTGCTAACTATGATTTCTGCTCCTGTGATTCCCAGCCCCTTTCAAGGCAGTGCTCACATCTTCTCTCTGACCTTGGTACCCATTGCCAAAACATAAGTAACCCTCAAAAAAAACAATTACGTTTAGAGTTGGAGTAGATTCAGCTCTTAGGGTGTTACATGGTCACCACCCCATGCTGCTCTGCCGTCCTGTCAGTATCCATATTCACCAAAAGAGTGAGTCCTCTCTGCCTTCATAGACTTTGAAATCTTAGAGATGAGTAATAACATCTCTCCTCAACAATAATGATTAAGCAAAACAAAACAAAAAATGACTGTGAATTTGTCCCAGGTTGACTTTTAAAATTTGACTATTACCAGACTATTTAAAATTCTAAAACCTGTATCTCCCACAAAACAGTAATGATTGGATTTTGTTTCTCCACCAAAGGGAGAATAGGTTTCAGGACAACCTACCAAAGCAATGTCCAGTCCATTTAGTATTAAGCAAGGGCTCAAGTATAGGTGCCTGGGAGAGAGCAGAGAAACCTGTTCGTGTCAGAAATAGAGACAGAAATAGAGATGGAGTTTGTTGCTGGCACTTGTAGTTGTTAGCTACTGTGGTGGCTCGGTCTGCCAGACCTCAACAGAGGGAACCATCATCCTGGCTAGTGCCAGACTGAACATCTGAGTTCTGGTGTTTTTATTGATCCAGCACTCTTTGGGTACAGATCATAAGCAATCAAACATCCCACACATAAATCCAACACCTGCAGGCAACACAAAATGCAAGACCTAGGGAGACCCTCCTCCAACAGTTCACACAATTATTTTGAACATAACTAAAAGTGAACTCCACAACATTTCTCTTTTTTGTATAAAAAATTGTTTTACCTTTACTACACAATTAAACACTATACCAGCAAAACTATTTACAAGAGGAACAATCACAAGTTGTTAATGCACAGGACCAAATGAAACCAAACATCAAGCTTTCACAGTGTCTTTGGACAGCAGAAAAACATTATCAATGTCCAATTATCTGGAATTCGGTCATGATGTTCTGGGCGCCTCCAAAGGGCTTGGATCACTTCTTGGGCTGTGACCTCTGCAGCACATGCAGTTTATCCTCCAGGCTTCAGCTAGCTTCATTCCACTGCTGCTGCTGTTCTTGGTGATCATCCCATGGGGTCTTCTGCTGCAACTGGGCTGCACTTTCACCAGTAGCCTCTCTTGGGCTCACTTCATGGTGCCAAATCTCAACTTCTTTACATGACCCCTTCATCTAGGCCTTCAACTACTACTAAGGCTTCACTTTTACCAATGGCCTCTCCTGGCCTCTCATAGTGCCAAACCTCAGCTTTGGCACTTTAAGGAAAGTACTAAGTTTGGCTGCCAGCATGAGGTACAACCTCGGCCAGTTATGGAAGACAGCTTCTGTGTGGTGACCCTCAGGAAAATTTGCAGATTTTAAGGTAGAGTCTAGTTGGCAGGAAAAGCAACTAGTCCTTGCAGTTTAACTAATTGGCTTTTTGGCTCTAAGCTGCAGCTTCCACAATAGCAGGGGAACCTGGGCCTGTGGGAAGAATCTCTGGCCAAAAAGTCCTGGGGGCTTGCCATTTCCACCTGCCACTGCTACAGAGAAACATTTAACCTTCTTTATAGACCTCAAACACAAGATCTTGAGCTTCATGCACACACAAAAAAAGCTATCAGAAAACTCGGTTTGTGAAACAGTACACTACCACCAGCGGCCGGAGGAAGCATTAGCTCCATGATCAGGAAAAGCTGTAAGAATCTTGCTTTTTCCTGCTCCCAGCTGAATTCTTTATCTCTAAAGGCCTCTATTCTGTAGCTCACCTTGGAGCTTCTTTTCTTGTTTATTTACTAACTTCACAGCCTTTTCTCTTTATAGAGGCTTATTTCTTTGTCTCCTCTTCCTTCAGGAGCCTTCAATTAATACCTTAATCTCTAACCTCTGGTAGCTTCCCTGAGCATACTTTACTGGACTCTGTGAGGTCTGGAGTTTCTTTCTCTTCTTCTTTGTCTCCATGTTGGATTAGCTGGCATGATGTCCTGTCCCATATTGATGCACTATTTGTAGTTGTATGCCACTGGGGTGGCTCAGCCAAAAAGACAAGGAGGTGCTTTCATATGTGGAATCCCTGCCAGACCTCAGCAAAGGGAACCACTGTTATGGCAAGTGCCATACTGACCATGGAAGCCCATGCATCTGAGCTCTGGTGTTTTTATTGATCCAGCACTGCTCAGATGCAGATAATAAACAATCAAATATCCCCCACATAGATCCAACATCTGTAAATAAGACAAAATGCAAGACCTCACCCAACAATTCACAAAACAATTATTTTGTACATAACTAAGAATAAACTTCCACAACAGGCACTCACTAGCTTCTTCTCTAAACTTGCAAGTGCTCATTGTTCTGAGTCACAGTGAACCCCTCTGGCCCAAATTCATTCTGTCACTTGTCCCTCTCCAAACTCCAAACTCCCCCAGTCTCTGTCCTGCCAATCAAAGCCTATGCATGAGCAATCCTCAGGCCAGCCTGAAAGAAAGAACTCTGATGAAATCTACAAAATACGTGAACCCAAGTGTTCTTCTCTCTTCTAGAGGACTTGTGATCTTTCTAAGATATTTTGTTTAACAGATAAACTGTGTATAGTTAAGATGGTGATATACTGATCTGGTGGACAGTTACATCTGGCAATGGATGTGTGAATTACCTAACATGCTTATGGGTTTTGTGGTAAGAAGATTTACAATGTATTTTCTCAGCAGTTTTTCAAATGCACAGTGTATTGCCATTACACATTATGTTTAATGAGTAGAGATTAGCAATCCCTAGAGGCTAGGACAAGTACAGGGGACTGAGGAAAGTTGGGAAGTAGGTACAAAAATACCAAACAGTTGCAGTGTTCTGTTACCCTGTCTGATGACTAGTCACAATCACTGACTACACACTTCAAAACAGCTAGAGAAGGGTCTGGAGGCTCTAGCACGGAGACATCAGGTTAGTGTGATCATGCAGCGTCATCTTTCTTCGTCTGGTTTATTTTAACCCCTGTCCATGTTGCCATGATTGACAGGATTCCATCCTTTCCCACAGTTAAAGAATATTCCTTTATTCCTTCTCATCTGTTCCTTTCCCCATGGATATTATAGTTGATTCTCTGTCTTGCCAATGTGTCTAGCTGGGACAGCCATGGGAAAACAAGCAGGTCTTTGATTTACTGAGTTTCTTTGGTGCGGTCTGCACCAGTCATGGGATGTCTGGGTCATGTGGTAGTTGCATTTTCAGAGGTTTGAAGAACCCTTACACTGTTATCACGGGGCTGTACTAATGTCTACACATTTCCCACTTTCTGTCTTCTTGCCTAAATTTATAATTATTATTATTTTTGACTTGTTGAGAATAGTCATTCTTAGTAGGACAAGCACGCTCACCATGACTTTGAGTCATGGTCTCTTTAATAGTTAGTAACTTGAACTTTTTTTTTGCTTTTTGTTTCAGTTATTTATTTTATTTCTAGTTGACTTTAACTGTCACATGGAAACATAAAACTTGTACATATTTTTCAAGAGTCTTGTGATGTTACACTAAGTCATGTAATGTTTTAATTGGACTGAATATGACAGTGTCCTCAAATGCTGACCACGTCTTTACAGCAGGGTCTTCCACAGTCTTCCCTCCTAGCTTTTTAAATACACAGTACATTATTGTTGGCTTGATCGCCATACTGCTCCACACCACACCTGGGCCACTCACCGGCCTTCAATAATATACCCGCTGGGCATTTTATATGTTCTTTTACAAGAGATCTCTACTCAAGCCATTTACCTATTTTTAATCAGACCATTTGGGCACTTTGTTGGTAGCCTATTCACTTGGGAGTTTTCTTTGCTTCTTTATTTCAGTGATGTGCCTCTTAGAAATATTTTTACTGCAGCCCATGAGCAGTCCATTGTCTCATCATAGCTGAGTCTCTTGACACATTCGGCAGCTTATCTTTAAAATTCTCCCTGATCTGTTGGTGATATAGAGGCATTTTCTGTTATTTCCATGATTCAGAGTCCTAGTTCCATCCTACTGTGGTGGGAAAGCATCTGATATGGGTCCTGTTCTGTTGAATTTGTCTAGACTCTCTGTGGCCTGACAACTGATGTGCCCCTGAGAACCTTCCAGATACATTTGGGAGGGATGTATATTCCCCTGATGGTGAATAGTACATTTCACATCATTTTTATCTGAGCTGTAGTTTAAGGCCAAGGTATTCTTCCTGGCTTTCTGTTGGGATGATTTGTTCATTGAAATTCAGTTACTGAAGCCCTCTGCTATTGTAGCACCCCAGACTCTCTTTGGATCTATCAACACAATTTGAACACTCAGATGCCACATTGCTGGTCACATATATAGCTACAGTTATTATATCTTTCCAGTGAAGTCAACCTTAATCATCATGTAATGATGCTCTGTATACCCTTTTATAGTTTTTATATAACATGTATTTTTATTGAACACAAGTATAGTAGCTAGTCTTAATTTCCTTCAGATTCTATTCTCATTAAATATCATTTTTTACCCCTTCAGTGTGAATCTGTGTGTGCCTGGCTTACATCTTTTTTAAATGATAGCCCTTTACTGGATAGCTGGAATACACTAATACATGTAGAACATTTCTATTGTCAATGCTTGACAATAGATATGCCCTCTGTAAATGTTAACTTGTTTTATTGTTACCACAGGTTTAGCCCCTAACAAAATTAAGACAGTTAAGAGATGAGAGAAGAAAAACAATCAGGGCAGAAACAAACTAACACTGTAGGTATTGAGGTTGATTGAGACTTTGATCCTAAAAAGCAGTCCTGAAGATTACTCTATTTTTCTAATCAATCAAAAAGCATTTACTGGGCACCTGCCTTCTATACAGATACTTGAGGCACTGTGTGTGTGTGTGTGTGTGTGTTGTGGGGAAAATAAATTACATTCTTAACTGTAGAACACAATGGGCAATAATGATGTGAATTTAGTCTTTTAATCACCACACCAGTAAAGAGCATATTGCTTCCAAACACAGCTCCCAGGAAGAAGTGACATCAACTGCTTATAATGAGGGAAGTTCACCTTGAATCCCAGCCCTGAGAAATGGCTGCAGGAGATTCGGAAGTTCGAATCCATCCTCTTCATAGTGAGTTTGAGACCAGCCTGGCCTGTGTGAGACCATGTCTCAAAGAAATGAAACAATTTTTAAGTAAGTAATGAACAAAGAAAATGTACTAAGGATGTGAACTTCTTAAACAGAGAGACAGCAGAGGCATGGAAATGGAGTACAACAAGTTTCACTCACTGATTAATGTATTCATTCATGAAAAATGATGAGTCAGGTGCTATGTGAATGTCAAAGATACAAGAATGAGCCCTGTTCTTATGGGCATCATCATCAAAGGGGAAAATTACAGATAAATCTAAAGTATAGTGTGTACAGGGCATGCCTGGTTGTTTATGAGAGAAGCTTGGAAGAACATTTGGAGAGAGGATTTGTGCAGAGTATTGTGACCAATGGGCTCTGGGGAAATGACACAATTCCTTATCCCAGAGATAATGAATGCTGCTTTTTATCCAGAGTGCGCTGACCCCTTGTGATAGATCTTGCAGCTGAATAGCTGTTCACACTAGTGGGCCTGACTCAGTAGAAATTAGAATAAGACTACTGTGTGGACCTGGCATACTCAGAAAGTATTCCATACTCAGCAGAAGATCCAGGGGACATCTCCACAAAAGTGACTTGCTGGTGTTAAGCCAAGAGGGAAAGAAGAAAAAATAATCTTCCTTAGGGATCATGAGCCAATAGTTGATGCTGATGGGGACCGGATATCACAAATACTAATTAATTAATTATTAATTAAGCCCTACAAATTAAAAGTGTAAAGTGGATCCGGCCTGGTTGTGTTGGCTAACTTAGATCTTACAGGTGTCCACATATCAACTTACCATTCACAGAGTCTCTAAGCACCTGAGTCACAATCACTGTGAACTAGATCCCATGGTAATTCACAGAAAGAGCCCCAAAAGTCAGTTTCTAGAATGATCAGAGGTAGATTATGAAGTAAGCATGTTTAATGTTCCTACATTTAAAATCATTTCAAGTGTGATGAAAGTATATAAGAAGATACCAAAACCAACCAAGCAGATATCAAGAAAGAGCAGATCTCTAAATAAATAACATGGCAGATAATTACACGTTTGGGACAGGTGACTTTTTATTTCCCCCTCCAGAGGCTCAGTTCTTAATTGCTAACATGGGAATGCCTTTCTATTTAGCAGTCCACAGTAATGTCACCTCCAATTATATCTTACTCTCTTCCCTCACCTTAGGCTCTTTGAAATGTATGGAAATGCTCACAACTAAGACAACAGCGCGAGAGTTCTAAAATAGAACATGAGTTCCCCCGAGCAGCATTGCATCAGCAAGTTCACCAGCATGCGTTTGTCCTTGAGTCCTCGCACCTCCCTGCTTTATGAATGCTTGCCTGCTGATGCTTCTGGAGTCCTTTGAGGGGACACAGATTTAAGTGAGCAGGAATCAGTGATGTTTCCTTCTGACAAGAATGCTGACCTTTGATACGCATTTCCTTTTTGTCACAGTAGCCTACTTAGAAGTCAGAGTTTCATGAAATCTTTTTCGGAACTCCAGTATTAATGAAAAATTCATGAGCTCGCATATTGCATAAGTCCAGCAGGACAGTGTTAGCAATGCCTTCTATTTATTCCCCCATCTGCCTGCATGATTCATAATTCCCCTCTGCCCCTTCTTCACCGTGAAATCTATACAAAGGCTCACTTGTGTTGATTATATAAACCCTTTTCTTCCTAGTCATTGCAAAGTTGGATCCATAGATGGTTCCCATAGATCTCTAACCTAGGGCTCTGTCCTGACGGTACTTCTACCTAAAGGGCAGAAGAGGGTCTAAGGCCACAACTATGGGACTGTGCTGCCATCTACCGACTGGAGGTCAAGAATGCTATGCTTCTTAAAAAAAAATAGAATTCTGGAGTTCTCCACACAATCCTCCCCAAAAGATACCAGTGGTGGAGAAGCCCTGCACTTAGCTCCCATATCCTAACCTTCAAAGGAAGGAACTTTCTGAGTAAGAAATTAAACTCTAGTGGTAGAGTGGAATTCAGATGTAAATACAAGACCCTAAAAGCTGTAGTTAAACTTACAGCCAAGTCAGATGTTGTGGAATGAGTAAATGTATGAGTGTGGTTTGTTTTGCATTTATAACATAGTCAAGAAGGGATGAAGGGTCAGAAACTGTGATCCTGGTTAGCAATGTTGAAGTTGTTAATTTTCAATGGATGAGTTTCTTAATTTTCAAATGAGAATAATAACAGTTGATGCACATCTCCAGGAGTCGCTGTGAGGAGTATACCAGTTACTGTTTGCAGAGTACTTAACACAGTGCCAAGTATGGACTAACCACTCACTTCTATACTGCTTCATTCTAGTCACTAAAATCAAAGCCTACCGTGCAGGATCAGTTCCCTAATGTCGTAGTCACTGTTGCATTGCTGTGAAGAGACACTATGATCACAATAACTCTTATGAAAGAAAGCATTTAATTGGGGGCGTGCTTTATAGTGTCATCATGGCAGGTCCCATCACGCCCATGATGGGCATGGTGCTGGAGAAGTATCTGAAAATTCTACATCCTAATCCATAGGCAAAGAAAGAGACTGGGCCTGACATAGGCTTTTGAACTCTCAAAGCCCACCCCTAGTTACACATTTCCTCTACCAAGGCCACACCTCCTAATCCTTCTAATCTAATCAAAGAGTTCCACTGCCTGGGGACTAAGCACCCAACTATATGAGACTGTGAGGACCATTATTATTCAAACAACCACAACTAGTATCAAAGCTTGCAAGAAAGAAAAGAGAATATTTGGTAAGTGAAGTAAATTGTACAGATACAAGAAATGTTCAGTCTGGAACAGCTTGAAAAAGCACCCTCTCACTTTCTTTTTGCTATCATTTTGAGGTGCTTTTTCGAATTCAGGCTCTTTTTTAAAATTAGTGTCTAATAAACATTGTATCACAAGCCACTGTAAGCCAGCCACAGCTGTGAGTTAGCTCCATGCTTGTGCATCGAGCGTAGCTGTTATTCCTGATACTAGGCAGGAAGAACCTGCATCTGTCAGTCAATAAACCACTTGAAACCATTTGAGGAAGGGCTTAGTTCTAATTAGCATCTAGAGCTTCCCTTTGATGAAGCAAAAGAACAGCTTCTCTGCCCTGAAATAACTATTCTACTAAGAAGTGTGCTGGTCATTCCAAGTCCTGACTAAATAGAACCGAGAATCATAATCTCCATGATTGTGAGAAGAAAAAAAAAATCAATCAATCAATCAATAAAAAAGATAAAAATTGAGTAATACCTCATGCAGTTAGGCTACATTATTCCCATTATGTGTGACTTTGAGTGGTATGCAATAAAAATAAATTTAAATAAATTAACTAGAACCCCCTCATACGTATAAACTAGAAATTTCATTTGTAAAGCATTCACTTGCAGACAATCTTTTCTGTGCATCATAAAACACAGGAACATCTCTCAGGTATTGGCACACTGATCAGATTGGGAATCTTGGTCACAATCACCCTCAATAACCAGAATTTAAAGTGTTCACCAAATCCAATGGTCAGTGCCAGATACACAGAAAATCTGTCCCTAACACTCATCCACAATGGATTAGCAAAAATATTAATGACTGCTGCATAGAAAGTGATGATCTCACTAATAATGTATTTTTTACGACATTTTGGTCGCGCACATTTGCTGTGCCATTCCCTCTTGTCTGTTTGGTTAGCTCACACTTACTTGTCTGTCACACAGCACTTTGTATCCCATCTCCTGATGCTACTTATTCTGGTTCCCTGGATTGGGACTGTGGAGGGAACCAGCCTTTCCCACAAATGGGTTCACGGAAACTCTACGCAGGAGGGAGTACGAGTGCAGGAAAGATGAGGAATGACAAATGAACAGGGTAGTTCGTTCTTTCATGGGACCCGAGGAAATGACACGCATGATTGAGCTTTAAAATGACACGTGGAACACGCTTTAGAGTAAAACGCAGGAGCGTTTTTAATAGGGGAATTAACAGTGTACATATTAAGAAAAGAGAGGGGCAAGAGAGAGACTGACATTGCAGTGTGCCTTGTCAGTGGAAAAACCACACCAAGAAGAGAAGGAGGGAGAAACTGACAAATACACATTACCAGGGAAAGGGCCACACCAGAAAGAGAGAAAATTGCTCTGGCCAGAGGTTTAAAAAACCAAATAGTTTTTTGGTATGTAGATGTTGCTCAGGCCTTCAGAGGAACTGGTTTCATATGTAGATGTAGTCACGCCCAGGGGGGGAGGAGCCAGGTGTCCTTCCTCCTGCAGACTTACAAACTTTGAGGTTATCTTGTTTGCTAAGAAAGAACATTTGACTTAATACTGTTAGCTGAATAATATCTCTGTCTGCCCCAAACAGAGCAGAGTGCCATGTAGGCAAAGAAGGTTTTTATTTAATAGTTTTTAGCTGTTTGGTGCATATTATTTTTTCTCTATCTAGGCTCCTTTTCCTTCTATATATATGAATAGGTAGCTTTACACATGCCAGGACTTAGAAGCTCACAAGATATTTTACAATGACAATTACTTTTGAGTAAAAAATGGCCGCTTCTCCTTCTCAGCTAACACCAGCCAGCGAAGGTATTACTAGGCCATGCAGACATAATGAAGGGCTTTTGTTACCATTACAGCAAAGGGGAGAAAGGGCTGGTAAGCTGAAATTCTCAGCCAGGGAGTCTGGAACCTTGTTGACAGACTTCAACCGTGTTGCCAGGGTATTGGGGCTCCCAGCCTGGGACCAAGTAAGTGCTCATCTTCAATTCCACGTAAAACCCTGGGGATTTACTCTGTGCAGTGGCGACCTGTTTACTCTTCTTGAAAGGACTTAGTCTTTGTCACCAATGCTGTGCCAGCACCTAGGACTGTGGATTGTTCATTAAGGGGTCAACATGTGTTTAACTGAATATGCCATGGTCTTCCACGGAAACATGAAAGAAAATACCTTTCACACTCTTAGCGTTCAGTCTGCCAGCATTCATTCAGTCATCAAATATCCGGGCCACTGAAGTTGCAAAAGTACACAATGTGGTTCTGGTGGCTTGGATGAGGAATGTCCCCGAAAGACTCAAGCATTTGCACACTTTGTCCCCAGTTGGTGGTGCTGTTCTGGGAGTTTTAGGATAGGTGGTCTTGCTAGAGGAAGTGTGTTACTAGAGGCGAATTTTGAGTGGTTAAAGCCTCATCCTACTTGCAGTTTGCTTCCTTTCTGCTTTGTTCCTTCAGTTGAATGTGTGTGCTCTCTGCCACCAGCTGCTGTGCTGTCCGCACTGTTATGGACTCTAACCCTCCGGAACCGTGAGTCAAAATAAGGTGGTCTTTAAGTTGTGTCGATCATGCTGTTTTATCCCTGTAACAAGGAAGTCATTGTCATAGCAGTAAGGCTCCCTGTCATCTCAGAGGTTGCAAATTTCAATCAAATACACAAATATACAGTGCTTTATATTGGCTAGCTACAACTGCAGTGGAGAAAATAGAGAAGACTAAGAGGAGACAGGGTAGTGTGTGGTTGTGATTTGCGTAGCGTGGTCATGCTCACTGACCTAGATCATTTGAACCCAGACCTGAGAGGGTGGAAAGACTAGCCACACAGGCATCAGGAGGAACATGCTAGGCACAGAGGAAGCCACACGCAGAGGTTCTGATGCCAGAAAAGAATTCTGGTTTTTGGATTATTGTGTGGATGATGCAGTGCTTGCAAGGGGCAGAAATAAAGATGTCGCTAAAGGGTCTCGAGGCTGTAGCTCAGTGGCAGAGTGTTTGTCTAACATGCACAAAGCCCTGGGTTCAAGTACCAGAACCTCCCCACGAGAAGTAACTGGGTCCTGTGAGCACTGTTGAGCAGCGTCTTTGAGTGAATCACTTCTGTGATTTGTCTCACCATCCGATTCGCTTCTGGTCTTAATACAATGACTTCCATTGCTGGGTGCTGTGCGGCATGTCAGGCTTGCTCCCTTGTGATCAGGGTGAACCCTGACGACTGGTCACTGTGTAGTGACTCATTGTCCCTTCAATCTGAGTGGGCCTTCCATACCTGTGTGTGTCTCTCTCTCACCAAAGACAGGATTCAGGAACAATCCACTGTATCTAGCAATCCTCCTATTCTTTACTTAGTTAAAGGAATTCTGGAGTTGGAATCAGAAAGCCGGGGAGCTATAGTTTCTAAAACATGAATCTTGGAATTATTCTTCCAGTGTATGAGAGGTCAGATAATTCTACTTTTCTAATTCATGAATAGGGGTAGCATTATCTACCCTTCAGGAGTTTTGTACGAAATTGGATTATCTCAAAAAAGAATTAAAAATAATGCCTAGTGCATAGCAAATACAAAATAAACAGTTTAGTGTTTTAAATTTGGACTTAGATGCTTGACCACTAGACTAACCGTGTACAATCAACAGATATATTTATCTATTGCTCAGAGAACTTTTCTCAGTTGGATTTGCATTACGGTCATTTGCAATGACGGTCACTTGCTGAGATGGTCAGCTCTTGCACCTGTGCCCACTATCACTCAGTGTGTGTGTTCCTCGAGATCCCTGTAAATGTGGATTTTATACCCAACACTTCACAACCTATCTGAAGATGGAGGGAGGTGCTCAGTAAACGTGCTGAGAGCATGAGTAGCTGGGCCTCCTGGGTTTCTTCAGGTGGCTCAGATAAGGTAGTCTCCACCACCTTTCACAACTTTGACAGAGCAAGGCGGTACATGTTGGCTGTTCTGCCTCCCCTACCCCACCTAGGTATCTCCAGTTAGATTTCCCAGGAAGTCTGCCTCTGAGATGCTTCGTCTTCTAACAAGCCTAAATGTCTTCCTGTCTAGAATGGTTTAAACATTCCCAGTGACCTTGTGTAATTTTCTTTATCTTTTTTAAGGATTTATTTTATTTGCAATTATGTGAATGTGTGTGTGTTTCTGTATACATGAGTTGCAGGTGCCTGCAGAGGCCAGAAGAAGGCATGTGATCCCCTAGCAGGGGGTTTGGGCCACCCAAAGTAGGTGCTGGGAACTGAGCTCTGGCCTTTGGCAAGAACAGCAAACTGCCGAGCCATCTCTCCAGTCCCGCTGACTGTTTGTCTCACATGGAACTCATTGTGACTCACTGGACAGGGTGGGGTGGAGTTGAACTGCTGTGAACATCTCACTGATAGAGACCTCAGAACTTAATAGATCCCAGCCACTAGTGCTTAGTAGGTCCTCTGTAAATATTGTGTGTTGAACCCACATTGTCACACTGCAGTTCTGTTCCTGGCAAGTGTTTTCCTTTGACATCTGGAACAGGACAGTATATCTTGGTGCACCAAGTCAACTGGTTGATATTCCAGATGTGATAGAGAATGTGGTTTAGCTTTCTAGAAGCTTCATGGGTTTGTGCTTTCATTTCCAAATCGCTTTGCTTAAACATGTGCGTGCTCACATTCCTTCAGGAGCAAAATCAAGGGCTGCAGAGTTTAATCTGTTGTTAACATTGCCAAGGAGATAATTCTCTTTGCTTGTGGCTATTGAATACTATTATGCTCATGTTTATGCAACTGCAAATGATTGAGATGTTTAGGAGTGTGTAAGAAAGCACGGTGAACTCCTGTAGCAGAATATGGTCCTGCCCTTAACAAATCACAGTTTACTGAGAAAATCTGAAATGAAAATTGAGTGAGAAGCGCCACAGTGTGGTTCCAGTAAGTAAGATCACGTGAACGCTTATGCACTGTCACAAAATAAAAGATACTCATGCAGTAAACGTCTAGGTCCTCTGGCTCTTACAGTCTTTCCATCTCCTTTTCTGTGGTGAACCCAGAACCCCCACATACTAGGTAAGTGCTCTACCATTGGGACATACCATAAGCTCCACATCTGGGCAGGTATGGGCAGCACCAGTGGAAAGAACGAAGACAGCAATTTTATTTTTTTTATGAACTTTTTGGTTAAGCAATGTTGTGGTCTGTTAGGTAACCGTATTTACATGTATTTAGGGAAGCTAATCTTTGCCTCCCTGTGGCAGGCACTGGTGCCAGAATGCAGGCCTATTTCCTGTGCCCCACACAGTTCCCAGTAAGTTTGGGAGGCAGATGAATATAACAAGTCACTGAGCAGTGAGACAGCACTCTCAGAAAGTGTGGAGATGCTCATGGATGGCCAGTTTTGTTCTGAGGATGAAGGGCAATGAGCAAGTGACCCAGAGGGTACCACTCAGAAAGGGGGAGAGAGATGAAATTCATACCCCAAACTGAAAAAGTTTTGGAAATTTGGGACGTGATTCTGTGTTACATGTTGGGAAAGCTACTCACTTCTAGAATCTGTTAAGTCTGTCTTCGTTTTCCAGTTTCTTCCTACGTATCTTCACAGTGTCCTTGGGAAATAAATAGGCTCGTTTCAATCATGCCGCATCATTGTTAGAGAATAGCGATTTGATCTTCAAAAACATGCGTCCTATCATTGCAGTGCAATCACACAGTGTTGCACGCTTATTCTCAAATGTCAGCTGTGTCCTGAACTTTAGCCCATTGGAGAAATATGGTCGCATTAAAAGTCAAACTCAAGAAGGTAGCACTGATGCCTACAGGAAAGCCGCTGATTTTGTCTGTTGATTTTGAATCCTGTTACTCCACTGAAAGTGTTCATCAGATCTAAAATTTTCTGATAGGATCCGTGGGGTCTTCAAATAAACACTCACGATAACAGCAGATAGGGGTAGTTGGACCTCTTCCTTCCCAGTTTGTATGTTTCTCTTGTCTTATCGCTCTGGGCTTTGAGCACTAGATGGAGTAAGAGTGGGGAGGGCGGTCTCGTCCAGCTGCTGTGGGGGGAAATGCCCTCCACTCCCGCTTAGTATAATGTTGGCTACAGCTTTTTTTCCCCCCCATATTTAGCCTTTATTAAGTTGGAGTGGGTTCCATCTAATCCTAAGTTCTTTGGATCTGGTTATTAAGGTATGTTAACCTTTCTCAAATGCCTTTTCTGTGGCCGTGGAGCTGATCGATGTGATTTCTGTGTTTAAGTCTGTTAATAATTGTAGGTTTGCTGGGTTGTGTGTATTGAACACTTTGCCTCCCTGTGATGAAACCAAGTGATCAAGTTGCTATGATCAATAGCACGTGACCTTCGTGTGACCTTGGTTTGGTTTCGCAAGTCTTTGGTTGAGAATTTTTGTTTGTTTATTTGAGAATTTTCTATATTAGGAAAATTGACCTATAATTGTGTTGAGTTTTTTTTTTGTATGTGTATTTGTGTGTGTGTGTGTGTGTGTGTGTGTGTGTGTGTGTGTTTATCTGATTTTGAAATCAAGATGATCCTGACTTTGTAAGGACTTTGGTAGTATTCTCCACATTTCTCTTTTGTGAAACTCTTTTTGTTTCTATTTCATTTATTTCTGCCCTGGTCTTTATTACATCTTTCTACTAGGTTTGGCATTGTTTTCTTGTTTTTCCAGAGCTTTGAGGTTATTTATTTGGGATCATTAGTTCATTTACTTATGTGAGATCTTTCTGATATTTTAGAGACAGCAGTTATAGCTACACAGTTTCCTCTTAGACTGCCTTAAGTGTCCAGAGGTTCTGGTAGGTAGTGTTCTCATCATCACTCGATCCTAGGAATATTTAAATAGCCTCGTTGATTCCTTCAATGATTGTCTTGAACTCACTGTTCAAAAGTGAGTTGTTCAATCTCCAAGTATTTGTGTATTTTTGTAGGGTGAGAGTTATCCTTGCTAGTTTTACTCCACTGTGATTTGAAAGTATATTCATGAGGTCACTCAGGCTCAGAAAGACAAAACCTACATATTCTTTCTAATATGTGGTTGTAGCATCTAAGCTAAAAAGGTGTAAGGAGGGTAAAGGAACATGTGTGATCTGAAAATGAGGGAACCCCGGGATGGGAAGCTCACAAGTGATGTAGGAGCAGGAGATGTGGGTGACAAAAGATCAGTCAAGACTAGTTGTGTGTGAAAATTCCATAGAAACCTGCCACTCTGTGGTAATTAAAAATCAAATCTAAAAATTTAAAGATGGATATAAAACAATTTTTGGCGAAATTCTTCCATCTAGTGGTCAAGTTGAGAAATTCACTTAGACGTGATCATGTTTTCTAAAACTCTGTTTTAGTTTCCTATTCACTAACAGTTATAATTTCTTTTTTTGCTCAGTTGTCAGGCTTCCAAAAATGTATTCTCATATTTGGCCTGATTCCCAAAAAAGCAGTTTCTCCAGAGAAAAGCAAGATGTGTATTTGTTAAACATTTGGTATGTCTTACCTCAGTTGATACGAATACTCTGAGCATGGCCCTCTTCCTTGCAAGTGTACCTGTCTGCACCCGGATAATTTACTAATGTTAAGACTTGAAGACTGAGAAACCAGCACAAGCGGTCAAAGTCTGGCAGTATCTTACAGATCGATGTGGTCTCCATCTACTGCCCCGGTTCTAATACTGCATGTTTTCCCTCAGTCTCCTTTTCAGGGGGCTTTGTCTGATTTTTCTCTTAGAGAATCATTTATGTTTACCTTAATGTTCTATTTGGAGAGCTCATGGAGCCGCACGTTCTCTAGCTCACTGCTTCAGTGCTGCCCCCTGCTTCTTCCTCTGCTCCCATTGTGCGTCTCTCATCGACTCCCCTTGGTCCCCCCACCCTCTCACTTCTGCTACCATATTCAATACTGGGCCAGTTCCCGTGGATCATCTTCCAATAATACTTTCTTGCTGGTGGTGGGAGCAAACTTGATAGTCTCTTATCTGTCTGTTCCCTGCCCTTGTGCCTTGATCATCCTCCCTGTTAGTACCTTCTATTCACCCAAAATTGGAACCCATGAGAGACCAGGGAAATGATCTCTCCAAGACCGGTGACTTTTTTTTGTCTCTCACGTACAGGAGCATGAGTGAATGATTGCATACGGGAGCCCTGGTGATTCTAAAAGAGGTACAGCACCAAAAAGTTCCACCAAAGCATGGGTAACAACCTCCCAGAAGCTGCATAAATTGATTCTACCATTCAGTCAACCCTCCTCCTCCACACTCTAATGCAGTGGTTCTCAAACTTGAGTTGCAGCCCCTTTGTGGGTCAAATGACCCTTTTATGGGAGTTGCCTAAGACCATCCTAAATGTCAGATTTTACGTTATGACTCATAACAGTAGCAAAGTTACAAGTATGAAGTAGCAGTGCAAATAATTTTATGGTTGGTGGTCACCACAACATGAGGATCTGTATTAAAGGGTCTCAGCGTGAGGAAGGTTGAGAACTGTTGTTCTAGCGCCTCTTGAGACTGCATGCAGCTGGGAGGGTTGCATGGATGAGCTTGTGTGCACTGGGCAATTGTGGCAAAAAGATGTAGCCCTGAGAGAGCACCTCATAGTTCTGGTTTTTGCCATGTCCTTGCATGGTTTGGGTCCCAGAATCCTCACAAAAGGCACAAGGAAATGAAGAAAATTCAGATGCAGAGAAGGCGGGATCAAGTGGTCTGGACTCTGACAGAGAAGCTGCACCATCCAGTTTATTGTATACTATGAAATAGAGAGGTGTAGTTATTGAAACAGCTGAAGAAGGCCAGGATATTATATACAGCGGAACAAAGAGGTGAGGGATTATACACAGCTGAAGAAGGAGGCAGGGTATTAGACACAGCTGAAGGGGAGGTGGGCCTAACCATTCTGAGTAGGAGCAGTCCCTATAGGGGAACAGTCTTCAGGCTGTAGCATCTGGGGAGAGAACACTGTGGTGGGGATTTTCTGCACACAACATCAACACTCAGACCTGAGGAAGACATTGGCACCGATGGGTCTGAGGCACCGGTCCTTGGCATGGCCATGCTCACGTCAACAATACACATTCACCCAGGGCTTCACTCCCCACAGTTTAAAAATCACATTATACAACTGGAGTATAACCTTGTCTGTAATTTGCCGATGGTTAGTATTTTCTCTCTGCCCTCATCACAAAGTTGCAAATTCACAACTTCAAGGCTTTATCATGACTTTGTCCAAAATGATACATTTGGTACATCATTGTGCTTTAAAAACACAGGCACATGAAAAAGAATAGCAAGCCCAGAAACAGATGCTAAGAGAAACATGCATTTTCCCAGAAGCCTGAGGGTCACCAGAATGCGGAATTTTTATTGCAGAAGTATTTACCCCTCAAGCACCTTACAGACAAAGAGAATGGATATGGTAACTTCTCAGTGATGAGGACCCCCATGAAAAACAAAATTTAGTGGGATTCAGCTGAGACTCAGTCTGTTCTGTCATGGGGGTTTAGAAAGGAAATTGAGGAAAGTCTCTGTGAAGATGTGGAGTTCGGGGAAAGATCAGAGGAAGTGGGTAGATGCAGGAAGGTACGAGTACCAGGAAAAACAGGGATCATGACCATCAGGTAGTTTCCAAATGAATTAGCTAGAAATTTCTATATTGAAGATTAGCGATAGGCTTTAAGGGAGGCCAAACCTCAGGGAACACCAGTAACAAGGTGCTTAGAGCTGAGTAATCAGGGGTTATAATAGGATCACAATATGCATGATTTGTATATACTTCTGTTTGTTTAATGTGTAATATTTTTGTTCTGAGAAATCTATATGATATATTTGCCTCCTTTTTCCTCACTTCTCCCACAATCACCCTCTTCCACCTTCCCTTCCCATCCCACACAACTTTGAGATTTCATCTCTCCCCAATTCCTACCACGTCCAGTTTGCGTTGCTAGTCTCAGGAGTGAGACCAGCCCTGGCATGGGGTTGACCCACCAAGACTCACATCATTGTCAAAGAAAACTGACTCTCTTGATGCTTGGAGCATCTTATCAAATAACTCTTCAGCTAGTCATGGGGTTTTGTACCCATCTTCCCCCTGTCTGCTGGGTATTTCTCTGACTAGGGCTTCTACAGGTGTTAAGCCTGCTATTGCAATTGCTATGAGTCCATATGTTCAATGTCCACTGGTTTTCTTTTTATGATAACCACCACCCCTGGGTCTTACAATATTTCTTCTCTCTCTTCCTTGAAAGGTTCCCAAGCTTTGGTGGGAAGGTTGTGATCAATATGTCTCATTTAGGGCTAAGTATTTCACAATCTCTCGTTCTCTGCACATGGACCAGGCGGGAGTCTCTGTGTTAATTACCATCTATTGTGAGAAGCTTCTCTGATGAGGGTTGAGGGATTCTCTGATCTATGGTAATAAGTCATGAGGAGTCATTTTCAACAAGACTTACCCACTGGTCCACTAATGGCACAAAGACTTTAGGAATAACCAAGCAACCACTTTCTGATCAGATCTAAGGCTCGTTCCATGAGACAGATTCCATACTTGGCACTGTGAAAGGGGCCAATAATCTGTAGCTAGCCTGTCACAGGCCCTAGGGGAGCAGCCAGTGCTGCTAAATGGATCCATAGATCACAAAGGAGTTCTGACCTACAGTGGCAATGGAGAAATAGAAGATGACAACTGAAATCGATACTTTGTAGTACAGAACACAACAATGTGGACTCCTTTATTGTGTTTTAAAACAGGCAACAGTGCTTGGATCTTCCCCTCCTTGAACTATTCCATGTCCTCAAAGCATTTTTGGAATATTAATTGGGCAGCCTAAGCATGGTTGGAGCAATGCATTAATAAAGACTAAAAGGAACAGAAGAACTAGAACAAAAAGTCCTCTCAATAGACTTTATCAACTCCATGTAGCAAAAGATAACTAACAGATCTTCAGACAGGCTGTATTCCCAACTCCTCGTTGAAATCTCTCTGTTCCCTTGTCTTCCTGGCCCACCCTCTATCCCACTCACTCTTTTTTGTCTGAATCCTATTCTTCTCTTATGTGGTTCAAATCACATGTCTTCCAGAGAGCAATGACTGACTCTCACATTGAGATAACTGCCTTTAGGAGGAACAGAGGTCCTTGTGCTCACAGACAATCACTAGGGGAACCAGGAATGATAAATACACAGTATTGTCTCTTCAAAGATAGAGATGGATCATCTGTTTTTTGCCCAGCAGGCTGGGAGCAGAGGCGGTCAATAGCCTGGTGGCCTTTGTGCTATGTGTGTGGCAGAGACAACACCAGATCCTACATCTGACCCTTATCATGAGCTTGCTCTTTCAATCTCTAGAACCCATCTTTATGGGAGATGTCACATGTAGTCAATCTATGGAACCTACCTATGTGGAAGGTGTCACAGGTACTTTATGAAGAGCTTTGCTGCAGTCATGTCTTAAGCTTTATTGTGCATATGGGATTGAGTTTTGACTATCACCAGGACAATCCTCGCCAAATTATGCTGTGCTTAAAATGCCTAAGACAAACTACTCATCGTCTTACTTTCAAAGTGTGAACCGACACTGACTGCTGAACCAAACTTCTTACGCCTCACAGATGGACACTCTGAAGACTTTGGTATTTGCAGATTCCTGCAAAGGTCCCTCTAATATACAGCCTAAGCTTCAGGGTATTTCCTAAACCACTGCTGATGCTACCCCCCGAAAACTAACATCTATAAAATTCTAGCAGATGAGCACACATTTACTGGGGGTTTTTGGGGAGAGATTGAAAGGATGACATTTGTAAACAAACTACTCCAGAATAAAGTTTATCTACCAACTGTGTGCATCTGAACACACACACACACACACACACACACACACACACACACACACACACACTGGGGCGGGGAAGGGCTGAAGTTCCAACAGGTAGAGCAAAGTTAATACACTGATAACATTTCTTTATAATGGATTCCCTTAGGTCAGTTGGTCTCAACCTTCCTGAAGCTGCGATCCTTTAATACAGTTCCTGGTGTTGTGGTGACTCCCAACCATAAAGCTATTTTCATTGCTACTTCATAATTGTAATTTTGCTACTGTTATTAATTGTAATGAAAATATCTGAAATACAGATGGTCTTAGGTGACCCCTGTGAAAGGGTCATTTGACTCTCAAAGAGGTCATGACCCATAGGTTGAGAACCACTGCCTGGGGCCATGTCTTCATCATTTTTGGCCTCCTGTAACAGCCCTCTACCAAGAGAGTCTCCTCCCCTTTTTTCCTCTTACCCACCTATTGTAAACACCAAGTTTTCTCCCATATGAATGTCAATCTTGCCATCCTTACATTTAAAGAGGCATTGATTATTATCAGCATCTATGATTTTAAACTGTTAACTTAGCTAGTAAGCCCTGAGTATTATGCCCCCCTCCATCTTTCTGTTTCTCCTAGCTCTCCTGTCCTTCGCTCTCTCTTTCAGAGTTGCAATGGTGACAATCATTCTTCCTTCTCCGTGACCTCTCCCAGGCATTTGATTTTATGCCCTGAGAAGCTTCTTTGCTAAGCAAGCCCTCCTCATTCATCCTTAAAGAGAAGTTTAAATACCCACTCAGAACTCCCCAGACAACATCATAGAGTCATCTGTATTTCTATGGTACTCTATCCATCCTAACTCAGCCTACTGTAACAGTAGCAATTTATACACTGGAAACTGTGGATTCCTTGGGAAGAATGCCCTTCCCTGCCTGAGCACATGCTTCTGTTCCCTTGGGAAGAATGCCTTTTCCTACCTAAGCTCAAGCCTAGATCTAACCTGGCTTCTGAAACTGAGGGTCATAATCCAAGATGGAGTCATGTAGCTGGAGGTCCTGAAGCCTCTGGCAACATTAAAAGGTTTCTGAATGTGCAGTGACCAAAATTCAATTCAAAATCAAACACATAAGAAGTCGGGGTGTGGAGCAGTCAGTGGTCTCCTGTATTGCACTGTGTGACTTCACTGAAGCCTGGGTTCAGAACACACAGCATACTTTGCATTGTACATGCAATCATGCAACACAGCAGCAAGGGATGCTGCCTGAAACATATTGGCTCAGATTTGACACTCATGTGTCATGAATTGCAGTGATTTTTACTGCTACATGCAAAGTATTCTCTCACAGAAACACAAGGGTTTGATTACAGAAAACATAGACTTTCGTATCTCCCTATTGTTGTTCCTCAGTCTGCATCAGATTACAATACCTTGGTGTTGGATTGCATTAGAATGCTTGATCTTTAACAGTAGTTTGAGTTGCTTTCTTGAAATGCATAAAAGATCATTAAACAGGCGTTGGCTTGGGGTAACTGTGGTATTTCTCATGACTTCTGAAGTGGCCCTAAGCATACTTCTGCTGTGTGTTTATGCACAGTAGGCCTTCTCATCATGGACCATTGTAAAATCAAAACTTAGAACAACTCTAAAAGACATCAAAGACGCCCTATAGTATCAAAATAGTCAACCATTATCCAGTTAATTATGTAAAAATCAGCAAGGTCATCCATCTCAACATGCAACTAGTAAAACTGTATTTACCCAAGAAATGCCTTGGGATATATATATTCCTAATATCATCTTTCAAAGTTTTATTTGTTATTATTGTTGTTGTTATTGGGGGACACACATGTCCCCATGATCATGTGGTGGTCAGAGGGCAATTTATGAGCTGATTTTCTTTCTGGAAACTAAACTAAAACTAAAACTGGAAACTAAAACTCAAGTCACAAGGTTTATGTAGCAAGTGCCTTTACTGAGCTATCTTACTGTTCCTCAGTATGATTTGTTATCGATAAATATTCTTAAGTTACTACTTATATACTCAGATGCAAAAGGTCTTGCAAAAATTTTTTTGGACTAAAAGATGAGGCCATGGATGGAAAGGTGTTTAGGAAGCCCTGCCTCTGTGCCTAGTGGATGACGTATGCTTTTCGAATGTACACCTATGTGCAATCCCGGTTAGCTGAGGCCTGGAATTGGCCTCTAGGGTAACTGGAATGTACAAAAGGAAGAAACTGACCTGTGATAAGGATTTGTCTCAAAACTCAAGTTCTCAGTTGGAGCCTCCCGTCTGTTTCCTTTCACCCTTTTGCTTTGATTTGCTTGTTTCCGTGGCTCTCAGCTCTGGATTCTGGACTTTGATCACTTCTTTTTCCTAGTTAGTTTTTCCAAATGTCCTTCCACTTTTATCCTATCCGTCAATCTCTGTGAGTGGTGCCATCTGGGACTCAGACTGCCTTGCCCAGGGTCAGTTTTGACCAGTGCAGAAGAACGTCCTTCACCTCTGTCTCAGTTAGCATTTCTATGGCTGGGAAGAAACACCATGGCCAAAAACAAGGTGGGGGGGGTAGGGGGAAGGGTTTATCTGGCTTACACCTACATAACATATCTAGTCTATTGTTGAAGGAATCTAGGACAGGAACTCAAACAGGTCAGGAACCTGGAGGCAGGAGCTGATGCAGAGGCCATGGAGGGGTGCCACTGGCTTGCTCCCCATGACTTGCTCAGCCTGCTCCTTTATAGAACCCAAGACCACCAGCCCAGGGATGGAAGCAGCCACAATGGGCTGGACACACTCCCATCAATCACTGATTTAAAAAATGCCTTACAGCTGGACCTTATGGAGACATTTTCTCAAGGTTCCCTCCTTTCAGATAACTCTAGTTTGTGTGTCAAGTTGACTTAAGACTAGCCAGCATAACCTCAGGACACATAGGCTGATGGGATGGCATGGTTTGCTCCATCCATCCAGGTCTCAGAATGATCTAGATAGGCTACAGGAAGGCAAATAAAGAACAGAATAAGAACTTTAACACTTTACTATCCCTGTCAGACCAATGTCAGCAGCTTGCTTACCTGTATAGGAGAGAGGGACCTCATCTTTTTGTACCTCTACTGAGAAAGAAAACAATTCAGTTGCAGTCATCACTGTCAATCATATTGCATATGAAGGAGGCAGGAGTTTGCTCAGTGGGGAGAAAGACAGAGCAGGATGTGTCCAGAGAGCTTGACCCAGTATGACCTCCTTTTGGCCTAAAGCAGGAAAGACTTTCCGGTTCTGCCCGGACCTTTAAAGGAAAAAGATCTCAACGGCAGAATACAGAACAATGTGGACACTGTGAGATTGTTGCTGTTTGCATATCAAATGGAACACAGAGAAACATTGTGGAGTTCTCTGTCTCTTAGAATTCTGAATCACTATTCATTCTCATAAATATGACTAATTTGATCAATGGCAGGAGATAGTTTTCTTTTTGAACAGAAAATTCTCTTAAATAGTGATACCTTCTTTATTTATTTATTCTGTAAAAGTAAAACTAACTTATTTCTAGTCTAGTGTTTCCCTTGGTTGGTCCAAAGTGGGTGCCATCATTCCATAGATTTACACTGATTATACCCTCAAAATGGTATTTAATGGTTAAAGACATCAAAGAACAGAAAGACACCTAAGAGATGTAGACTATGACCCTGGGAATTATAATTTAAATCACATTTCAGCTCTATTTACATCTAGGAGGTAAAGAGCCCTAAGATGCTGATGCTTCCATCCTAATGAGAAAAGGGCAAATTGTTTTTTTTTTAAGTTTTTGAAATAGATTTGCTTTTTATTATATTCATGTGTCTGTGTCTGGGTGTATGTGCTCATGGCCAGAACAGGGCACTGGGTCCCCTAGCACTAGAGATATAAGGTAGCTGTGAGCTTGCCTGGTGTGGGTGCTGGCAACCTAACCAGGGTCCTCCACAAGGACAATAAGCATTTGTAAGCAGTGAGCCATCTCTCCAGTCCCAAACAGTCTTTTTTATATGTCTACCAGAGCCAAGGCTACCAAGAAACCAGGAAAGCTGACGTTGTAAGAGCGACAGCTTCTCTGGAAGAAGACTGACCTGTGTATGTTTTCACCTTTGATAGAACAGGGGAGGATGGAGTAGCCTAGCAAAAAGCATCCATGAAGAAAGCAGTTGAAGTACAAACAAAAGCTGAGCATAGGCAAAGAGGACAATTCATAGTTACTAGGAGCTCAAGAGATGAAAATTCTCACCAGCCCACAAGTCCTTCCCATAGGCCTTTAATGACTGGCTTTAATACATACCATGATATGTTATGTCATCTTGGTTGTTTTACTGGATCTGGAATCAACTAAAATGCAAGCCAGTAGACACCCCTGTATAGGACTTTTTTGATTACATCATTCAAAGTGGGATGAACCGTCTTGAATATGAATGATACCTTCTGGTGACAGCGCAGATAAAAAGACATTGAAGAAAGAAACTTTGCTTGCTTATCTGTCTCTTCAGAACACTGCTGGTAAGGTCACTATCCTGTTGCTGCTGCATTCCTTCACTGATGTTTTTAGGTTTTCAAACATAGACTGGAGACCAACCCTCTGGGCCTCTGGTGTCAGGGGTCTGATGAGACATCCAGCCTTAAAGGCTAGGCAACTGGCAGATGCTGGACCTCTCTAGTATGAGATAGCTATTGTTAGACTACCTAGACCATATTGTATAGGCCAAAGTAAATCCTTTGCTATTCTAAGTTGCTTTTTGGTTATGGCATTTTATCTCAGCATCAGTAAAATAGGTCACACATGGGGCAAAATAGAAGATAGAGGACCTTCTTTGCTGATATTCTTCTGGAAATGAGCCAGAAACCCTCCCTTTGCCTCCAGGCCCCAGGAAAAGCTCTATGGAGTCTAGGGGAGGCAGAGGGCAGGAAGTACCCTGGACATCATCTTGTAAAGTTAGGAGCAAAGCCCAGTTAACACTGGCAGAACTAGGTGGAGAGAAAGGCTTAGAAGGCTGGCCTGCTCACCGGTTTGCATGATATGTTTTACATGGTATGTTTGTTTTAATCTACATAGTCTGGTTTCCCCCTGCAGTTCCAGGCTCATGGCTCCCTCCTGAAGGCCATAGGAAACAGCGTTTGTCTTGCTCAAAGTAGATCACAGAATCTTCCCTACTTTCCTGTTTGGAAGCTGGCTGCCAGGAATTCCTCTGACCCACTTGTCTAAGTAAGACTCTGCCCATTCCAGAAGGGTTCTGCTCCACACCCTGGAGGAAGGACTCTGAAACACGCAGCCAACTAGTGCCATGTGGCACCCTTTTAATTCAGTCTCGTTCAAGCATCATTGTCCATGCCTAAGCTATGCTTATACAATGAAATCCTCATAAAATCAGTGAATGATGTTCAGAGAACTTCTAGATAGTGCAGCACATGGGGATTCTTGGAAGGCATTGGAAGCTCTCTTGGATGCCACGGAAGTGTCACACCCCTTCCTGATACCTTGCCCAATGCACCATTCATCAGTATCCTTGATAACCAGTTAGGATATTTCCATAAACTCTGTGAGCCACTTGTGGTAGATAGCTTGCTGTTGCTATGTCAAACACGTGCAGTGATTGATTTGTAAAGAGAAGGATTACTTTTCACTTAAAGTTTGAAAGGTTTCATTTCCTGTCTGAAACTACTCATTTCATAGTCAGGAAATGAAGAAAGTAAGGGGGGCCTAGGGTTTCCCAATCCTCTTGAAGGAATACCCCCATTTACATAAATACCTACCATTGGGCCCTACCTTTTAAAGTTTAAACTGCCTGCCCATATTGCTAAGCTTGAAACCAAGCCTTTAAATTATTGGGTTTAGGGAGACATTCCAGGGCAAATCTATAATACCATACAGTCAAAATAATCAAACCCAAGCAAACAGCATTTGTGGGAAACCCATTCACAGTTCATTAGTCAGTATGTTAATTTACTTTTGCATCATTGTACTCTAACTAGCTGATAGAATTAACTAAAAGGAGGAGAGGTTTGTTTGGCCTCATACTTGCAGAGGGGTTTAGTCCATCATGATAGGGAAGGTATGTTGAAACATCTCCATTAATCGTGACAGGAGCATGTGGTGGAAACTCTTCACATTATGGTTGATCAGGAAGCAGAGAACAAGGCAAGAACCATCAACTAGTGGAATTTCCAAAGCCTCACACCTAATGACCTGTTTTTGCCAGTTAGGCTAGAACTTCCTAGATAGCATCATCAGCAGGGGACCAAGTCCCAGAAGAAGGAGCTTTGTGAGGGACATGGTAGATGTACACATAATGGCATCCTGAGTCTCGGCCTATCTTTAGCACTGTTTTGTGGAATGTAATTCTGCCCACACACCAGGAGCAATTCAAAATGCCCTGAATCCTAGTGGCTGTTAGTTATTTGAATCACTAAGATGGCTAATAGAAGAAAGATCATCTCTGTTGAGATGTGGAAGCCAGTGAAGTTCTGGATTCAATCCCTGGTAAAACCCCCCCCCCCAGTTGAATGCTTTCCTGATTCTTTTTGCTGGCTCCCCCTGATCCCCAAGTGCTGGGATTACAGGACACCACATCTGGTGCAGCCATCTTCTTTTTAAGTCAAATCTGGAGAAATTGTATCATTTCAGTGGTATATTGGTAGCAAAATTAAACAATATATAATGAGAATAAACCTTTTTTTAAAATCATCTTTAGGTCATCAATTTGAATTTTTATGATGAAACTATTAGGCATTTAATGCTTAGAGTTTAGCTTGATGAATTAAAAGCCTTTGAAATACAGTATGCTGTTTTTGATAGCCGACCTAAATCACACTTTGCCATAGTAGACTTTAAAAGTATTTAGATGGTGGAGCACAAGTCCTCAGGTTCCATCCCCAGCAGGACACCCCCCCCCACACACACACACAGATAGAGGGAGGGAGGGAGAGAGAGAGAGAGGAGAGGAATAAAATCATTAAGGTTTGGGGCTCCAATGCATAGTGCTGAGAACAAAAAAATAATCAATAAACAAAATTGTGGGTATCTAGATTCTAGAAACACGTTGCTGTATATTGCACACCTCAGGGATGTTTTTGGTTTTTCAGGCCCTGAGCTGGGTTGACATGGAAGTTATGGAGTTTGTATGTAATGTACTGTAAGATGTTCACTTCCTTAACTTTTCATTGAATATGCACACGTGCATTTAGACATCAACCTGAATGACTGAGAAGTTTCCTTTCTTCCCTGAATCTCTGTGATGCTGCCCAGAAAAGATTCCTTTCAGGTTGCATCAGCAGCGCAGGACCCGCCTACCGCCAGGAGCTCCTCCCTCCTTCGGCCCTGCCCACTCCTCCGGAGCTGCGAAGCGCCAGTGCTGCTGAGTTTTGTCCCACGCTGCGACTCGTCCTCCAGACGGCTGTGGAGGCCGCCATGGAGGCCCGTGGGTCCTGAAGAGAGGTCTGGCTGGGCCGGCGGTGTGCAGCCACGAGAAGCCGAGGCCCGGGGCACGCAGCGGGGGGCGCGGGTGGGAGCCGGGACGCTGCGGAAGGCTCGGCGTTCGGTGTGTGCTCCGGCCGCCGACCTGCCGCTCCTGGCTCCGGCCCCGGCTCCCGCTCCGGCCTCGGCCCCCGCTCCGGCCCCCGGGTCCCCGCTCCGGTCCCGGCCGCAGACATGGCGGGCGGCCACTGCGGCAGCTTCGCCGCGGCGGCGGCCAGTAGCGGGGAGATCGTGCAGCTGAACGTAGGGGGAACCAGGTGAGGCTGCGGCCGCGCAGGGATAGTGGGACGGAACACTCTGGGCTCCTGGGGCGGCGTCTGCACCGCCAGGTGGGGTACCCGCTGCAGGCAGGGTGGTGTTTGCAAACCCTGGTGGGGTAACTTCAGGCAGGGCGGCGTCTGCACTGCCAGGTGGGGGTACCAGCTGCAGGCAGGGCGGCGTTAGCTCGTTTGCATGATTTTAGCAGCCCCGCGCAGTCTTCAGAGTCTGGTCCCAGGTGGAGTGCACACTGTTAGAACTCAGTCTTTATTCCTCCAGGTTCCGAGAGTGTCAGGCCAGAGGATCATAGTTGGCATGCTGGGCCTGCCTGAGCGAGTGACTCAGGGCCTCCCCGCCTGCTAGGCAAGCGTGCAAGCACTGAGCTGTCAGCATTCCAGCAGGTTGTAGTCTCTGGTGAAGCTTGGGCTAGGGTTTGAGCTGTTGCTTAGGAGCGGGCCTCATTCTCTGTAGGTTCTCCAAGCTGTGGGCTTAGCTTCTGCAAGGCACACTAGTGCACCTTTGAAAGCCTGCTTCGGTAGGGACTGGGTAATACAAATGTCAGTGCAGGCATCAGGATAGGTCAACATCGCTGTGTATTTCCAGAGTTTCTCTAGGTACATGGACAGTTAGATTCTGTTCCACTTGTAGAGGAATGTGTCCAGAAACTGGCTTGTGAGTGCCTTAGGTGTTGCCAAGGAGGAAACTGGCTGAACTCTCTTCATCTTTCCTAAGGCCTCCACTCCCATTCTGTGCCTTTTACTAAGTTTTGTGGCCGAACAAAACAACAATAACACAAAAACATTGTGTTGCATTGCCATGACTTAAACATTACTCTTTCCAGAAAAGGGTATGTGCCAGCACTAGTTGAGGGAAGCCTGGGTGTTGTGGGATATTTTACTATTGTGTGCTGTTTTGGTTTGTAAAAGGGTTTTGATGCCTTGTAGCTGGGAAGCCAGATGCCTTGCAGTGGTGCAGGCCTTGCTTCCTACCTAGTCACACCCTTGTGCTAGCCTTGAGATTCCCAACAGATAGACAGTTGAAGGTGACCAGTCACGAGCAGGTCACAAGCAGATCATGAGCAAAGACTCTGATCACCCCCAGCCTAGTATCATTGTGTTGTAATGAAGGCCTGAAAGATGGGGTGGGGGAAAAGTTTAAAGGGTCTAAGGCAGAAGCAGGTGAGGGTTTTGAGGGAGAATGAAGGAAAATTGGGGAAGAAAGATGAAGACTCTGCCTAGCCGCCCGGGTATAGAATTCCCTGAGATTTGACATGGTTTGTGATTAATAAAGAGCGTTGGAAAACTTAACGATGGACTCTCATTAAGGGATCGAAAGATAATTTAACACCTGTGGTTTAGGCATAGTAAGGATGTAGAGAGTGGGATGCTCTGGGACATAGGCTCTTTTGCTGCCCTGGGAAGACTGTTTTTCAGCCTTAAAGACTTTAAATGTGTAACACTTTTGCTTATTTAAAAATACAAATCAACAGCAGTGAAATCAGTGCAGTGGCTCTCTGGGCACTGGAGTACCCATCTAGGAATAGTAGTGCTTTATGCTCTGTTAACCTTTTTCCTCCAAAGTTTTGACAGTTGGAGAAGTTACACCTCTACCGCATTATATACATACCAGGTCGTATGGAAACGTGTATCTCCTAATGTAAGAAGTGTGGTTTCCCCTTCCGCCTAAGACTGCATGAAAGTATTTCTTGTAAAGTGGTATGCAGAAGTGAAATATTCCACAAAAGGAGATCCTTGGTGTGTGTTAACTACAGACGAGTGGGATTATAATCATTTAAAATCTGGACACTGGTTTCTAACATCTGTGGATGGGTGGCATTTCCTTTCAGGCATTCAAAAGTAACTAAGCTATTTTCAGATGGATTGCTTTGTTTTATCTTAATTGCGTGTGTGAACGCAGGTGCCTATAGAAGACAAAGGACCCCCTAGAGCTGGAGTTACAGGTGTTCTCAGTTTTGCTGTGAGCTACCAGACTCGAGTGCTGGGTCTGAACTCTATCCCTCTGCAAGAGCGGCAAGTGTTCCTGATCACCGAGACATCTCTTAAACTGTTTTTTACGAGATAGATGTAGCCTGCAAGATGGCTAGGCTGATGGAGGCACTTAGCAAAGCAACTCTAGGAACCTGAGCTTCATCCCTGGAACCCACGTAAAGATGAAAGGAGAAAACTGACTCTGCAAAGCTGTTTTCTGGTCTCCACATGCACACTGTGGCACACCCCCCACACCTGAGTTAATAATAAAAGCTAAATAATAATAAAAAGTGGACGGTTGAAGGACTGAGCTGTCAAGGACTACAAGCATCACTCAAGCCTCGAGTCGTGAGCATTTTACTCCATTTGTGGAACTTGATTCTTACTGGGTTCTGAATTTTTCAAAGTGCTAATTAGCAGACTACAAAATCCGACAATAAATTTATTACTGGTTTGAATAATTTAGAAGACAGATAAAAGTTGTTAGGTGGGAATAAAACATACAAATTGGAATTGTTAGAGTTGAATACTTTGAAAGTAATGACAGCATTCGATGCCAAGTGTCGTAATGCTGGTTTCTAGGTCTTCATCGAATTACACACCCTTGTAGCCCTTGAGAGCTAGAAGAGGGCCGGAAGTCATGTTCTTGTAGAAACAGTTTAACACAGTTAGGGCAAGCTCTCATATTACTATAAGGGAAAGAGCCCTGCTGTGATTGTCTGTGAGGTCAGGAGTGATTGCTGGAAGGTAGCCTGTGGCATGGCTGGAAGCTCTGAAGTCACAGAGTAAGACACAACAAGAGTTTGTTCAGAACAGAGAAGACAGACCCAGAAGCATGCTGCTCAAGGAGTGGAAACAATAAGCAGGTTTTTGTTTGACATAGTACTGTGTGGGAATTTCTTTAAAAACTGGTACTGTTTATTATGTACAGTATTAGTGAAGTATCCCAGTGCCACTCAAGATCTGTTCATGTAGGTATCACTTTAGGCAGGAGAGGGCCAGCTCCACTTGGTAGGGACTTAGTGATGAACAGTTTTAGAAACAAACTGATTTCTTCTGCATGCATCAGGCCTTCTCTTCAAGTTAGCACTCTGGGACAAGTTATTTTGTTGTGCTCAATTTCCTGAAATTCAAAGTAACAGTAGTAACAATCTTATGGATTGATAGAAGAACTTGAGAAAATAAACATGAATGTGAGGGCTAGTGGCATTATCATAGTAATATTTCATAATAAATAATTTGACTTGGGTTGCCTTCATATTTTCAGGTTAATTTTGTAGCAAGCTACCAGAGTAGAGTATAACCAGATATGCTAATTTCTTTAGTCATCTTTTTGATGTGTTTACCAGCCATCCATTCTTGGCACACTTTAGATAGGAGATAAAAAATGAAAAAGGTTTTCATGTATGTATAACAAAGAATTATGTTAACACACACACACACAACTAAACTTTTCCAATTTCTTTGCCCAGAAATTGCAGATATTTTATGGGGTATTGTGGGCTTGATACTGGTTCATTATATAGCGCAGGATTTCCCTGGATTCCCTGTGACTACCTCTATCTCTTAAGTGCTGTGATTGCAGCTGTGTTTCACAGTGCCTAGTGGGTCATTATGATTTTAAACAGGCCTGTGTTCTTTAATAAGTGACACATAATTTGAATTAAGTAGAAGATGGTTTCTTGAAAGCAAGGAACACAGAATATCAGAAGTTATAAGCTATCTTTGTTTTCTTTCTGTGACCAAATACCTAACAAAAGGAACTTAAAGAGGAAAGAGCTTATTTGGGCTCAGGGTTGGAGGCTGCTGTCAATCATGGTGCAGAAGTTTAGAAGGCTGGCCACTCTGCATCTGCACCCAAGCAGATAGTGATGGATATTGCTGTTTAGCTCCTTTATTCAGTCCTTCCATCCTGAACCAGTAAGCAGCATTGCTCCATGATCTTTGCTTCAGTTCCTGCCTCCAGGTTCCTGCTTTGAGTTTCTGGACCCAGCCAATGGAATGATCCTGTGTTTTTATTTTGTATTGGTTATCCCTCCACACCCCACACCCCGTTTTTTGGTCAACTTGACATAAGCGAGAGTCATCTAGGAAGAGAAAACCTCAATTAAGAAAATGCCTTAAGTTTGACCTGTAGGCAAATGTTAGACATTTTCTTGATTAATGGTTGATGTAGGAAGGCCTAGTACACTGTGGGTGATTCCTCTCTTGGGCAGGTGGTCCTGGCATGTGCAAAAAAGCAAGCTGAGCAAGCCCTAGGGACCAATTTTTCATTGCTAACTTGATATAGGAAGGCCCAGCATGCTGTGAGTGGTACCATCCCTAGGTAGGCAGGCACGGGCTATATCAGAAAGGCTGAGCAAACTAAGGAAGGGAGCCAGTAAGCAGCATTGCTCCATGGTCTCTGCTTCAGTTTCTTTCTTTAGTATCTGCCTTGGCCTCCTTCAGTGATGGACTGAGACCTATAAGCCAAATAAATGCTCTTCTCCCCAGGTTGATTTTGTGTTTATTACAACAACAGAAAGCAAACTAGGACTAGAGTAGATCTTCCCGTGGTGATTCTAGACAATCAAGATTAGCTATTCCACCATCATTAATCGAAGTTATCTATTGCCTTCTGAAATTGAGTCTTTCTGTGGATGCCTCCATTCATCACTGACTGATTTTTGTTTTAATTGACTAAGTTTTCTCTGACTAATGGTAACTTATGTTCTATTAAAGACTTTGCTAAGAAATATCTTTAGGAAAAATCGCCATGATGATTTTAAGTATGTGTTTGTTGTACTTCTTCATCCATCCGTCCGTCTATCTATCTATCTATCTATCTATCTATCTATCTATCTATCTATCTATCTATCTGAGACAAAGTCTCAGATGCCTCTATCTATCTGAGACAAAGTCTCAGATGCCTCAAATGTGCTATGTATCCCAGGCTGGCATGGAGCTTTCTTTCATGCCCCAGATTCTGGAGTAGTGGAATTACAGGCCTGTACCACCCAGCCTGGTTTTAATTCCTTTCTTAGTCAAATTAATGAGCAAGGGAACTGCTTGACAACATTTAGATTATTCATAACCTGTGAAATTGTGAGTTAGCATCTGTGTCTCTATAAGACCTCTTAATGGAGCATGTGTATGTATGGTGGTTAAGAGCACTTGCCCTTGCAGAAGATCTGGTTTTGAGTCCCAGCACCCAGGTGGTGGCTCACACTGTCTGTAATTCCAGTCTCAGGGGAAGCTGATGACTCCTACTGCTTTCTGGGCACCAGGTTACCCATGGTACACATACATGTGTGCAGGCAACACACTTGTATACATAAAATAATACAATAAATAAACCTTTAAAAATAATTATTTCTGTTTTTCTCTTAGGTCAGTGAGAGAATGCTTTCCTTACAGATGTAAATTTGTGGATGGACGAAGAGGAGTTAATTTTTTCCCTGTGATTAAGAAGCATGCTTTGATAGCAATAGATCTGTGTGAGATAATCAGGCCTTATCAGACGTTTTATGGAAGGGAGCTTGTACTTTCTCCTGTCACTGACGTTAGGGGACATAAGGCGTGGTCATGTGGACAGCTTGGTGACATGTTTATCAGTACTGGCTTTACATGGAAGTTTTCTATTGTAACCATATAAAGCCCCCACACAGACTGTGCAGAGGAACCAGTGTCTCATTTTGTATGGAACACTTAATTGGATAGAATGTGCATCTGGCTATCACATCTCTGTTTCCAAGTAGCTGTTGGGTCTGTGCTAGTGCTGGGCCATAGGGCTACAGGCCATCTTCCAAACACTGCCAGCCACCTTCCTTCCTTCTTTTCCTTTTTTTTTAACAGTACACACATACACCTGAAAGTGAATTTGAAAGTTACAGTTTCTTAAGGAGTAGTCATTTGTCAAGAGATAAAACATCTCAAGCCCTTGACATCTCGGTGCTTCAGTGTGGAATGACCTCTGCAGTTCTCAGCCTGGCCTGCAGTCACTGACTTTTGCTGTGCCACTTGGAAGATGCCTGTGGAAATGAAGGAACGTTTGAATGATTGTCTGGATGAACAAGGCTCAAGCTACCCATTTTTGTCACCAATTGGAAATAGCCCAAGAATGCTGTATGGAGAGTGTTGAATGCATGAGTTGCACGAGTTACCAGGAGCTCAGAATACATAAGTTGCTAGTCCTGACTCAGGACAGAATGTCTTGGTAACATCCTGGTGTGAGCAGAGGTGGCCGAGACTTGGATTATTGGCGATGAAGAGAGTGACTGGCTGGGATGGAGACATGAGACAGTACACGGAATTGAGAGAGAGCAGCAGCACCAGGGGTTCGCACTTAGCCGACCCGAGAAGTTGAGATTTCTCGTGGTGTATTAAAAAAGTTTCGTTTTAGGGAAGCATTGTATTGGTTTTGCTGGGAGCTATTTGAAAATCTTAACTCTGATTGCAAAGTAGTAAAATTTAAAAGTAGTAAACGTGATAAGTGTAATCGATGCTGGTGTAGTCATTTATCAGCTTGTCCGCACTGCTGTCTCAAGCTGTGGCCTTATTTATAATGCCAGATGATTTTAATTGCAGATTCAGTACCTCAAGACAGACTCTTATGTGGATTCCAGATTCTTTTTTTTCCAGGTAATTAGTGTAATTCTTTGTGTGTTACACATTTGATTACTTGCCAAAATATGAAAAAATTTCTTATTAGTTGAATTAAGATTTCTTTCATATTTTGAATTAAAAATGTTAATTCTTAAGTTAGAACTTTTTAAAAAACTATTAATGGTTTTGCCATGTAGCCCAGTCTAGTCTCAGTCTTCTAACTGTTGCAGTTACAGGTATACACCCCATGCCTGGTTAAAATTGAGATTTTTTTTTTTTTTAAGTTAAGAGACAGAAAGTTCGCTGCTTTGACATTTGATAGGGAAATGGCTTATGTTTAGATTTTTATAACTAACTCTAGCTTATTTTAACGACTCCTAGTTTGCTGAGTGGAAGAATTTCAACACTTCGAGATGAAACTGGTGCTGTGAGTATAATGTCTTCGTGTTTCTAAATTTAACAAATGCTTGTAATTCTTCGTGTATAGTGACAGGAAAGCTCACATTTCAGTAAACACAAAATTAATGTGGCATTTAAAAAAATTATCACATACAGTGTTTCTAAACTGGAAAAAAAAAAAAAAAACCCTAAGCAGTAACTATTGTATTTGAGGCATTTGTGATTAGAGAGACTGCGGGATGTTGTTTGCATTGGCAATTGATGGAACAGTTCCTTAGTTGATAATTGAAACTTTAATAGTCAGTAAATATAAATAAAGTATTTTGGTATTAGAATGGTAGAAGGTTGCAGGTGAATAAAGTCCTACAGCTTCTTATGAACCTGTGAAGCAGTATAGTGTGGAAACAAAGTCCTGTACAGTTTCAACCAACAGGTTGGTTTCTGCACTTACAACAGTTGCTGTAGATGCAATTGTGCTTAGATAACTAGTGTTAACGAGTGGCAGCTCACAGATACAGCTTGAGGTTAGTTTATTTGGTGAGATTTGCAGGCAGAATAAGGCAGTAAAGCAGATGTGTCTGCATGGAATTATTTTAGTTAAAAATTAAGAAACCCAATTCATCGATTTCCTGTTACAAACATCTTTGTGCTTCTGTTCTGTGGTCCTCTCTCTATTGTTCTCCTCCTGAGTCCTTGAAGCAGAGATGGTGAGGTTGTAAGTTAAGCCCGTAGGGACCCTGCCCTGCTTCAGGTGACAGCTGTGGCAGCCTACTTCTGTCTGCACTGGAGAAGTCAGTGTTGCCTCATTACTCAGAGGGGTCACGGTGGCTGCCTCAGAGTGTACTGCCACAGCTGTATGAGCTTGTTGTGTACATGTCAGTAGAGCTCTGTAATGTTTCAGATAGAAATGTTTCCCCAGGTGTCTTTTCCCCCAAGTATTATCAGTAATTAGAAATGAAAGCACTTATGTGACCATGTTGAATGACCACGGCTCTGCCACGGCTCTTCAGTTTTAGAAACATTAAAATCAAGGAAGTCTAAGTAATTCAGTCTTTGTTAGTGTTTCAGATACTGAATGGGGGACATTAATATTTGATTTTATAATAAAACAGTTCTTCACTTGCAGATATTTATTGATAGGGACCCAGCAGCCTTCGCCCCGATTTTAAATTTTCTTCGGACAAAAGAACTCGACTTACGGTAAGAGACTTGCCCTTTCTGAGGCCTTTCTGGCAGCCAGTGGTTTTCAGATGGTGTATTTGTATTTCCCACGGCGCACGGTGTTAGCAGTTATTAAGACGCAAGCATACAGTGTATGATAGCTGCGGCAGGGTGATGACTGTCGTCTCCTCAGACGATGCTCTTTCTTGTGCTGGGAACCTTAGATGCTTCCTCCGTTATTTGAAGTGTGTAGTTAATTGTAGACCACAGTGCCAGCTGTGCTGTGTAACAGCGTTGACTCCAGCTGTGTTTTGTTACCTGCTTCTTATGTTCTCATTTTCTCCTCAGCCTCTAAGTACCTCTGATCGGCCCTGTGACCGATAAGCATCCTCAGCTGAAGTTGGATAGGTACAGGCCACCACGTGCCTCTGCTCCAGGGTGTTCTGGCAGCTTCCTGGGCAGTCCCTGCTTTGCATCCCTCTAGTTCGTTTCAACCCTGCAGCCCACAATCTGAGTCTCATCAGGCTGCTGCTCTGCTGAGAACTCAGAGGTTGTTTTGAACTAATGGCTGACAGTTTGGGGTTTAGTCCCGCTTGTCTACCTTTCAGCCCAGGCTTCCTTTTTCTTACAGTCCCGTCAGCCCTCCAGTGTTTGTTTTTGCTGTGTCTGCCTATGGCAGTGTTTACACTTCTTGCCTGTGGTGCCTCGCTCTTGCTGTATATGCTTAGCTTTTCAGTACTCTTTCCTCAGCTGACCTCAGCTCTGGAAGGACACGCACCCTTCACTGTGTACCCAAGTCTAGGGCCGTGATGGACATGTAGTAGTTTATGGATAATACGGTCACTTAAAACCATATCTTTTAATTTTCCGTCTTGAATTGCAGTTTGCACCCCTACCAGGAACCTTTAATTAGTGTCTTTAAAATTTTCTTTTCTTTTTTTTGGCGAACTTTCATCAAGACTCTGAGTTTTTTTTTTTAGGTACAACTTTTAAGATCCTTCATGTTACTGTTAGCTGCTTCTTTACTTAATTTTGGTTCATATTCACTAAAGGCATACTGTTTGCAGATGAAGTTGTATATTCATTTATTTTGGTCTGGCTTGTTCCCTGCTATATTCCCAGTGCTAAAATATATGATGCATGTAAGTGAGGCATTTATTAAATCAGTAGGAGAGCATTGAGGTGTGCTTATTTTGGTTTTATGGTTGAGCCTGGAATAGGTATGAGGTGGGCAATCAACTTCCTGAGTGAGATTGTTTTCATGCACCTCATTTAATTCAAAAATCTCAGTTTGCTTGTGATTGACCCACAGTTACATCCATAAGGAAAGGCCTGCTTACTCACCTCTCTTCGTAGCAGCCAGTACCTTTGCCACTTAAAGAGGCCCAGCAAATTTAAATTTTACGGGTGGTTTCTTTTAAAAAGAAGAGAAGGAATTTGAAAACAACAACAACCAAAAAAGCCCCAAACAAACAAACAAAAATGTTTTAACCCTGTTTCTTGCATAGCATTTTGGTATTGCTGGTACTACTAACTACAAATTTGTTTGTCAGCCTGTCCAGGAGGCTGCCTGTAGCTCCTTGAGGAGCCTCACATCCTCGCTCTGCCCTGGTCCTTTGCCTCTGTACATCCACTTTTGGTTTCAAAGGGGAGTTGGGAAGTTTCAAGCATTCCTTACTTTTTGTTTGTTTTTCATGTGCACGTGTGTGTATTAAAGCCAGGCATCACAATCTCTCTCCTTCTTTTATATTGAGGCAGAATCTCTCAACTGAATCTAGATCTCACTGATTGGGTTAGCCTAGCTAGCTAGTTGTTCTGGGGTCCTCAGTTTCTGCCTTCTGCATTCTGGGATTACAGGTGGGCTGCCACACCCATCTGGCATTTTTGTGGTGTGGATGGATCCAAATTCCTACCTCTTGGGTCCTCATGGCTGGACTGCATTTGCTTTACTCCAACCCTTCGTAGCCCATATGTTGAACTAGTCACAAATGAACAGCTAACTCTCAGGATTATATGTGCCAAGGCGTGGGCATGTTCTCAGAGGAGGAGCAGGCTGTGGCTGAACCTTCAAGTGAGTCATTAGTGCTGTGGGCTCAGGAGCTCACTCTCTTTTCAGTTCTTCTTTACATATCACTTAACTCTACTACTGTGCAGCAGTGCCATCTTCATCTGGGTACAAAGTCCTCGCCAAAGCTGGCCTTTTAAAATCCAGGTATCATTTTACTTTACCATATTGCATGGTATGTAAATGGGCACTAGACTAGGCACTGTAGAAGAAATACGGAACGTGTCAGAAGAAGACGGAGCTTGTAAGAGCTTATAGTATAATGGGGAAGGTTAAAGTATGAATAGAAAGAATTATGATTAAAAAGTCCTGTAAGAGAATGGTTTCTGCTTTTTTTTTCTTGTCATATTTCTCTTGATAATTTCATTTGTATTAGCTCTCAAATCTGTCTTACTCACACAAATCATCAAATTATGTATGGTTTTTAAGTAACAAAATGTTTTTAATTAAAGATTCATTTATTTTTGTTTTATGTGCATGAGGGTTTTGTTCACATGTATGTCAGTGCACCATGTGCATACAGTGTCCTTGGAGGTCAGGAAAGGGAGTGGCATCCCTTGGAACTAGAGTTTCAGGTGCATATGAGCTGGCCTTTGGGTGCTGGGAACTGAATCTGTGCTCTCTGGAAGAGGACACACTCTCAACCTGAGCCATCTCTCCAGCACCAACAGAATGTTTTGTTCCATGTGGTTTTTCTTTAGACTTTCAGGTGACTAATGGTGTTAAAAGAATATGAGAAAAACAAGATCTAAGCCTGGTGCCCTGGTCCCCTTGGGTCTGGTGCTTTCTCCTTTGTCTCAGTGGTAGCCCAGGTTGCCAGAGAGCTCACAGCCTTTTGTTTTTTTCAGGGGAGTGAGCATCAGCGTTCTCAGACATGAAGCAGAGTTTTATGGGATCACTCCACTAGGTATGTGTTGATCTCTCAGGAGTGACACTGTTCACTAAACTTGCCCCAAGGCCAAGGGTCTTCTATCAGGTCCTCTTTTTGAGAGTAGTTCAGTGATTAGTATCATAGTAAAAAGATGATCTCAAGTGTGAGTTACTTTAAACATTTCTCCTTCCTCCTCTCACCCTCCTCAACTAGAGAACGTAGAGATGGAGTAGGTTTGTGTTTGCACGTCCTCCTGATAAGCTTGTGTTGACTGTTGCAGTGCGGAGGCTTCTGCTGTGTGAGGAGCTGGAGAGATCGTCCTGTGGCAGTGTCCTGTTCCATGGCTACCTGCCCCCACCAGGTACTGCTGCTCAAATTTGTTCAGTCTTTAAACATTCTTTTTGTTTTAAAACATAAGCATAAGAAAAACTTCCTTGGTTATTTGAGTTTCCATAAATCTGGACCTCATCAGACCATGGCTTTTATGATCATGAAGCCACAGTGTAAGTAGAGGAAGGATTTGGTGCCTTCTGTAAGGGTCCAGAAGATTGCCGTGGCAGCACTACAGCTGCCATGCACACCACACCACTGACCCCTTAACCTGAGGACTCATCGTCAGACTCATTCTGTTGAGCCCCCGGAGCTCTGCAGATTGAGACAAGTGTTCCCTTCATTACTGACAAGACTTGGGCCTTTGCCCATGCAGTATTGTGTTTTGAGAGATTCTGTCTGAGAGTATGAGGAAATGCAGCTCAGAGCCAGGTGAATGTGTGTGGTGCCTCATGGAAAGCTCCCGTGGTTGGGTCAAGGGCACTTGCTACCTAGCTCATCCCAAAAGGCTGGCAGAAATTTGGCCCCTCCCCTCTGCACTGACCGATCACAAGCCACAGCAAAAACTTTCAAAGGTGGGCTGTGATCGGCCGAATTGCTTACCTAAATCCCTATCCCAGCATCCCTATCTTAACCAATGTCCTTTACCCTTGAATTCCAAAAGACCCTCCCTTTTCCCCCAACCCGATAAATGTACCACCCTTGCATTAAATGAGAGAATATGCTCCTCTGATGGCTTCTCCTGAGAGTCTGATTCATTCTCACTGGCTCTGGACTCCAGGCTCCAATCTGAGACAGGCATGGTTATTCGGGTAAGAACCATGCTGCCATGCCATGCAACCCCTGAACTGTGGGCTGGCTGTGACTGCTTCTAGGGACAAGAGCACCACCGCAGGGTACACGGCTGGTATTTTTTTTCCCCAACAAATGTGGACATACTTAGGATGACTTATGACTACCATAATCCTAAAGATCAGCTTAGACTGGATGGATTGATTGCTCAGTACCCTGAAGCTGGGTGAAAGGGCACATAATATGACAAGCCTTAATCTCATTGGCTGTGAATAGTAAAAATACCAGAAATTGGTTGGATTGTATCTTATTTTCTCTTTTTTTCTTGTTATAGTAAATTGCTTGCAATTCATTGACATGTTTGAAGATCGATTTCAGACATAACAAAGTTCAGATGTTCATGTCAGTCTCTTACAATGTGGTATTTTTAATTTTTGGAAGGATAAAAGATAAATTTGTGTCTTCACCTTTGTAGGCATTCCCAGTCGTAAAATAACTAGCACAGCTAGATCCTCTGCGGATGCTAGGAATGGACTAAATTCTACAGAAGGTGAAGCCCAGGGCAATGTGACACAGCCCTTGCTCTCTGGAACTGGAGAAGAGACTGTGAGGCTGGGTAAGCGACCTTCAGGACGCAGAAAGGAAAGCACATGCTGAGTTCTCAGTGGCGCAGGGAGGGGGGATATGAATGATGATGATGTTTGAATATTACCTTTTTGCCTGTACCGCTGTTGTTGAGCCTACAGCTTATAGTACTTGGTGCCATGGTATCGAGCCACCTCCCAGCCCTTTATTTTTATTTTACAAGTCCAGATTCATCATTTATATCTTGGAAAGTCTCATTTAACACCCATTTTTATTTGAAGTGTAATATGATCCTCTGTTTTGTACTTAGAACAACTTACAAACTTTCTGTCCAGAGCTACTAGTGAGTTCACACTTTAGACTCCCAGGCCTTGTGGTATCTGTTGGAACCTAACTTTGCTTCTGTCTGGTGAAGGCATGATCCATAATATAACAAGCCATGAGCAGGTTCTGCTCCAACCACCCCTGACCCAGAGAGGCAGAGGCAGGAAAGTGCCTCAGAGCCAGAACCTGCCACCTCCTTTGACAATGTAAACGCTTTTCTTTTCTAAAACCAACAGGATTTCCGGTGGACCCAAGAAAGGTGCTAATAGTCGCTGGCCACCACAACTGGATTGTTGCCGCCTACGCACATTTTGCGGTGTGTTACAGGTATCATGTCCTTAGTCATCATTTGGTTCTATTTTAAATGACTATATATTTAGGTTGAATACCTGTTTCTTCAGCCATCAATTTTCCCTCTGCATGTTTCACCCACTTCACTTGGTTAAAATTTTGTTTGTTTTTACTTCATACCTACTTTAGTAAATACCGCTGGTAACCCTGATATCTTACATGTTTCCCACATTGTAGAAACTGTGTCACAGCTGAGATATGTTACTCTTTCTGGCTCAAATGTTTGTTATACTGAAGACAGGATTTGGCCGGATTATTAATGTGAGCTCTGTAATTTCTTATGATGAGTCAGTCTCCTGCCCTGTGCAACAGAGGCGGTGGAGCCGCGTAACTGCCACACTTGAGGAGTAACGCAGTGAGGTGGAACTGTGTGGAGAGTGGCACTGTAGCGTCTGCAGGGTGTTGGATTTATGGTAGGTGGATTAGATGGAAATGCAGTGAAGAGGAGTGCAGAGTCCAGAGTGGGTTTGCATGTTTTTATCTGGGGAGAGTTAGGACTCTTCTTTCAAAGCCCCGTGGGCGGTAGGCAGCAGGCAGTGCTGGTACTCCAGCAGGGAGGCGGGAGGTGGCCAGGATTTACCCCTTCAGCATCATCCCATATAATTTTGTTGTCGGAAAGCCAAGGAAGTTATAGGTTTGTTTTCACTGTTGACTTTGGTTAAGATAAAAAATAGCTGAAGTTGGTCAGAAGTTTAAAAAGCCCCCTTTGGGAGTTTACACAGCCGCGTTGAGTACTGAGTGCCATGCAGGGCGCAGGCTTGCCTGTAGAGGGCGCTGCAGGCCACTTGCTCGGGCTTGGCTTGGGTTGGGTAATAAGTGGTGAGACTTTGTTCTGAGTGCTTTGCAAGTTTTTAATTTAGTTACTAATTAGTATAGAAATGAGCCTTTGGGTGATTATTTTGTAGATGGCTCTTGAGTAGCACAGGACTAATTTAGTGAGGCAATTTTTAGAGTTGTTTTAGATTTAGCATCCTAAGTCTAAATTGAAGAGGCCATTAGAGGCCAGTCTCATGGTTGTTGAGTACCCAGTGCACATTTGGTCATTGACAAGGATTCTGGGAGCTTACAGGTGACTGTAATGGGTTACCCAGTGTCGTAGCGTCACCTCTGCCCGCCACTTCCCAGAGGTGACACCACGTGTTGAAGAGAGTCTCACAGGAGGGCAGGAGAAGGAAGAGTGGCGCTGCTCACATCCTTGCTTGCGCCATTGCTCCGTCGTTGCTTTTGATCATACTCTCTCTGTACTGAGGCTGGCACAGTAGCGCTGCAGCTGGCGGCTCCTCAGTGTGGAAATGAAAGGTGTGCAGCTTTCCTTGCTAACCTCGGATCATGCAGCAGACTCAGATAAAAAGATTTCAAAAGAAACTTGATAGTACTTTTTAATATGGTAGTCTTTTCTTCAAAATATTTTTCTTCACAGTTTTACATACGTTAAAAGCCTTAGAACGGAGAGTGGTGTGGCGGCCAGCTGTGTCTTTCCCAGAGGCTGCTGATTTCCTTGTGGTTGGGCTTTAGTTTTGTTGCCTGTTTTCTTCCTGAGTTTGACAGTTATCACTGAATTAATGAAGAACTCGTGTGAATCACTGCCCTCTTGCCACTGGACTCCATTTTACATTCTTAATGTAAAGAATGTAAGAATTTATTCTGGGAAGAATTTACTTTTTTGTGGGTGGAATGAAATTTAATAATGTGTTTTGCTTTTTTCCACGTGAGTAACTATGTTTACATCATTTATCATGTAAGTCAGCTTCCCACTGGGTGTGCCGGCTACCCCTTCCCATGCGCGGTGTGTGTATACGTGTGTCTGTGTACCTGTGTATCAGGGTATCTTGAACTCCTACGTGTTTATCACACTTAAACACGCCCATTTAGGAACCACATGTTTACAGTACTTACTTTCATGCTCACTAAAACCTGAGGTTTCACTGCAGAAAGTACGGAATCTCTGCACTGCTGTCCTAACTCCAGAGTCACCCCGAGGAGCTGGAGTGGGGGGCAGTGCTCGTTGTCTCGTTTTACATATTTTAGTTCATATTGCTTCCATGGAAACATTATACAGCTAATAGATTTCTTAGCTCATCTGCCTCACTGAGTTAAATTCTGTAACGGTGCAGTCATGCTCTCCATGTTATAAATACTTTATCCTGTAAGACCCTAATTGCTGTAGACACTCAACTAAGAAGTGTGCCTCTGGGAAAAAGTGTTGTCTGTGTTCCTACAGCTTTGCTTATAAGTTCATGCCACCCTCTCATCCTTCCGTCCACTCACGTGTCTGCTGAGCCTGACTGTGTCCACATCACCGTGTGACAAGAGGCATTAGTCTTGAAGTGCAGACAATCCCTGCTCTGTGCTCACTCTGAGAGGACCTAAAAGTCTACATTGCATTCCTCAATAGTTGTCAGTTTTAAAGTTTATTGGAGGAGTATTTTCATGTTTATCTTAATGCACCACTCCCACCTGGTGGCTGAAAAGGGTAATTACAGACCTTAACATGCTTGGGAAAAATTGACAAATTTTACCCTTTATTGCTTTGAACCTTAAGTAAGGAAAACTCAGTTAAAGCTTAATTATGTCTTTTGTGAGTTGTAGTTGTATAAATACATATTTAAATGAAGATGGTGGCCCAGGCTTGTATGTGTGCTAAGTGATACATGTTCTACAGTGGCCACTCATGTCAGCTTTCACAGTGTGCCCATAGTATGAGCAGGCAGCTTTGTCATTTCGCCTTCAGCAAGGTTGTACTCTTGCTGCCTTCTTTGTCGTCATTATCATAATCAAGAATCAGATTGTGACCCTGGAGGCTTGCTGTGCAGTCACACAGAATGCCTTTCTGGAAGACCCAAGTTCACATAGGGCAGAGAAATGGACTAAAAATGGGAGCCAGGCATGGTGGTACAAGTCTATAATCTCAGCTCTTGAGAGTCTGAGTGAGGAGGATTGTCAGTTGGAGACCAGCCTAGCCTACATAGTAAATTCTACTTCAGACCAGACTCAGGTACATAGAAAGACATCGTCTCAGAGAGTGGGGCAGGGTAGGGAGAGGAAGAGGAAGAGAATAAAAATGGGGCATGCACAGTTACTGGAGAAGCTAAGGATGCTCCTCTCGCTGGGTGATCAGTGGCCCTGTAAAGTGTTGCATGTGGTCTTCTCAGCCCCAGTGTGCATTTGTTCTGAGGTGTTTAGGGTTATGATGTAATATTATCAGCGGTACAGGGCCCAGATCTTGCTATTCCACATCAGTGACATCACTAATATTGCTCGCAGGAAGGAATTCAAATTCTGTCTGAGTTCTGACTGTTGTTGGCCATCATTGTCCATACAGAACAACATCAGAGCTTTGTGGGAAGATGTGATGAAATAGACCATCTTAAAGTTTTTGTTTTTTTGAATTTCTAAAACATTTTATAAAATTTAAATTCTTTGGAGAAATATAGTATTCTAGTTCTTTTTTGTAGTCATGTGTCCTATTATATAAATGTAACATCAGGAATAATACTGTCTTTGTGGATGATATATCAAAAATTACACTTAATTAATATAGGTAGATGGAAGCCCTGGTTAACTTTCTTGCTGTGCTGATTTCTGTTCTTTTTTTTAATCCACCACTAAGCTTATTGGTCTGTTCTTAACAGAATCAAAGAATCTTCAGGGTGGCAGCAAGTGTTTACAAGCCCATATCTGGATTGGACCATTGAACGAGTGGCTTTGAATGCAAAAGTGGTTGGAGGTCCTCATGGAGACAAGGACAAAATGGTGGCCGTTGCCTCAGAGAGCAGCATCATCCTGTGGAGTGTCCAGGACGGAGGAAGCGGAAGTGAAATTGGTAGGAAGAACCTTACACTGTGCTGTTGTCCATGAAGTTTGAAGTTTAGGAGAGATTGGCTGTACGTGTGACAATAGCTGGGGTTGTGACACTTCATGCTAGGGCCCAGCAGCCACAGGAGTATTAGTGAGAGGGTGACGTGTTAGAGGAGATTGCTGGTGCTTCAGCTGGCTGTGATGGAGCCTGTGCTTCAGCTGGCTGTGATGGAGCCTGTGCTTCAGCTGGCTGTGATGGAGCCTGTGCTTCAGCTTGCTGTGATGGAGCCTGTGCTTCAGTTGGCTGTGATGGAGCCCGTGGTTCAGTTTGCTCCGATGGAGCCTGGATGCGGTACAGAAAGTTACACTTCTCCATTTCATTCAGTGTGGCTGTTTCTCTCCACTCTCATATTCTGAAGGTGCAGAAATAGCTCATGTTTCTTGCTTCTGTAGCCAAATTTCTCAAACTTTTTAGTCTCAGAACCAAAGCTCTCTTAAGTTAACAAAGACCAAAAAGTGTTTGTATAGGTTGTTATCTATTGCCATCCACCTTATTAGAAATTAAACTTGCAGTTTTTAATACTTACTGATAAAAAATGGCAGGACTAAACTCATTGCATGGTGATTCAAATCACTTGTTAATAAAAATAGGTGTTTTCCAAAAAGAAAGTTTTCGAGACAAGTGATATTGGTTACAGCTGTGGATCTCCGTGATGTCTTTTTAAACTTTTATTTTGTGTATATACGTGCATGCATATGTATGTGTGTGCCAGAGTGCCTGTCTCTGGAGTCTCAGAAAGATGTAGGGTCTCCTGCTCTATCATCCTCTGCCTTATTCCCTCGAGGCAGAATCTCTCATTGACCTGCAGCTTTCTGGGTTTTGCTGAGGCTGACCAACAAACCCAGTGATCCCACTGTTATTCCCACCCTCCCACTGAAGTTAGGTCACAGGCATGTGGAACATTTTTCTCTCTGTTCAGGTGTGTGCTGGGGATCTGACCTCGGCCCTTGTGCAGGTGCAGCAAACACACTGGGGCCTTTCCACACCCTCTGATGATGTCCTGTAATTCTTAAGGGTGTTTCTGTATTTAGTTTGCTGTGATACATTGTTTTTACTGATGTTTGTAAAGACAGGGAGGCCGGAAACAGATAAGCAGTTGGGAAACATTTTATATAATCATTTCAGATAACTGTGACTCCTTCACTTGAATTCTGTACCAGAATTGTGAAACTTTTCTAACTCTGCTAAATTGCTAATCTACCAGTCTGTTTTGTTCTTTGAATGGTCTTTATTTCAGGCCTGAGTTTGTAACATCCTTGCCGATCAACTGGAAAATGTTGACTTTCTGATTCGAGCAGCTTTTCTAAGCATTGGAATCATTCACTACAGTTTTGATGTGTCCAGTTCTTGCTAGCACCACTGGTTATACCCAGCTCTGTGCTAGGGAGTACTCATGCTCAATGTCAGCTAAGATCTTCAGAATACTAATTTTTACCTGAAACTTTGAATTTTTATAGCTGGCAACAAATACCATCCAATCTTTTCCTTGAATTAGGTTTATTTTGCTTAATTTTGCGGACTAGTGTGTCAAAAACCAAATCTGTCTTTCTCCACCTTCTCCCTCCCTCCCTTCCTTGTGTCTTCTCAGTGAGTGTCTGAGGTCTTCTGCAAGGTGTGCCTCTCTGATGAGATAGAAGCACCTTCCCTCCTTGTGGCCCCTGGGACTTCCCATCAGTCCATATGCTCACAGACTTTCGTTTATTCCTGGAGTGTTCTTACTGAAACCCCTGTGCAACTTCTGAGCCACCTCCACCCTCACACAGCTGTTGGCTGGGTTTTTTTATTTTTTGTTTTTTTCCTTCTCAGATCTCCTACCTCAACAGTCAAGGGAAACCATGGCTGTTTACATGGGTTTCATCTGTGTGCTGTGATGGGAATGCCCAGAAGCAGGAAGACAGGGTTGTCTGTATCTTGTGTCCTCTTGTGCATTGCTTAAAAATGTTGCCTCATATTTTGTCTAGTTTTGATGTTAGTGTTTTAAAGTGTAAAATAATTAAATAGCATTTGTTCTATCATGGCCAATGGTATAAACCTCTTCCCTTCAGTTTGTTATTAAGCAGATTTTAATATTAAGAACATACTGCTCTGCTGGCTAGTTTTATGTCACCTTGACACAAGCTAGAGTCATTTGGGAAGAGAGAACCTCAATTGTGAAAATGCCCCCACCAGACTGGCTCATGGGCAAGCCTGTGGTGCATATTCTTAATTGAAGATTGATGTGAAGGGTCCTGGTCACTATGGATGGAGCCACACCCCTGGAGAGCAAGCAAACTATGAGGAACAAACCAATAAGCAACGTTCCTCCATGACCTCTATCAGCTCCTGCCTCCAGGTTCCTCCCTGACTTCCCTGGGTGTAGGACTGCAAGCTCTAAGGTGAAATAAACCCTTTTCTCCCCAAGCTGCTTTTGGTCATGGTATTTGTTGAGGCCTTGTGACAAGAACTCCTCCATTTAGATTCAGACTCCATCGTAGTTGATTTAAGTTTAAGTTTCCCCTACCAAGGAAATGGGGCCCACTACAAAGGAGACAAAATATAAGTTTTAGCTGATCAAGAAAATGGGACCCACTACCAAGAAGACAAGGAACATGAAATGTTCCTTGGCCTCACTAGCTAATAAAAATAAAGGCCAGTTGCTTCTTCATTGTTCATTAGCCAAGCCAAGCCAAGCTTGGCCTTTTTCTCTTTATAAGCTGTATTCACGCTCAACAGCTCTCACGCCATCTACGTATGGTTCTGTGATTGCTCCTGGTGCACCAGGCTCCTGGTGTATCAGTATGTGTTTTCTTTCCTTTAGCTAAATAAATCTTGCTTTAAAATGTATTCAGTGTGTGAGAGTTACTGCCAGGTCTTAGACCCCAACAGTATTTACTGCAGCAATAGAGACCCAAGACTGCTGATAAATAAATAGAAAGCAAGCTAATTGTGAACCTCTCGAGTGCTATTGTGAGTGGAGGTGTCACTTCTCAGTTTGTTTCCAGAGGCTAGTGTGATGGGAGCCACAGTGGGATCTGGTCCCATAACAGGTTGTCCATGCCCATAAAGGGCCTTCTGCTGTTTGTTGCTGTTCAGTCTTTGACACCGCCATCCAGAGAACATTGTTGGGCTGGTGGATCCATGCTAGGCTCTTCCAAAGCTGAACACCCCCTGCCCAATACTAACAGTAAGACTGCTGGACGACTGTTGCAGGCAGTAAGTATTACATGAGGGGCGGGGACAGCTCATCATTGCTCATGCTGTCACCTTCCCTAAGGACAGTGGTGGGGAGCCTTGAGCCTAAGCAGGAGTGACACTTTGAATTCCCAAGACCATTCATGATGTCGTCCTTGATTTCCCAAAACCTCACCCTTCTCTAGAGGAAAATCAGATTGCTTCAGTTTCTGCCGCAGGACTGAATGCAGTTGGCTTCAGTTTTTAAAAGTTTTCCTGCCTCAAAACCATATTGGCATTATGTGAAGAACTGTATATAATACAGGATTCCTACCACTGATTTCAAAGTGTCCTGCCTGTGTGTCACAGGGCAGTGGTGGGTTATGTGTCTTGCAGCTTACTTTGCTGTGTCTCGGTTGGCAGGTTGTGCAGAGGTGTAGTAGTCATCTGTCTGTTATGTAAGTGTGTATTTATTTATACAGACACTTAAATGTGTAAGAGGAGATGTTCCAAGCAAGACTTATTCATGTTTTCTTCTGAGTTTTGGCTTTGTCCACTTATGTCATCTTTCTTATTGCGTTACTTCTGACATTAAAAGCAAACAAAAAAAAAAAAAAATGTGTGAGTGAGTGCAGGTGTGAGCATGTGCTGTGTGACACAGCTGTGGGGTGTGAGTGCAGGTGTGAGCATGTGCCCTGGTGCAACTGTGTGGCGTGGGCACAGTTGTGGAGGTCAGGGCACACATCTTTGGGGAGTCAGGTTTCTCTTTCCACTGTGGCTTTTGTGGCCCTGACTCAGGCTGTCCGGCCTGCACTCTTCTCTCACTATCCCCATGGCTTTCTTGAAGATTGCTTTAGAACTGTGGGTGTGCAGTGCGCTGCTGCTGGTCTTACGTATAGTATAGTCCTGAACACAAAGAAGTGCCCAGTTCTGCTGAGGCCCAGGAGAAATAGTCATCTTTCCTCACTTGTGCTTCTTAAGGCACACTTTGCTTTACCCCTGAGTTCTTTAAGGCCTTATGGGTTTTTGTTTTGTAGCTAAATGTTGGGGGAAAAAAATCACATTGGCACACATTTGAATGCCACAATAATGGTCCACATAAAGCAGGATTTATAGATTGGACTCAGTTTCCAGAATTACTGGATTAAAAGGCATTTCCCAGAATGTGTTTCTCAGTTTTAGCGTCAAGACTTTGATCGTACCATTTTTACAGTAAGAACAATGACTGAGACATTTAGCTTGGGATTTTCGTCGATGACAATAGGAAGAACAGAAATGTGACCCATGATGGTAACTCTGAGAGCAGGTTTCCTGTCTAGACACTGCTGGAGACAGGCCATGTGCCTCCTGAGGGGAGCCTAGATGTCTAACTCTTGCCATAGTGTGGCTGTCCCGTAGACCATACTTCCCTTTCCTTCAGTTTTAGCTGAACCTTTCTGATTCCCCAGCCTGATGACACCTGTAGACCTTTGAAAAACCCAACTCACAAGACTGTTTTTTCCTCAGCCCTTTACCTATCGCCTTTATCCTTCTGAATATTATTGTCCCTGAACACTCTTCTGTTATCTTTACCTCATTGGAGTTGAATACACTTTCTCTACTAAACTGTAAATCCTGTTAAAATCTGTTTCTTTGTGTTTTTTTTTTCTTCTTTTAGAAATCCTCTTTATATAGTTCCTTTTCAATTAGTTTGATTGAAATGTAAATACTGCTGAACAAAGGGTTAAAATAACCTTGTGGCTAAAGGTTTAAATGCTTGTTTTAGTACAGTGTAACTTTTTGGTCTTCTGTTTACTTATTTCTGTGTTTTTAAGACACCATCAAGATAGTTGGATTGCCAAGGCTGTTTTTACTCAGTGTTTCCCAACTATCTAGTCCCTGAGCAGCCTACCTTTGGATTTCCAGCAGGTTTTACTGGGTCTGGCATAATCCCAGGGTCCTTTCTATTCCTGCCTGTCAGGTGGTTGTGATGATGAACTAGGATTGGGAACCACCGTGTGGGTCAACACAGCTATGTGAGAGTGTTGGGCAGACTTGTCTCTGAGTTAGGACTTTCGTAACTGCTTAAGAATTTACCAGGTTCTGCCTTATTTCTTGTTCCCATTGAGCATAGAACATGATTGGTAGGCTTAAGTCAATAACCATGGAGATGCTTTTCATCCAGGTTGTGATTGGCTACAAAAATGATGCCTGATTAATGTCTCTGTTTGCTTTGTCTTTTAAGGTGTGTTCAGCCTTGGTGTTCCTGTGGATGCCCTCTTCTTTATTGGGAACCAGTTGGTGGCCACGAGTCACACAGGGAAAGTGGGAGTGTGGAATGCTGTCACTCAGCACTGGCAGGTCAGTTCCTGTTAGCGCCATTCCATGCCAACTGTGCTCCTTCATTTCCTCGTAGAATTCCCACTAACAGTGAGTACGTCCCATGGGAGACTTGCTTCTACATAGACATTTACTGTTTTAAAAGGAATTTATTTTATTTAAATAATGATGTTTTAAAACAAGTCTTGAATTATTTTTTTTTTCCCATTTCCCTGAGACTTTTAAGAACTATGCTGTGTCCATAAGAATCATAGCAACCTTCATTTATCGAGTGGAAGCACAAATGAGTCTAGACGTAGATAATCTGTTCAGAGACAGTAAGTCAGCTAAACACATCGCAGGGCTTGAGGAGAATCAGACAAGACTGAAAGAATGGCTGACACTTGATTCTTGAAGAAAAAGGGAAAAAAATTAAGAACTCCAGAAGTAATAATGTGAAGATCAGGAAAGATTTTTAGTGTTTTGGTTATTTTTTTGTCTCCTAAGCAACTATGCTTTTTTCGGGAAGGAGAAGCTTGAGCATGTTGTAGGTGGAGAGAAGAGTTGCAGAGAAAGCTCTAGAGACTGGAAGGATGGAGATGGCTTTTTCTTCAAAAGTGAGGAGGGTGTGGGATGCAGAGCACAACTAGAGAGGGTGACCAGATCCTCCTTTCTCTAGGACAGATGGTGAGAAAAGAGGAAAGAGAAGTATGTGGAAGTGAGTTATCAAGGATCACAGGGGTTGTAAATCATGCAGTTGCCATGGACCTAGTGATCCATTAGTACTGAGAACTGGGACAGGAATAAGAGAAAAGAAAGTATAGTGTTGTCTTGATTGAGAGCAGTTTCAGTTAGGTAAATGCAGCACACCAAACAGAAAACAACAATGGCAAAGTGATTAAAATCAAGTTAACAAGGAAGCTCTAGGAAGGCAGAGAAAGATGCAGGGATACCAGAGGCTGGAGGGAACTTAAGTGGATCTGTAACTTAGAAGGGAAGGAAATCGGGAGAAAGTGGTCGCAGTGAAGCGTTGAAGCTTTAGCGTTGGAGCAGTTCTCACACTACAGCCTGTTTAATCTCATGTTGAACTGACTTGAAAACGCAGCCGGCTTTCCATATCCCTGGGTTTTGCATCTAGCTAGATCGAGAGCATTCCAAAACACAACTGCATCTTATCATTGTCCTAAACAGAGCAGATTCCAGCTGATCACATAGTGTTCACATTTGACAAAGGTAGTTCAGAGATAATGAAGTGCATGGAGGTTACCTGCAAACACCGTCTTGTTGTATTTGTGCATCCAAGATTTTGGTATGTTGTGCATCTTGAAATGAACTCAGTGTGTATACTGATGAATGGGAACCCTAAGGGCATCTATGTGGGCATGTAGGCATCAGGAATAGAAAATAGGATACAAGTAAGCTGAGCCAGATGACAAGTTACTCAGCAGAGGTGAAGGGTTGATTTAAAAGTGACAGGCTGGGGAGGGATGTGACATGATTGACATGAGGTTCTGGAGGAACATGCCTGAGATCTTAAGACTGAAAAGCTGGGGAAGCTGGTAACAATATGGATGAGTCCCAGGGGATTATAGTCTGGGAAAATTGTTTGAATTTCAGTGACGACAGAGAAGTCAGGTTTGCATACAGGGTCTTATAATGGATGGAACAAAGGCATCACAGTGGTTGTCAGTGTGAAAGTAATGGGAACATGGAGAGGCACTGACATGGGTGAAGCTTAAGCAGAGATGGAGAGTTGTCAGGATGCTTCTGTTGGTGGTGCCCCTGCAGGGAGGATTGTGAGCTGTGGGAACTCTGTTCTTTCCAGTGTGTTACAGCTGATCCACACTGTCTGCACATGGATGTATTATGACCTTGAAGGTGTAGCTCTCCGTCATCTTGGCCTTTTACTGTAGTCACAGCTAAGCATAAAGGTTTTACTGCCATTGAGAATCAGAGATTAGTGCTGATGGTTGTGCATGGTAAATCTTGCCTGGTGTGTCTTGTCTGTATATCACCTGATTCTTCATGCCTGGCAAGTGCATGATTGAAAACAACATCTGACTTGTGGATTTGTTGCACATTTCAGAAAGACCCTGGGAAAGTTGTGCATCCACGCAGCAAATGAGCCTTATACCCCAGCTGGATTTCTTCCTAGTGCATTACGGAGATGGTCTGTGGTGACCTCAGCCTCTTGTCTGCAGATCTCGACAGACAGCTGTGACTGGGAGCTGGCTCCCAGGATTGCTGCAGCACTAGTTGACTAGGTTCTGAGTTGGCCTTTAGCAACATTCCAACTACAAATAGCAGAGGAAGTGCACAGGGCAACCCCTGAGTTCTTTAAATGTACAGTCAGGATGGATTTCAGGTGTTAAGAGTTGGATTCATCACTAAGCTTTGCATTTGCAGTTAACTTAAAAAAAATTGTAAACTTCTTATTTTTCTATCAGCATCTTAACTCTGCCTTCATAAAATGCTTAGGAAATATTATAAAAACCAATCTAGTCGAGATTAGAAATCTGGCTTTATTTCTAAATCCCTTTTAGTTTAATCTCTCCCTTCTTGTGCAGCATTGCACACACATATACCATGATGTCATAAAGGGATAGTAATAAAGCATTCCTTAGTGTTGTCAAAAAGGCAGCTCTGCCTAAGTAACATAGCAGAAAATAGCAACATGTGAACATTATTTCCAAGTTCTTTGAATTTATATTTAGGCTTACACTAAAAAGATGGATTTAAAAAAAAGAATGACATATTTTATTCTCATATTATAACACAGAACATACTGTGGATGTTTGTCCTGGAAAGCCACAGTATGGTGTATATACTTCTTAAGGGATCAGAGAATGTTCCTTGTGTTCATTGTGAGGGTGGAGACCTCTCAGATAAAATGGTTTCACTGATAGCCCTGCCTGAGACTCAACAGTGGAGGCTGAATTTGAGGAGGAGATACTGAGTCTGACCAAGGATTCAGAGTAAACTCCCTTGTCTTTATGAGTAGGCTGGGCCTGAGGAGGGAGGCTTACTTACCACAGACCAGATGACAGCGCTTTTCTTAGCTGAGCCTTAGGAGCTCCAGGCTGCTGTTGCTCTTACAGTAAAATGTGACTCCAAAGGGCACAGAGTCCAGGGTCTGCCTGTCCAGCTTCTGGCTGTGGAGAGCCTGATGTAGGAGTGGAAGGTCTCTTGTAGAGCTGGAGCTGGAGAGATCCAGCTGGCTGGGGCCAGAACATGGGTGAATGGCAGGCACAGCTGCCTTCACACCAGACAGCTTTACTTCTAGCATGAAAGTGCAGGCAGTGACTTGCCACATGAGAGTCTGCCATGTTCTCCGAGAGGCCTGGCCCGGGTTTCAGGTGAGATGCTGGCCTTCTCTGCAGAGAGTTTTCTAGTGTAGCTTGTGACTGTGAAACTGAAAAAGTGGGTACAGAGATGAGGGTCCTGCATGTGACCAGCTTAGAGGGACCCTTTATTTCGAATGCCTGCACTGTTGCTAGAGTGGACCTAGGTTTTACGCTGCTCTACTTGTTCTGGAATACACTTCATTTCTTGGTGTTGATTCCTAGAACCCTCTTGCTCTCTGGTTCCTCTCCTGACCTCTGCTGAGATGACATTCCCTTCCTTCCTTTGTGACTACACTACATACCTTGCTTAAATGCCTGACACACCAGAATTGTCTTTTAATTTCATTCCTCTGTCAGAAGTGTACAAGCTCCTGGAGCATTCAGCACGTGCTTTGTTAGGTAAGCTGTAGCAGATAAGTGCACACATGAAACAGCATGTGTATTTGTCCTTCAGATGGAAACCAAACATGAGAAGTACCAGCACCTTAGCAGTGCTGAGTTTTAGTTGCTGGGGCGTCTGGCTTGGCTTTTTGTATGCATGGCCTCATAACTTGGTGTCATTAGGGATTTTTACATGCTCTCTGGCCTTACAATAGAGAGACATTTAACTCTGTTTCCTGGTGCTACCACTTTGTTTTGTTTTCTTTGTTTTATTTTTTGTAGTAACTGAAGTCTTTTGAATTTACACAGTTACTTGTTTGCAAACCAGATTTCTTGGAAGAGGTGCTATTTAATCCCAGTATATTGAAAGCAATACACACGGGAGCCTTGACCCTGTCATTTCCAAGAAGAATCTTTAGTAAGGACAGTAAGAACAGGACACTGTCCACTGGAGGAGACTCTAGCAGTTTGTCCAGTAGTTGCACTCTCTGCTCTTCACTAGCTCTAATGATTTGCCATGTGTCTCTGGCACTTTATTTTGTGTGAGTGAGATGGGAGGAAAGGGTGCTGTCTGCTTTGGCCATTCAGTTCAGGGGCCATGATGTAATGATCACGTGTAGCAAGAGGAGGTGACTCATCTGACTTCAGAGACCATGGGCTGCTATGGGATGCAGCTAAAACAAATATCTTCAAAGCTCTATTTTCAATTCACTGGGGCTTAAAGACAGTTCACTATCTAAGCCTTCCTAAAATTGGGTATTGAATTTTTTTTTTTTAATCAAAAGAATCAAAGCATCGAGGAAATTGGAACAGAAAATAGAAATGATTAACATGTAATAATCTCACGGCATCAGGTGCAGGATGTTGTTCCAATAACCAGTTATGACACTGCGGGTTCCTTCCTTCTCCTGGGATGCAACAATGGATCGATATACTACATAGGTGAGTATCAAGCATGCATTATACACAAGGACGTGGAGACCTCAGTCTCTGTAGTTCTGACTGGTTCTGTCGTTCTCAGACATGCAGAAGTTCCCACTACGGATGAAGGATAACGACCTCCTGGTCACTGAACTCTATCACGACCCTTCCAACGATGCCATCACTGCACTGAGTGTTTACCTCACCCCCAAAACAAGTCAGTACATGGCTAGTCTTGGGGGTTCTTGAGACTGCATGTATTTCTGAGTTTATTTTTCTAGAAGGAATACTGAGAAATATTAACATGTTAATGTGTGTCTGGGGACAGACCATGTGCTTGAGAGTGCTGCTTGTACACAGCCATCATTTACTGAATTCATTAGACAAGTTAATCATCAGTACGAAAAAAATTCTAGTGCATGCCAGAGAGAGTGAAAGTTTAGTCAATTTAAATTGTATTTTTCTAGATGAAGAACCACAAAACCTTGGGTTGTTACTCATGCTAGCCCTGTCTCTCTCTTTCTCTCTCTTTCTTTTCTTCCTCTTTTCTTTTTCTCCTCTCTTATTTCTTTACTCCCTCCTTCCTTCCTTCCTTCCTTCCTTCCTTTTCTTTCTCTCTATCTTCTTCCTTCCTACTTTTCCCCTCCCTCACTTACTCCCTCTCTCACTCCTTCCTTTCTTTCTCTCTTTCTTTGGTTCGTTTTTCTTTCTAGTAGTTCTGTGCATTGATTGTTATTGGCTGCTTTTAGTAATAGAGCTGAGAAGTTTTAATACAGTGTGGAAAGCAGAATTTAAAATACTAATTACTACTTGTCCCTGTAGAGAAAGCTTGCTGAGCTCTGCTCTAGAATGAGTATAATGAGCAGTGGATTCTCCCCAATCTAATTTACAATTAGAGGTAAAGCTGGGAAAGTTTTAGAAATCAAAGCCCTTCCTTGTGTTGGCAAGACTTAGAAGAGGCACCATGAGAATGGTGCCTTCCTGATTGGCTGGAGTGCTCCCATTCTGTGTTCTTTCCCATTGATTGATGGATTTTTCAGGTGAGGTAGGAAGTAAAGCCCACAGTTCTCTCCCTGTGAAGCTTGATAGAATGCAGGCCAGTGAGTGCCCATCTGTCTTGATTTGTGATAGGATGTAACACTTGTTAAAGAAAGGAAAAGCTACCATCACTGGAATGGTGACTCAGTCTCAGCATTGGCTTCTCTTCCAGCCAACTCAGATTCTGTCCCTAGAACCAACATGGCAGATCACAACTGTTTATAGATCTATTTCTAGGAGATCCAAGAGCCTCTTCTGGTTTCCAAGAGCACAAAGCATGTACCTGGTGCACAGACATGCATACAGACAAAACAGTCATTTTATATACACACATAAAATAAAAATAAACCTTTGAAAGTAGGAAAGAAAAGAAATGTAAAGCTACAGCTGTAGAAATGGTGTTTCACTGCTGGGCCTAGCACAGCCGGGTCCTTAGTCCTCTAAGTTGGTATTGAGTTGGTATCCTGTCTCAGGTATTCTGAAAGGTGATTCAGTTTCTGTCAGTAAAGAGCAGAGGTAGAAGATATGAGACTATATAGAATTAGTGTGTAATTGCCACAGCAAAGCCTAAGACAACATGCAAGAGGCTGGGGAGCAGTTTATTATAGAGTGAAGACTCAAGAAAGACCTAAAGGAAGAAAAACTTCGAGCTTGTTGAGCAGCCCGCAGATGTGTTTGCCGAGTGGTTGGTCACTGTCACCACAGGGAGGCTTTGTGTACAGTTTTCTTTCAATCATCCCTTAACACATTCCCTTTGAACTGTGACTCGTAGGTGTGAGCGGGAACTGGATTGAGATTGCCTACGGTACGAGCTCTGGAGCCGTGCGAGTGATTGTGCAGCACCCAGAGACAGTCGGGTCAGGGCCTCAGCTCTTCCAGACTTTCACAGTTCACCGGAGCCCTGTGACAAAGATTATGTTGTCAGAGAAGCACCTTGTGTCAGGTAAAGTGATCTGGTGTTCCTGGTAGGATACTCATCTCCTGTAAATGCCCTCAGTGTCTCCTGCGCCTTCGTAGATAGAAAGAGAGGAAGAGTGTGTTTTATGCTGTGCATTTAATAACTGAAGCAATGTGGCTTTGACTTGGCCTGGATGTACTGTACATGAACCTAGGAAATATCATATCTTATGTTTATTCTCTATTATTTCCCTCTTATGGAATATTTAATTTTAAGATGCATATCAGATCACTGCTGAGATTTTTGTTTCAAAAGTTTCTAAGTTTGAACTTCAATGTAAATTTATTTGGTTGTAATCAGCTTTAAGCTACAGTTGAAGACTTAGATGTATATTTTGATAATTGATTACCTTATAAAATGTTTAAAATTCATAACAATATGTAAAATTATTTGAAGAAGGTAACATTTTGTGGATTTTTAGTTCCCTGTAATGATAGAATTAAAAATTTAGCTAATGAAGTAAATAAGATATTACATGCTAATTTTAAAGCTTAATGAGGGCCACTTTCTGGAATTCCTAGATGACTTCCGGTTTAGGTGAAATTTCCATTGTAAGTTGTCTGTAGCACTTGCCTTTAGGAGTCTTGCCCTCTGGAGGAATCTTGCCCAGTGCTTTCATAGAGTCACTTGCATATGCTGGCTTTGCTTTTTTGAAGAGTACTAAAAGATGTTGTGTCTTCCATTGTTTTCAGTTTGACTGAACACTGGCCATGCCTACCCATGAGGGAGTGACTGGCCCAGCCTCTGTCTAGCCCCTCACTGTACAAAGACATATACGCCTTCAGCATCCGTGGGCTTTTATTACGCGGTGCTCTCCTAATGCCATTCCATCCTTTCTCACTTCCGTTTCTGCTCCCTCATTTGTCTGAGACTTTCTTAGACTCTGTTCTTTGTGCGTTCCCTGGCGATCTGAATATTCATCAGTACCAAGCATGTCAGTAACACTCTGAGTTTTCCTCCCTGTCACCACCTAGAGGTTGCAAACTTGTCTGTCTATCCTATGTCTGATCTCATGTTTTATGTTCAACAGGGAACCCAGAACACCTGGACAAAGTAGAGATTTTTATGACTGACATAGAACTAAGAAGCCACTATCATGTACAGCATCATCATCTACATACTTATGCTTAAAATATAGGGATTCCCCTGGTTCTCCTTGCTCTTAACTGGAATGCACACAATCGACTAGGAGTGCACTGTTCTTGCTGCCCTGTATTGTAGAACTGATCGCTGCCATTGCCTCAACCTAGTGACTCAAGTCATTTCTCCCCTAGGTTACTGCAGGTACTGGGCAGCTCATCCCAGGACCGTAGGAAATACAGTCCAGAGCTGAGTCCCACTGGCTTTCCTAGCCTATTTAAAATAAATGTGAACTTCACCTGTCCTGTGTACCTTGTATTCTAGATTTATTTACTTTCTAAGTTTTGTCGTAGTGCTAACCTACTTTCTTTGGATCAAGAGACACTAAGCCTTAGAATTTTTTGGTCTTGATGTTTGGTATGACATGTTTAGGTTTCCACATAATGTTTGGTTACACTGTCCTTCAGGCTGTCACACTCCCCCTGTCCTTACAGCTCCCCTCTGTCCTGTCCTTCACACCCCTGTCCTTCACACCCCTGTCCTTTACACGCCTGTCCTTCAAACCCCTGTCCTGTCCTTCACACCCCTGTCCTGTCCTTCACACACCTGTCCTTTACACGCCTGTCCTTCACACCCCTGTCCTGTCCTTCACACCCCTGTCCTGTCCTTCACACACCTGTCCTTTACACGCCTGTCCTTCACACCCCTGTCCTGTCCTTCACACCCCTGTCCTTTACACGCCTGTCCCTCACACCCCTGTCCTGTCCTTCACACCCCTGTTCTTCAAACCCCTGTCCTGTCCTTCACACCCCTGTCCTTCAAACCCCTGTCCTGTCCTTCACACATCTGTCCTTTACACGCCTGTCCCTCACACCCCTGTCCTTCATACCCATCCTGTTCTTCACACCTGTCCTGTCCTTCACACACCTGTCCTTTACACGCCTGTCCTTCACACCCGTCCTGTCCTTCACACCCCTGTCCTTCACACCCCTGTCCTGTCCTTCACACACCTGTCCTTCACACCCCTGTCCTGTCCTTCACACACCTGTCCTTTACACGCCTGTCCCTCACACCCCTGTCCTTCACACCCCTGTCCTATCCTTCATACCCCTGTCCTTCAGGAGTCACACATCTCCTCAATAAGGTCCCTCAGTCGTATAAACCCAGTCCACTGGACTCTCCTGTGCTTTCCTCACAGGCTGACAGGTGTGGTTGTTATTTGTTTGCCTATCATCTGTGTCCTTCTAGAAGATAAGTTCTACAGCTGCAGTAGTTGTGTTCTCTTCTCTACTCTCAACACTTGAATGTAGCTCTTTGCACAAGATGCTGGAAAATGCTCTATGTGATATGGTACTATAAAACCTTAGGCTGTTAGCTGTGCGATGCTGGTAGAATGGCAGTGCTTTGAGATCCTCATAACTGTGTTGGTGGCTGTGTTGCATGGGTGTGATGTCAAAGCAGTGACTCATATAATTTATATTTTATAATGAATGTTACCTGTAGACCTAGATTTTAAGTAAGTTTGTCAAGAAAAATGCCCAGTGTAAGCACAAGTTTGAAGTGTTCCGTGTTCTCAGTCCGTCTGCCCCCTTGTGGCTATTGGAGTAAATGCTGCTGTGTCTTGTTTTCAAATGCTATACAGCCTAGTGTCTGAAATGAGGCCCAGCAGGATGCTGTATGAACAAGGTTCTGTCAGTGACCCTTGAATCTGCCAGGATTGTTTCAGTTATTTGTTTTCTCAGTCCTTCTAAGCCTGGTGAAATTAGGGGGCTGTTTCCCATGAGTCAGGTTAAACACCTTACCTGTGCCTCCTATATTTCACTACTGGCTCTGAGAACTGAGGATTTCATTACATACTGCTAAGAAGTGCACCAGAGTTATTTGTCAGTATTCACCAAAGTCATTTTCTAAAGTTGCTTTAAAATACAAAACTGATCTTGAACTGTGATGTTTGTACCAATTCTTGTACCAAGAATTTATGGATGTGATCTAAATCATTACAAGTGGCAAGCTTAGTTGTTTTTTTTTTTTTTCTTTTTCCTTTGTTGAAGCAAGCAAAAAGTACACTTTCACATTTTAGGGTAAATCTTTTTTAATAAGTATGCCCATTCTGAACAAAAGTTTGGAGAGAGGTTAGGGAGTAACTCACCGTATAGTCATTTAATAGCATTTCCTAGTCAGAATTAAACACACCTTGGGGCTGTGGAGAGGGGTGTGGTTAGGAATACTTGTTCCTCTTCCAGAGAGCCCCGGTTTGGTCCAGCACCGTAACAGATGACTCATAACTACCTGCAATTCCAGCTCCAGGGAACCTGACACCCTTCCTGTTCTCTGAGGGTAGGCACACATGAGGCATACACATAGACATTCAGATTTAGAAAATTTAGCCAGATGTGGTGGCATACACTCTTATTCCTCAAACTTGGGAGGTAGAGGCACTTGAACTCTGTGAGTCGTAGGCCAGCCTGGTCTACATGGTGAGCTTTAGGACAGTCAGGACTACATACAAAGATCCTATCTCAGAAACACCACCAAAGCAAATAATAATATTTAAAATGTTTAACTAAAATATTTTAAAAACTTAATTGGAATAAGTTTACTAATGTATACTTTGTTTTTTTATAGAAATAATGCCCAGCTATAATACAGACTTTAATGTGACTAGGAGTAAGTAGTAAACAGCTAGCTCCTATAAGATATTTGAAAAGTACTTGGCACCAATTTTCAGTCATAAGTAAACAAAAAAATAGCTTAGGCTATTTACTTCTCTCTTAAACATAAACTTTTCTATATTTATGTCTGACAGGCTCTTGCCTTGTTTTTGTTTGTTGAAAGCAAGGTCTTGCTGGCCTGTACTCGCTGTGTATCCCGTGCTGACCTGATACCACACCTCCACACCGGGCTCCTACAGGCTGTTTTTCTAAGAACTCACAGGCTTCCTTAAATGCCTTCATGTTTGCTGCAAGAGAAATTATATTGGTTCTCTCACTTTAAAAAGATTATTATTATTAAATTTGATTTGTATGTGTACTGTTTTTGTGTATGTATTAGCAAATGCTACAGCCCATGTGTGCAGGTCACAAGGCATCTTGTAGTAGTCAGTTACCACCTTTGACCACATGTGTCCTAAAGGAACTCTGGTCATTAGGCTTGGTGACAAGCATCTTTACCTGCTGAGTCATCTTCCCAGCCCTCCCACCCCCAATTTTCTCACTTTGGTTAACTAGACACAAATCGAGTATAGTTTTAAGATAAATAGCTGTTTGCCTTTTAAAATATACTGTGATCTGCTTAATGTAGAAGACGTTGAAACATGTTTCAGAGTGGTGTGGTGACACTGCGTTCTTTCTCTCCTAGTCTGTGCTGACAACAACCATGTCCGCACGTGGACAGTGACACGGTTCCGAGGGATGATCTCCACTCAGCCAGGCTCCACTCCTTTAGCATCGTTCAAGATCCTGTCCTTGGAGGAGACAGAGAGCCATGGCAGCTATTCCTCTGGAAATGACATAGGTAGGCATCTTCAAAGATGGAAATCCGGGACCAGGGTTGTCATGAGAATTTTATATCTTAATTTTGAAAGTCATTCAAACAGAAAGTATATTTTTTATGTGTGTGCGTGTGCGTGCATATGTGTCTGAATGTAGGTGTAGGCTGTAGGACAATCTCGGAATGGTATTATCCACCTTTTTGTTGGTGACATCAGGGTGTCACCAAGTAATCTAGACCGGCTGGCCAATGATCCCCAAAGACTGGCCTGTCTTTGCCCCTCCAGCACTGGGATTTTGCATACAGCACTCAGCCTTGCATTTTTCTTGTAGATCTAGAAATTGAGCTTAGGACTGTGTGCTCTACTAAAGCACCCATCTTCCCAACCCCCTCTATTTTTCTTATTAGGTTCTGTGAATTCACAAAATTACATTATTGAAACATTTTTCATTACTTAAAAAGTTAAGATAAAAAAAAAATTTACCAACATTTCCTCGTTTAAATGTTACCTTCAAATGCCAACCATTTTGTTTGTAACTACAGCTGTGATGGCTGTGCATAATTGAAACTTTTTACATTTTTTTTCTTTGGTTTTTAACAATTACTGAGAATAAAATCGGACCTGGGAAGAGTCAGCATTGTTAGGGAATTGCCACATTGCTGTACTCTAGTCTCAGCAGAAGTCATGTGTAGTTAGCCTGATTCGCTTAGTACTGACTTTTTTCATCTGTGAAATGGGGGTGATGATGGCATCTTTCTTACGCAGCACCTGGGAGGCACAATGCTGGTGTTACTACCTAGTGGTAAAGATGCCTCTGCTCCCTTGTGAGTGGGTGTGATCCATGCCTTGTGAGTCGAAGGCTGAAGGATGTGATTGAGTGTCACAGTGCTTCCCCAGCACATCAACATGAACAAAGAGCTTGTTGTGTGCTACATACTTTTTATGAACAATAAGCTTCTGTTGATGAGTGTAATAAAGAATTATATATTCCAATTTCTCATGTCAGGGTTTTCTCTTACATTTTGGTTCAGTCTTCCCTGCCATTCCTAGTATAATAGAGGGAAAATAATTGTCTTTTATTTTTTTAAATGTATGTATGTTTACTTTATATGTATTGGCATTTTGCCTACATGTATGTATGTGCAACATGAGTGTGCCAGCTGCTCTTGGAGGACAGAAGAGGGCACCTGATCCCTTAGAACTGGAGCTACATACAGATGTGAACCACAGTGTTGGTGCTGGGAGTTGAACTCAGATCTTCTGCAAGAGCAGCAAGTACTCTTAACCACCGAGCCATGTCTCCAGCCCAAGTCTTTCATTATTATATTGAAAACCTTCCAGAGTGCAGCCCCACACAGGCTGAGCATCCATAGTCCAGAAGTCTGTATCCTAATCATCTAAAACTCTTCCAGCACCATGTGAAAAGTGGGAAATTCTGCACTGTGAAATTCCATGGCCTTCTTTCTGTGTGTGACACCTAGATCTTCTCTTTAGACTGAGATCATGTCCTCAAGTTGTGTCATTATGGATGTGAAAATTACAAAAGTCGAAAGACTCCAAACTGAAGAATTCGTCATCCAGGTGTTCTGGTTAGATGTACTGCTGTGTACTCTGTGTTTGTTCTGTAGCAGCTGCTGGTATTTTCCCCCAGAACATGATGGAAAATCACTTCTTTTTACTTTGTGTTTTAAGAGAATAGAAATATTGAAGGAGCAATGTGGCTGATGGGGCTTCTGATTACTTAAATTCTTACATTTATTTAGTTAGTTGTGTGTGTGTTTGTGTGTGTGCACAAGCATGTGCACCCACATGGCTGCCCTCTTGCTAAAGCACAGATGTGGAAGTCAGAGGATAACTTACTAGAGTCCAGTTCTCTCCCACTATGTAGGTGCTGGGCATCAAACTCAGATCATCAAGCTTTGTGACAAGTGTCTTTAGCTGCTGAGGCATCTCACCAACCCCATTACATTCTATTTATTGAAGTTAATCTGTAGATGTTAAATTTTTGCTTGTAGGCCTTCAAAACAGTTATGGGAATATACGGAGTGGCTTAGTTGTCTCCTCTTGCCCCTTTTGGTGCTAGGGATGGAATCCCTACTCCCAAGCTGTCATAGTACACCTATGATGTTGCTCAGTAAGGAAGACAAGTAAACATTTTCCTAGGTGCAAACCCTGCAGACCTAACCACCTGTCATGGCAAACGCCACACTGGACAGTGGAACCCCTGTTCTGATCTCAGGGGTTTTTGTTGACACAGAAGGCTCCTCACATGTTGTTCTATTGATGGCACATGCAGATCATGAGGAATCAAAAATCTTTTTCCTAAAGCCAACACCTGCAAGTAATACAGGATGCCAAGGATTAGGCAGCCCTTCCCCCCAACAATGCACAAAACAACCATTTTAAACACAACTAAATATAAACTTCTATAACACCAAGCCTTTTTTAAGTTATCAGAATTTAAGCTATGCTCAAAGGGTCCTATCCTGGTATGGATAGTGCAGACCCTTAAGGAAACTTACCTTCAACTTATAAGCCTTTAATGAATAATATATAATTTTGAAGTATTGTGGGACTGAAGAGATGGCTTAACAGTAAAGAACACTTCCTGGTTTTCCAGAAGACCTGAGTTTAGCTCCCAGCACACATATAGGGCAGCTCCTTGGGATTCAATTCCCTCTTCTGGCCTTTGTGGTTGTATATCACATGTGGTATACGCTCTCTCTCTCTCGCTGTCTCTCTCTCGCTCTCTCTCACTTTCTCACTCTCTCACACACACGGGAGTATTGCCTATTTCTATTTTAAAATTTAGTGTAGATTGAGATAGTTTTGCCATTGCGCTTGTGTATGACATTGATTTAGGACTCATGCCACACAACAGGCATGACGGTTGTTTGGGGAGAGGAGTATGAATATTAATGTACTTTTATAAATTTTCATTATAAAATGAAATAATTTCTTATACCACCCACCCACCCAGTACCCTAGACAGGATTTCACTGTTGTAACTCTGGCTGTCTTGGAATTTACTCTGTAGACCAGGCTGGCCTTGAACTCACAGAGATCTGCCTACCTCTGGCTCCCAAGTGCTAGGATTAAAGGCGTGTGGCACCACTGCCCGGCATCAGTTTCTTATTCCTGTCCAACTTTTCTCTCTGCTGATGCAGGGCCTTTTGGAGAACGAGATGATCAACAAGTGTTTATCCAGAAAGTTGTTCCCATCACTAACAAGCTGTTTGTCCGGCTGTCATCAACCGGAAAAAGGTAAATGTTTAGAAATTGCCTTTGTCTCCCAGAATGTAGGCCAGTTTGTTAGAGGTGAAAGGACACATTGGAAACACATTGAGACAGAAATTCCTGTGCTAGTTAACTGCCAGAAAGGCAAAACTCAGCAGTGTGCTTCCCCTTAGAATCTTCACTGACTCGAAGTAAAAGATAGAGCACCATAGAAAAAACAAAACAAAGAAAGTTTTGAATTTAAACAGTTCCCATTGTGTACAGACATTATATACACGTATATATGGTACTTGTGTCTCTCAGGTGAGACATTACATATTTCCTGACCATCTCTACATAGAGCAGAAGTAAGGAAGCCTGTCACCCCTGGCTGATGATAATCTGACCTGTGTAAGACTACTGTAGCTCCCGATTAGCAGCTGCACATCAGCTCACATTTGACCTCATTCTCCCATGAAATGGCCTGTCCCACTGTGCCCTGCGCTTGCACAGCAGTGATGCCCCTGTGCTTTTGTCTTCAGAGATGTTTTTTTGTCTAACTTTAATGGTGATCACAGTGGAATTCGTGGCAGACAGATGCACTGAATTCTGATTCTAATGCTGCTCTTATTAGCTATGTAAATTCAACATAAGCAACCTCATGGATTGCCTGACACTAAGGTTCCTTTGTCTGGAGCGTGCGCCATATGGACACAGAAGCCCTGACAGACAGTCCCTGACTACAGTGGACATTGGTCAAGACTCGCTGCTCTGTCATTTGTTTTACTCTGAAAAGGATTGTCCTTAGCTTTGATGTTTCTTTATCCCCACGTCAGACAAGTGAGCAAGTGAAATTCCTAGTAGTTGTCATTAAACAGACTGATTTCCTTTAAATGTTGCTGGTGCTGTTGATGTTTTTTAAAGTTCTCTGTTTGCCTTTCTTTGGCATGTCTCTGGCTACATGGTGTTTTAATGATAGGTTTTATTTTCATCAAAGACTGAATATAGTCATTAGTAATTAATGACTGAATTCTAGAAAATGAATAATGTGTCTAAATCATCCCACAAATTTTGATTTGTTTTTTAATTTTTTTAAGAAAATAAATTCAGAGTTTATACTGTGGTCGTATATACTCATTGCAGAAACTGCCAGATATGTACACTAGCTCTGTCTAACATGTCATGTCTCATACGTGTTCCATTTTAATATCCCCTTCTATGTTATTTCAGAAAGTAGTGGTGTCTTGTAATCAGCTATAATTTCTGAATAAGAAAGAACAAGCAGAAGTTGCTCTGTAGAGTTGAATTGAATCTTTTGTGAACTAGAAGTTCACTGATGGCTCAAGCCTGGAAGGGGTTGACTGTGAATAGGTCAGAAAGTGAAGGACTCTATCCCATGACTAAAACGACACAAAGTCATGCTTGTTCTCATGCACATTGTAACATTGATTTATTTTATTTTAAAAATAAGCCAGAAATACAGATTTTTTAAAAAATTAAGTCACTTTACAAATATAAATACTTGTTAATCATTACAGGAATAATAATGAAAAAGATTATTGTTCCTACAAAAGAAATTGAAGATTCCACATTGATATAAGGTTTTCAAAATACTAGCGACTGGCCAGTGGAGAGATAGTTGGTTCTTTTGCAGGGAACCTGGGTTCAGTTTCCAGCATCCATACTGGACAGCTCACACCACCTTTAACTCTAGCTGCAGGGAGTCCAAAGTGCTTCTCTGGCCTCCTGGGGCAACAGGCATACAAACTGGCACTCAACCTATGTATATAATAAGCCTTTTCCAAATGTTCTATCAACTGAAATAAAGGAGAAATCACTTAGTCTGTAAATGTCTTTAAGAGTGACCATAGTGAACTTCTATAGAGTGAAATAGTAAGTTACCCCCTCCCCCACCGGAGTTAGAAAGGATGGCTGCAGCACCTGAGGCCCATGCCCTGACAGGACTGGCCTCTCCAGGCCCTGTTTACCTTGTGGCATGGTGTCACTCCCTCTCAGGTGAGTCACCTTGATCTGGCCGCATGCTGGCTGCTCCTTTTTTTTTTCCTGGAACAACTTCATTTCTCACTCAAGAGTTCTAGAGCTTTTGTGGGCTTACATTTTAAAAGGTTGTGCATAAACTTTAGCATTTTTTCTCAGCTTCAGCATATTTAGTTTCAATCCCCTCCCTCTCTCTTTCTCTGTCCCTTCTGTCTTCCCTCCCTCTTCTCTTTTTCTTTCCTTTTCCTCACATCTTCCTTTTGAAGACTTGCTCATTCCTAAGACAGCTTTTGTAACTAAACCCTATCTCTGTAGCTCAGTTAAGAGCACACTAATGTATGAGGAGTTTTCCTCATTTGGAGAAACAAGACTCGATTATTCTGTCAACTTTCTTTGACCCTTTTAAAACTATTTTAGATACATGTTCATTTGTGTGCGTTTGAAAATAAGAGATTAATGAAACGTCTCAATTGTACGGTGTATTTAATTGCTTCTCTTGGTCTACAACCTTCCTGTTTTTGCAGAATATGTGAGATCCAGGCTGTTGACTGCACTACAATATCCTCATTCACCGTGAGGGAGTGTGAGGGCTCCAGCAGGATGGGCTCACGGCCAAGGCGCTACCTGTTCACGGGCCACACAAACGGCAGCATCCAAATGTGGGATCTGACCACAGCTATGGATATGGTCAACAAGAGTGAGGACAAGGGTAGGGAGCCACACTGTAGTGTAATTTAAAAAAAAATTAGTTTTGCAGATATGGTTTTGTAGATGCCACCAAAATGTAAAGGGTATTTTTAAAAATGGAGGGTGTGGGTTTGGCTGTTTTGCCATTTGGATCTGGGCTCAGAACATATTTAAAATGTATCTAAAATGTAATAGTTTTTCTCTCACTGGCTACTTGACTCCGCCCCTCTGTTCCTGGCAGCTAGGTTTCTAACTTGTAACCTTTAAAACTTCAGTTAGCTCATAGGGTTAGGGAGGAAAGGAAAGGAAAGAATAGGAAGGAAAGAGAAACCTTTACAGCCCTTTTCTGGCTGTCTTAATCTCCCTATGTCCAGGGAACTGAACTAACTCTGAACTAACTCCCATTCTGGTTTAGCTTCTCCCAGCACGGCAGTTACTGAAAGATCTAAATTATAACTTTTTAAAAACCCCAGTTCATTTTATCTGTCCTTATCTCTGCCTGCTTCTCTATCATCTGCTTTTTGTGCTTTCTCTCCCTATCATACAGCCAACTCTTAGCTCTAATTCTTAGCTTGTAACTGTTCAGCTGCCTTCAACCACCCATCTTTTATCCCCTCCAAATGTTCCCAACAGTCCAAGCGGCATACAACTACACGGGGGAGGGCTTTTCCCTGACAAAGCTTCACTCTACACAGTAGGATGTCTGTCCCAAGCCGACCTTTGACCTGGGGTCTTCATGAGTGCTTCTCTCCTAAGATGCAGGTGGCCCCACTGAGGAAGAGCTGCTTAAGCTGCTAGACCAGTGTGATCTGAGCACATCTCGCTGTGCTACCCCCAACATCAGTCCTGCCACCTCTGTGGTTCAGCACAGCCGCCTTCGAGAGTCAAACTCGAGGTAGGACGAAGAGTAGATCTTGAACAGACTGGATTTCTCTTGGGAAAGCTGTGTGATATGTTATAATTTTCAAAGTCCAATTTGAAGTCAGATTTGCTGGTGTTGAATTGTTCAAATATTAATAAATTGTTCATCTATATGCATAGCATAATCTTTTTATAGGAAAACATTTTAAACTTTCATCGAGTTTGTTCTTTGACAGTTTCATACATGTGTAATGTGCAAGGAGAAAATACTGTGGCCTGTGGTGTGTGTGACGTGTACTGTGATTGAACCCTGGACTTTGTGCTAAACAAGCATTTTATCATTGAGTCTGACCATCACCACCACCCCCTTTTGCCTTTTAATTTACTTTGGAACTTTTAGTTACTTTTCTATTGCTTTGATAAAACACTATCACCAAGATAACTTATAAAAGAAGTTTATTTGAGCTTAAGATTCCAGAGGGTTAAAAGTCTGTCTTGGTGGGGCACATGGCACAGTGGCTGGGGCAGGGTGCTGGGGTTCACATCTTGAGCCATGAGCACAAAGCAGAGAGAGGAATTAGGAATGGTGCAAGGCTCTAAACCTCAAAGCCTACCCCCAGTGACATCCTTCTCCCAGCAAGACCATACTTCTTAAACCTTCACAAGCAGCATCGCCAACTGGGGACCAAGTATTCCAACGCCCAAGACTGTGAGTGCATTTATCATTCCAACCACTACAGGAAGTGCTGACAGCTGGATTGCCATCATGTGATCAGTTACTCACCCTGAATTAGGAAGATCACATATCAGTTGGATACTTTGTGGAGTTTTTGTTCTAATTGTTCAGCTTCAGTACTAATCAAAAGTGGTTAAATTATCTTACCTAATTTCCTATTAAGGCACTGTGTACTTAGTACAATGAAATGCTTTGCCTTTTCCAATCATATTGAAAAAATTATTTCAAAATCTGAGAATCCAAAGGCCAAATATTGAATTACATTGATCCCTTATTGGTTTTAGAGATTGTTTTCCTTTTTCCCATACTATTCAAAATGTTTGCTTGATTATGAATGTTTGTATGGTATTACTTATATTAGTAATTGTATGTAATATGGTCTACTTGACAAATACATTCTGTGGTAATAATATGCCTTATATTTTTATGATGTTTTAGTTGGCAGTTAAACTGCTGATATATGCTCCTCAGACATTGGAGTGAAATTGTAACTGTCACTTTTAAAATCTGTCTTTTCAGCCTTCAGCTCCAGCACCACGAAACCATCCATGAAGCAGCCACTTACAGTGCCACTCGACCTTACAGGGAGAGCCCTTTGTTAGCCAGAGCAAGGAGGACTGAGAGTTTCCACAGCTACAGGGACTTCCAGACTCTCAATCTCAACAGAAACATAGAGAGAGCTGTCCCTGAAAACGGTCATGCGGGCCCAGCACAGGCTGACGTGAGAGGGGCGGCGGGGGAATGCAGTGTGTCTGAGAGAAAGTCCCCAGGGACAGAAATAAGATGTGTGAGAGAGTTAGATGGTGGGTTGGAAGTGCATAAGACCACAGAAGGTTTGTCAGAGTCCAAGAAAAGGTCATCGGAGGATGAGAGTGAACATAAAGTGGAGCTACGGAGGAAAGGATTTGAAGCAGGAGGATTCCTGGGAAGGAAGAAGGTCCCCTATCTGGCATCCTCACCAAGTACCTCGGATGGAGGGACCGACTCTCCTGGTACAGCATCCCCATCTCCAACAAAGACCACTCCATCACCTCGGCATAAAAAGAGTGATTCCTCGGGCCAAGAGTACAGCTTGTGAACTCACCAAAGTGCATGATAGTTTTGCTAAATTTAGATGAAAAAAAAATTTCCTGGGTTTCAGTGCATTGGCTTTTACATCAAAACTCTACAGGATGATGCAGTTTAACCCGTTCAGTGTTTTCTGGGCAGACTCTCCTGAAGCAGGAGCAGAGCATACTCTCCTATAGGGGCACAGTGACACATTTCTCGACAGCTTGGAAGTGGCCCTAGTCCTCGGGCACATGTAACAGCAATTTGTAAGCAGGAGTCATTTCCATGTGTCCTCCCTGCTGGTCTTTGGTCCCAGCACCACATCTTCCTAGGTAGTGCCCTTAGAGCATGTGAGGCAGTGGGCTGTGTTCCTAATCCAGTTGCCCAAGGCTTGTTTGCAGTGGTACCTTAAAGTTAATCACGTAATCTCCTTGGAACATGGGCTCCTAACCCTTGTGATTGCGAAGTGTTTACTAGATCCTTAATGAGGTGCTATGTTGTGAAGAAGTCTCATGTAACTCAGAACACTATTGTTGGACCCCAGGTTCCACTGTGCACTACGTCCTTAGGGTTGTTTATTTCATTGTGGGTCATTTTCTGATTCTTGTTGGGAGATGGTACAGCATGCATCACCAGTGTTTGATACCTGAAGTCTTTCCAGTGGGAACAACTGTCCATGTTTAAGTAGGTAAAATACTAATGATAGGGGAAATCTGGGTGTCCAGAAGGGAAGGCCCCGTTTGCTAGTCCACCTGCTCTAGGAGCCGCTGTGTTTTCAGTGTCTCTTGGGATTGGAGTTATGGATTTGGAGTTAAATGCTTTAGCATGTAAAAATGTTTTGACTGTATTTTGAACTCTGAGGACAAAATAAAAAAAATTGTGCATTTTCTTCATTTAATCAGAATGGTTTACACATTTCTGCAAATGGAGAAAATGTAAATTTAAGCCCATGAGCATTTACTAGTGACTGATGTATATTTCCCATTTCCTGAAGTATAGTGAAGTTGGAATAAATTCTTTAAAGTTTACTACATTGTCAATGGCTTCACAAAAACTCTCTTGTATTTATTTGTCAATTAAATCAAATGAGAAAGGTTAAGGCATTGTGTCTTAGTTAATTAAGGAACAGTATCCTGTTTAAGCTATACCACATCCTGGGCTACATCATAGCCTTTGTCTCAAAAACAAGTGGAAGAATAACTTGACTAGAGATGGACCGCAGAATTCTACAGGTCTAGCCTTGTGTTTTCTATCTACAGGAGAGCAGGAGTCCACTTGTCTGTCTGCGCTGTGCCTACATTGCCACAGTTGTGACAGCAAAGAACAATAATGAAACAGATCTGTATATTCTGTTGCAGACAGAAAAAAAAAAAGATGTAATTTCATGATGAAAATAGTCCAAGCCTTTTTGTTGTAAGTTCTCTATACGGAGTGGGTAAGTATTGTCCTCATCGCACGGTAAAGTTGCAGACCACAGAGAGTAAAACTTAGCCAGTGGCTGAGCCAGCATTTTGGACCTCAGTCTTCTGTGTGAAAAACTTACGATATCCTTTCTGGCTTTCTCATCAGGGTTGCCAAGCGTTAAATATAGCTCTAGCACCATTCCTACCTTACTGAATTTGATTGTCTGGTATTAGATGCACTGGAAAGGGATCACAGTTGATTTTAGCATATGTGGGATAAGGGCAGGCTCATCATGTTCTTCTTAAATATGTATGTCTCTCATTTTTTATGTATAACTCAGGATTGCTAGAATATTCTTTCATAAGTATATTAAACTTAGTTTAAAATTTCTATTCATACCATCTTTAGATGCATTATGACTGCATTATTTTACCTGTCCTATGCTTTCTTTCTACCAGTTGCAGTATTTTTATGTGGATGCCAGCATGAGTGCTAGAGTAGCCTGTCACACTCTTACAGACTCAAAATTTTTAGGTTCTTTATCTAGTTCTTGTTGAGCGAGAGAGAGAGGAACATGGGCCGACAGGAAAAGCAGAAGTGTCTTCCTGAGATGGTGGCTTCTTCCCAGAAGACAGAGAGGAGAAGTGGCAGGAAGCCATAGGGATGGTTGTCTAGCTGGACAGTTGGGGGATGGAGAGGGCCTAAGGGCCCTATCAAGTAGAGGCTAGAGTCCCTTAGCAGATTCCCAGACTTAGGGTTCCTCTAACCTGAAGGGATAAAGCTATTTCTTTTGCTTTCTTGGCAGCTCGATCTTCTGTCTTTCCCAGATGTTGAATTCTTTGTCCATCCCTGGGAAAGATCTCAGTGATCCCCTAGGCAGCAACCAGCAACCAGTTACGTTTCTTGGGGGCTCATCCAGGACTTGAGGTGACATCTATACAAGTAAGCCTGACCGAAAATCAGGAGAAGGACTCAGAAGATCCCCTGCCATGCAATGGGACTCTCCACACCACTACTAGCAAGGTCAGGATCCCTACTTAGTTCTCTCCACCCTGAGTAAGGGGAGTAGCGGGTTGGTAGAGTGGTGCACTTCTATCCTGTGGCTGGGTGGGGAGTTCTGCTGCCACTCCTTAGCCAAGAAGTATGGTGTGCTGGACCCCAAGGAAATGGTCATTGATGATATTTCTGATGAACCATGGGAGAAAGCTGATTTCTCACTGGGTATGCGTGGAGAAGGTCACTTGGGTCATGAGATTTTCAGCTGAGTGCAGGCACCTGGGCTTGAGCTGGCTGGGCGAGGAAAAACTTGTTCAACTTCCTGTTTGTTGAGCAATTCTAGTATTTGCTCTTGAGTTTTCCCACGTTGAGCAGAGAAAGCAGTGCCAAGCTTGCTTTGAGTTTGAAGTAGAGATTGCCTGAGATTCAAATTAAGGCCACTAGGAGGAAGCTAGCGGAGAAAGTCCTGACTGTGCAGGAAGCTTCATTACATACTGGCACCTATAGGGGCCTTGGCTCTTTGTCCAGAGCACTGTGGCTCCTGCAGCTTGTCCTTGCTCTTCCTTGGAGCTTTTAAGATGTATACTCCGTGGGAGACGGCTCAGGTGGCAGGAACAGGATCTCCCATAGCCTCATCGTCTGGCTGATGACAGCTCTGACCTTACAAATGCTCCCTACACACACACACACACACACACACACACACACACACACACACACACATTCCAGGCCAGGTTCTTTCCTGTCCTTATTGTGTATGCAATGCTCTACTGGCCTTGAAAGAGATAGCAGGCTCTGGCGGTGCCCCAAATGAAGAGGCACTGGATGTGGGGCACAGATGAGGCATGGCAGTAGCAGGGTTACATACACTTGTAGAGGCCCTGGGTTTGCCTCCAGCACTGCAGCAGTCGGTCCATGGAGGAAATAGAGGATCTTATCTCAGTAGCACAGCTTTACATAGTTGATGGTTCCTGAAGAAGGCTTAAGAGCCTTCCTAGCCCTGTATCTCTTGATGAAGATGACAAGATGTGGGAAGCCCATGTGAGTTTGCAGTAGTGCAGGGCCAGGTACAGGACAAGCAGCTGCCAGCAACGGGCAGAGAAGGATCGTCCTGCTCAGGTGGGAGGCTGAAGGAGACAGCTCTATTGGTTTTTGTATCTGCTCTTTCTGACCTGCAGCTCCAGTGTTCGGAGCCTCTATGCCTCCTTTCTGCATCTGGATCTGCCTCCAGCTCTGTGCACTCAGGTGAACAGCTGGTCACTGGAAATGTCTTAACTTTGGGCTTTTGGATCATGAGAAAATGGAGCAGAGCAGTGCCCATCACATGGTTTATGCTCTCTGAGCTTGTGTGGTATATGTATCGCATTGAGGCATAGACAGTGGCACTGGGGCAAGCCAAGTGTACTGAGGGATGACGGCATCAGGTTCGTGGAAGCAAACGGAACTGTGAGTACCTGGGGCCCAAGTCCATGCAGGGACAGACAAGGTGACAAGATAGCCCTAAGAAAGATTAGAGGAAGAACTGACAGCTACAGGGGATTGAGTCACAGGTAAGCATGGAGACCCCACTACTTAGTTCAGCCTCTGCCCAGGAAGGATAGGGTGGAGATGCTCATCCATGTGGACTGGGAAATTCAGGTAGAGAAGGGATGAGCTTGATCTAAGACTCTTCTGTCTTCTCTTCTGTAGTTCCAAGTTATCCCAGTATCACCACTCAGCAGCTTTCTTTAGCACTGGGCATAACTACACTCTCAGACTCTCAAACCTTTCGATTTTCTGTTGCTGGGTACAATCTACTTTATCCTGGGGTGTTTCCCTTGCATGAGATGATGGGAGAATTCACACCCACCTTTATTGGTAGAGCCTACTCATTAGAGGAACTGAAAGAAAACCAGAGTATTGAGTTTTTTCAGGTTGTCTGCCTCCCTTTGCATACATCCAGAAATGGATTGTGGGCACAGGCTTCCAAAAAGATGGTCTCCCAAGTCTAACCAGGGAGAGTCTCGTGTTAGACTACTGATAAAGGCAGATATATTGTCAGCTTGATGCTTCCTGATCATGGGTGTTCATAGCACCTACCTGGGATTTTATAAAGTTTAAAGGCTCCAAAAGGAAAGAAAACTGTTTCCTGTGTATATCCATCTCTATCCTCGTTGCATGACCCAATAGGTCTAGCCCAGCCTGTATCGGTCATAAGGTCAGGCGTTTTTAGTCAGCCAGTTGTCAGAGGACTCAACAGCAAGTCTGTTTATGGTAAATCACTGTACTGTGTTCAGTTTTGCAGCAGAGCAAATGAAAGCCTTGTGTGTGCATTAAATTGTCCTGTTCTGTTTGAGTTCCCTGAGAAGCTGGCTCTGGAGATGAGATTTGGTCCTCCCATGTCAGACCCAAGCATGTTTGTCCCAAAATGCACTTCACAGCTCTCTTTCCTGAGTCAGGCTGGCCCTCTGGCCGTTTCTCCCTGTCGCAGAATCAAAGAGTAAAGGCATCATGACTTATCTCATGATGAAAACAAAGCAACTAATAAAAAAACAAAAAACAAACAAAAAAGCCCCAAAAACCTCTTAAGTAGTAATTCCAGCAGCACAGTTTTCTTTATCTGCTACTCATAGTCCAACCAAGAACACTGTTGTGGTAGATCACTCTGCTGTGTGGAGGCTGTTTTCTGTAAGACTTACCCGGGAACTCAGCCAGCCCCACAGTGTACCATTGAGTACACAGGTGGTATTCATTTACTGCTGATGTAGCTTGGATTCAACTTGGTTTTATTAAGGTGCTCACAACACTTGTCTGAAGCCAAACAACTGCCACGACACCAGCCAGGACTACTTGGAAAGATCATCACAGGTAGGTTTGTTCAGATTGTCAATTTGCTAATGTTATTAGGTCTTAGAAGAAAGCTGGGTGTTTTTTTAGAATGAAAAAAAGCTGGAAAGTGTGAGCAATTTACAGGAGTCTCAGCAAGTTATATAAGGTATGTAAAAGGTCAAAGTTCAATATATTGGTATTACACTTCTGCTTAAATCAGTGGAGTTAATGATCTACTCTGTAACAATTGCAAGGACTGGCTTAAACTTTGTTTAGATGTGTGTTTTCTTTAAGTGTTTGTTTCCCCCAATCCCCAAGTTTTATGTAGATATTACTCAGTAATTAAAAGGCCAGTTACATCAGTCTGCTACTTTTAAATGTTTGGGAGACTAATGTGATAAAAGGAGAATATTTCCCCTTTTCCCTTCGGTGTCTGTTAGGTCCTAGGGCCTTTGTGGCATAACTGTAGGGAATCACCACTTCTCTTGTTCAAAGAGGCCATAGAGATACCATCCAGTCAGCTTGAACCAGTGTTCAGTCTACAAAGAGGAATGTCAACAGAGGGAAATTTCCTCCATGCTTCCAAGTGAAGCCATGGTTTTGAATTACCCTCAATTAGATGGAGCAATTGGTAAAAGAAAGGTCCAAGGAGTCAGAGCTTCCACTCAAGCCTCAGTGACTCCCGAGGACCAAATCCTCAACTGGCCTTGGCAACTAAAAAGTGATTAATTTTGGCCACCTGCATGGTTCTAAACACATTCCCTGGATATTGGGCTAAAGTCCTTAAGAGGTGTTGTTTAGGCAACTATTTCTCACTAATTTTGTTCCTGGTCAGGAAAATGCTGACCAGATAGAGGACCTCGTGATCTTGGTTCAGTTCAGCACTATAGCACCCACTGTTGCTGTAACCTAAAACTTATGTGAGATAAAGCAGAGCAGACTGGCAAGGTCTGTGTTTCCATTTCAAAAGGTATAGAACTTTTGGCAAGATAGGAAAACGCATGTTAGGATTTGTACAGCCACTGTGGCTGCCCAGCTACTTAAGATGTGTTTGTAGCAGTTGTGACATGGGGCAGAAATGTTTAGTACTGGTCTGTGCTTTGACACTTAAGGGTGGCAAGTGTCCAGGACAGTTCAGCACCCCAGAAATCCAGCCTTAGACTGTTGGATCATGGGAGTAAATAGTGGTTTTCAAGCAAATTAAGCTTTTGCTACCTGTCTCTTGGCATAGGTCCACACAATATTGTCACATAGATTTGGAATAATTTCCTAGAACCTCTAAGACCGAAGGAAAGGAGATTTTCTTACATAGTTTTCCAGGAAAAGCAGATTCATGTTTTTGAAGTTTTGAAACAAGACCTTGGTTCAAGTGAAGGTGTTCCTGTTGTAACCACTCAGCTTATGGAAGTGAACTGCTTACTCCTTAGAAACAGCTGTACGGAGCTAACCGGCACCTGCTCTGTCAGCTGCTGTGGGGAATACTTAGCTCTCAGCACTGGCTTTAGAACTGTGTTTGTGCAGTAAAGAGCTGAGTCTCTGCTTCAGTGTGGCCCTGTGACAGCTATTGCTTATACTCCTCTCTGATAGAAACAGCAGGTTGAAAGGAGCAAGAATAGCCTCTCAGTAGACTTGCTTGGTGTTAATTAAACCAGTAACATCTCATTACTGATAACAAATGTGCGCCACCTTGAAAAGGCCTGTATTGTTCCTTTAATGAACAGTGTTACTGGCAGAACTCAGTGAACTCCGTGCATTGTCTTCGACAAGACATGCAAGACAATGCAAGAATTTATGTGTGTGCAAAATTCTTATTTGAGACAACCAAAGAAATATTTCTTAGGGATCTCTATTAGGAAGAATTAAAAACATTTATTTTTCAGCTTTTATGACATGTGACTAATAAGGGGAAGAAATGGGGTACAGAGCATGCACCCTAGGGTTCCATGGTACAACTTCCATTCTTTACAAGTGGGTGTCAGTGAAGGTGGTGTGTTCCTTAGTCACTGAGCTGAAACCCTTGATGGCATCCATTAGTTCCTCTTCATCCACATACTGAAAAGCAAGGCAGTCGTTGGTTGCAATACTTACTGTCAGTAGTATTCACTTTTCATTCATAGTCTGTCACTCAGACATAAAGCATGTTCAGTGGATTAAAATGCTGCCTGTGTTCTAGGATGTGGTTTAAGACAGTCTTTTCTTTAAATTCGCTTCATTGAAGGGATCACATGCACACATGAGCTGTCAACTAATCTAGCAGATAGCTAGAGTGTTACATTGTACACTAGCTTAATCTCTGTGAGCCTAAATTTATCTGTAGAGTAGGGAAATTTTGAATCTGGTATAAATATATTTTTTTAATTCAAAGAGTAAAAGAATACAAGCTACCATGCCCTGTTGCTTCCTATTCGGTGTGCTGTATTTATCAATAGGGCTAATGTTATGATTCATAATGAGCCAGTAGCTTTCCAGGTGTTGGCACCTTCACAGGATTTCGCCGAGTCTTTCTGCACACTGCCCTTTACTAGAATTGACTCCAAGCAAACATACATGGCCATTGTTTGCAGTAGTTACAGTAAAGCTGATGATCTCAAGCCCACAAAAAGATGACAAATTCTTCTTGGGTAGGTCCCAGCCAACACTTGTTCTATAACAGCCCTTCCTAGACTGCATGAAGATTGAGTGAACTTCTTTTTTGCATGAAAAAAATAATATAATTATCCCTGTCATTTAAAAACTAGATCTGGAGTGAAATTATGTAATTAAATTAGCTGTGACAAGATCAAGCAGGATATTAAACTTTTTTTCCCAAAAAGGATTTTTGTTCTGTGTGTGAGGTAAGGTCTCACATATGCTATGCCATGTATTTAAGGGTGACCTTGAAGTTTTGATCCTCCTGGTGCTGGGATTATAGGTGTGTACCACTGTGGTCCCCTTTAATGTGGTCCTAGGGATTGGACCCAGAGCAGTGCATGCTAGGTGTGCATTCTACCAACTGAGCTGCAAACCCAGGCTGAGGAGGATAATTTTTAACTTCGGTACAGGATGACAGGAAAGGGGATTTGGAGCCAAGCAATTAATCCCTTTATCATTCGTCAAAAAGGAGCTCATGGAAGTCAGCAGTTGTGCAGGTAACTGGGAAAGGTGAGTTGGAGTCCACATGCAGCTGGTTTGGAAGCAGTGAACATGAAGGAGAGCTAAGTTCTCTGCTCTCAATTTCTTCTCTAACCAGCCCAGTTGTCTGGGAAGACAAAGCAGGTAAGTCGGTAGAAACCCTATGATGCTCACTCATCTCTCAGCCACTAGAGAGCTCGCAGCTGATATGAGATGGCAGGTGATCCCCAAAGCCAATCATGCATACCACTGGACTAAGAAAGATGGAGCTCAGAACGGGGGAGGGGGCATGGTAGCACATGCCTGTAATTCCAGCATTTAGGAGGAGGGGAAACTAGTTCAAGTCATCCTGAGTTACATGGAACTTTGTCTCTGTGGATGAATGAATAACAGTAATGTATTTATCATGGTTTTCTGGGGTTTTGAAGTAAACTGTTTTTCATGTCATTTAGCAGGTCAACAAGCAGTTCCTACCCTGCCAGTCAAACAGTAGCAGGAACGCTACTAAACCAGTTGTTTTATGACATAATTGGGCATGTACTATACTACACTGAGTGCTTAAGGGCAACACTGTGTGTACCGGAAGCCCCTCACTGTCTCTACCCAGACACCTCGGGGATGTTGGCAATCGACTCACCAGTCCACTGCTGTGGCCCATAATAGTTTCCCACAGTGACTCGTCTGTCAGGACCTTCTTCTCGGGAATGTCCATGAGCTGGCTGACACTGCGGTGGAAAGAGCCCTGGGAGTAGGTTTGGCTGATTTGGCTTTGACTTGGGATCCGAAGTACAGACACACTCTGGCTGCTCCGAATACTCAAAGGTGTCCCAGACCGAGGGTTTCTGGTATCTGCTAATCCCTGAAAAGGAAGCTGCTCTTAGAGTTGGACAGGTATTGATATGTGGTTTGGGAATGGAATCCACACATTGTGACGGAAAGGAATGCTTTTTTAGAGCCTCCCACAACAGCACCTGAACTCTGCAGGCTCTGCTCTTGGTCCGTAGGGCACTCATGTCCGGCTGTGGGACCAGATCTGCCAAGCAGTGAAGCCAGAGGGATGGGGCTGGATTAAGGTGTTCTCTACCTGCAGATTGATTGGAACCTGAACTTCTTTCCCCCCTCTTTAAAAGTGAGCCATATTGTTTCATGGTTGCCCCATATGAGCAATCTATTTCAAAGTTCTGGATCTGTGTAGTAAGTGATCCTCCTTACAGGAATCTAGAGTCCGTAATTTATCAGCTCTGTCATCATCACCAGCAAGACAGTCTTTCCATAGTTACAATCTAAGATGTATTCTTAAGGCAAACTCTAGCTGACTGAAACAATTCAGAGTTTCTGATTTAACAGTCCCATCAGTGAAATATAGTGCTTCACACTGGACAGTCAGCACAGCATGCAGAAGATCAGATGGCATCCATGCAGCACACAGATGTACCTCAAAGTGCATGGTGTAACTTTTTAGGGTGACATTGCTGGACACATCAGATATTTCAGCCACAGAGTCAAACTGAGAAGAAAAACAAATAGGCGCATCAGTCTTTGCTTAACACTGTTTTGGAGTTTAGAGCCAAAATGATCGAGAAGTACCCTTCACACAGCTCTACCAGAGAAGAGTTTGAGCCACTAATGGGAAATTGTCTTAAAGCAAAAAGATGAGGTGATGAAAACCCTAAAGAGCAAGAACAGTCAGCAGATGACCCAAAGAATAGAAGCAATGTGCAACACTGTCAGTTGGGTCCTGGCCAGGATAGGACCAAATGCACAAGCAAGTGCCAGTAATGCGGGCCATAGCAGCAAACAGGCAAGGTGAGTGAGATATCACAGTTCTTCCAACTGAAAAATCTACCTTACTGGGTAGAAGATTGCTTTCATAGGATCCTGCAGCTTAAGGTCTGGTAGCCACTATGGTCACAAACTCATGAATTGGGAGAGAATCTTTCTGCAGCACAGTTAGACTATAGTCACTGCTAAAATATAGCTGGTCTCATCCATGTCTACACAGCTAGAGTATCAGCTCTACCAGGAAAATGCAATAGCTCCACAAGACAAGTGGCACAGGCCCCTACCAACACCTGTCTTCCACTGCATGTGACCAACAACTTTGGGACTTCAGCCATTGCAGGAGCATGCCAGTTTCACATGTATCTGTTCTTGTTCTCTGGGAGCCAAGCCATGTGGCTGTAGGAACATAGTAACTAGTGGCTCTAACCTTGTCAGCCTCTGCCCTTCACAAGGATCTGTAATACTTCTTGCTCCTAGCTGATAACTAGACTGTAGCTACTGATGATCAGAGAAAGAGTCCTGTGTACATCAGATCCAGAATGGTAACTACCAGTGTCACAAGTGTTATCCCCACAATGGCTTTCCCTATAGAATGCCCCTTTCCAGTCTCTGAAGCTCTAGGACTATTAGGGATCAAATAATAATACCCTTACCTACAAATGGATGAAATTCATCAATAAAGATCTGAGCTTGGTAGTTCAGGTCTGTAACCCCTGCTGGTTGGGAAGCTGAGACAGGAGGATCACAAGTTCAAGGCAAGCCTAGGCAATTAAAGTAAAAGGGAGGGTAAATGTAGTTGAGTGGCAAGGTATTTTCTTGGTATATGAAAGGCCTCAGGTTCAAAATGGAGCAGAAATAGCTGCACTCATTAAAGAATTGTGAGGATAGACACCCGCTGAACAGACCAGGAAAACAGGTAAGCCAACTGAAGACCTTCACCACTCCCTAGCACTGCAAAATAACACTAGATGCAGCCTTCCTTCCCCCTGCCCACATCTCCTGTGGATACCACAGATCATCCCTTCCTAAACTCTGTCCCCCAAGTCCTTGCTTTTTCCCAACCAGCATTTCCTGCTAACTCACAGGCCACGCCTGCCGGAAAACCAGGTGGGATGCCGGTGATCTTCTGTTCCCCAAGATCCAATACTGCAGTCTCTTTTCCCAGTCTTTGCTTTGTCCTAGCACCCCCTTCCAGAGTAGCAAGTAAGCTGAAGGTGGATCCAAGCCTCTCCTTTTGCTTCTTCAGACCCAGTCTCATCAGCAGCTCTGTAGCAAAAAAATGTGCTGTGGTCTCCGTTTCATCTCATCCCATTCCTTAACTCCCTCCTCTCCTCCAAACCCTCTCTCTAAAACAGAGCACCTGCTGCAACTTTTCTTCCTCCTTTGCCCACTTTGCCTGTGGATCCTATAGACTTTCTGCTTGTAACCTCTCTCTTCCCACCTCCAATAGGCAATTTTCTGCTAACCCACAGACCACTTCTGACAGAAAAGCAAGTAGGCTGTAGATCTTCCTCTCTCCTGTTCTAGATCCAGCCCCCTAGTCTCATCCGCAGTGGTAAAAGCAGACCCTCTGGGGTGACTTCTTATCACTCTTTCCCCCCATTCCAAGCAGATCCTGGTTGAACACTCTGCTATCCCCACTCCTACGTGTCAGTTCTCAGTACCCAGAAACACATTTTACCTGGAACACCCAATGTCCACAAATATTAGATCTAAAGGAAATTTCAGTAGCAGAAATTTTCTGGCAGCATTCAGCCATCACACTCTCCAAAAATCCAGGGAGGAAACAGAAACCAAGGGACAAAACATCTACCAATCAGCACCTATAATCATCACAATGCCAGTATGAAAACACAATCTCATCCAGGTCTGTATAGCCACTAGAGCCCAGATAGACCTCATTTGCACAGAAGACGACAGATAAACAGAACACAGTGGGGTCATTGGTATTAATAAATGAGACCTCATTAAACGGAAAACTTCTGTAAGGCAAGGGACACCATCATTCGGACTAAGTGGCCAAAGATTTTTACCAACTGCACATCCAATAGAGTGCTAATGCCCAAAATATTTAGAGGAAATTCAAGTGGCTGAGAAATGTTCAACACCCTTAGCCATCAAAGAAATGCAAATCAATAACACAAGTGATGGTTCAGGCTGGCGAGGATATGGAATAAAGGAGCACTCATCCATTGCTGGTGGGAATACAAACTCGTACAGCCACTGTAGGAATCAGTCTACCTCAAGATCCAGCTATATCCTTGGCATATACCCAAAGGACACTTGCTTAAACACATTCATTGATGCTCTATTTGGAATAGCCAGAAACTGCCTCTCAACGGATGAATAGATAAAGAAAATGTGAAACATTTACACAATGGAGTATTAGCTGTTTAAAAAATGAAATTTTCAGGCAAATGGGATAGAACTAGAAAAAAAATCATCCTGAGTGAGGTAACCTAGAAAGATAAATATAGTATGCATACAATCTGTAGACTCAGGTTAGGTATATTGAGAAAAGGCTAGGAGGGTCACATGGCTCTTCCTGGGAGGGGGAAATAATAGGATAGATTTTATAGGTGGACTCGGGGGAGTTGTGGAGGGGAGACAGTTGAATTGTTAGCCAAGGGTGTCCCATGACCCAAACAACCCAGGCTGTTGCTCTCCACAAATTGACATAAGGGTCCTGTTGCTGAAGATAACACACAACTCATTCAACACAGAGAAGTCAAGCTGGTACCTACATGGCTCCTTCCCCCATACATTCTAATGTCTTTGGTGGGGGAAGATATGCTACAGGCTACTAAAAGAGAAATGTTAAACACCAATCCAGTCACAAAACCTTTGACCTACAATCTGTCCTCCCTGCAAGATATGCTAGAGCAGAGTGGCACAGAACTTGTGGGAGAAACCCATACTCAACACTGCATTGGTGACCAAGAACCAGACACTGGATAGACCAGAGCCAGGGTAAAACCAAATACTTGTCTTTTAAAAAAATATCAATGAAATGACTCCTAATGATATTCTGCTATACTCAGTAGATCAGTGTCTTATCCAGTCATCATCAGAGCTTTCTCCTGCACCAGATAGGAACAAATGCAGAGGCCCCAGCCAGACATTATGTGGAGAGAGAGTCCTCTCTAAATAGGATATTTCCATCAAATCCCTGAGCTCGGGGAACCCCCCATGGAAGATGAGCCAGAGGGTATATAAGATACCAGGAGAACAAGGCCCTCTGAATGAACTAAATAAGGCTTGCAGCAAGCACAAGGTCTACATAGGCTTGTGCCAGGTCTTCTATGTATATTATAGCTTTCACTTAATATTTTTATGGGACTTCTGAGGATCTTTTCCTTTTGGTTGCCTTGTCCACCCCTGATGTATGAGATGGTTTTTGTTTTATCTTATTTTGTCATGTTTGAGTGTATGTTCTTTTCTAATGAGACTGGGAGGAGAAACTAATCAGGATATATTTATATGAAAAAATATTATCAATAAAAGGGAAAAAAATTTAAAATATATGGTACATACACATAGTGTAATTTACTCAGCTGTAAAGAAAAAATGAAAATGCTATTTGAAGGAAAATGAGTAGAACTAAAGAAAATAATGAAATAAACCAGACTCAGAAATAAAATAGAATTGTAAATGTCCTGTTATGAATGAAGAAACCCTCACAGGCTCATATGTTTGAAGGGTTAGGAAGTGTGGACTTGCTATAGGAGGTGTATCTCTGGGGTGGAGGGGGGGGGGGTTGAGGTTTCACAAGGTTGGGCTATTTCAACTACAATACCCACCTCCCCTGTGGTTGTCTCAACATGTAAGCTCTCCTGTTGCTCCAGCACCATGCTTGCCTGCTTCCGTGCCCTCTGCTATGATGATCATGAACTCACCTTCTGAAACTATTAAAGCAGGCCTCCGACTAAATGCTTTCTTTTGTAAGTTTCCTTAGTCATGGTGTTTCTTCACAGCAATAGAAATGTAAGCCCCATCATGGGGCTTCTCAATACAAAGCAAATTTAGCTCTAAAATGGAAGATTAATTCAGTAGGAGTTTAGAATTTCAACAACCAGATCATGCACGCACAAAACCATCAAAGAGACAGCTGCATAGAAACATACTTAAAAACAAATACCCTAACAGTTACTGATCATTTCATCCTGTAGCAGCATACAGATTCACTTCGTCAGTATCATAAGGACAGAGCAGTTAAGCCACAAATCAAGACTCAATCGATTGAAATAAAACTGAAGTAGTATAACAGATCTACTCATTCTATGACAAATTAAAACTACAATCTAAGAACAACAAGGGGAATGGAAAGTATACAAATACATGTAAATTGAATAGCATGCTTCTCATGACCAAAGGTACTCGGTAACTCCACAGAAATTCAGTCAAAACCTACTCTGGGGGGTAGGTTTTGAGGTTCCAAAAGGTTGAGCCATTCCAACTACAACCTCTCCCCACCATGGTTGCTATCTCAACATGTAGGCTTCCCACTATGCTAAAAAGCTGGAAAAACTAGAGGGAATGGATAGATTTGTGAGCATATGATTCACTCTAAAGTGAATCAAAGTAAACAGAAAATCAACAGACCAACAGTCAGCAAATGGTGTTGAAACAAATGAAGAATCTTTTTTCTTAGGGGCTGGGAAGATGACTCCACTATTAAGAGCATTCATGGCTCTTGAAGAGGACCTAAGTTTTGTTCCCAACACTTACACAAGTCATCTCACAACTGCCTGTAAACCCAGCTCCAGAGGAATCTGATGTCTTCTAGCCTTTGCAGGCACCTGTACTCACATGTGCATACTTACCCACAGACACGTCAACATATAGTGAAAAATAAAAATCTTTAAAAATGTAAATATTTCCTCTAAAAATGTCCAGGGTCTGATGTCTTTACTTAAAGCATTTAAAGGATAACTACTTCCAATTCCTTTTAAACTATGTCAAGAATCCAAGCACCCAAAATGACCAGAACTCTCCCAAATGCCTTATTAGGCTAACATTATCCTGATATCCAAACCAGACAAACATAGAAACCACTACAGTACAGCATACAGTGCTACCATGCACAAAAATAGCTATAGACTACATACTAATAATCAGAGTTCAAGTTGATGCTTATATACTAGTGAAACCTAAACCAATATTCTAGCCTGTTCACATGCAAAAGACACTGGTTTTTAAAAACTCCTTCAGAAGTCAGTATCAGCATTTCCTTTCCTAAAAGAGCATCTCCCTTTTCACATCAAAAAGAACCTATACCATGATCAGATAGAATTGGTCCCAGGCATGCAAGGATGGTTCAACATGTACAAATCAAGAAACGTAATACACGGTATCAATGGAAGAACAGAAAATAACACAGGTTCATCATTTTTACAGAAAGGCATTTGATAAAATTCATGATAAAATTACTGAATAATTACACATATAATCATACCTCCATGGAATAAAGGACACTTATAATAAAAGCTATCATATATTATACTTGGGCAGAAGGAAAAGGAAAACTCTTTTTCAAAAGAAGACAATGATGTTCATCCTTACCAGTGTTAACATAGTACTGAAAAGAAGTCCTTGCAAGAGCAGTTAAGTAAAAGATAGGGTTAAAGGACATATTAATTGGAAAGGATGAGGTTAAATTATCTATGTTTGCAGGTATGATTTTATGCATAAATACTTTACCCAAAAGCTATTAGAATGATAAGTGAATTCATAAGAACAAAGAGCAAGTCACCTTGTGATCAGCAAAAGGCTTTCTTTCCATACATACCATATGGGTTTCCCCTGGTGGGTAGACACTCAGTGGGGTCATTCTTTTCTGGAGAGGTACCAAGGGAGGTCTCTCTCTGACACATGGCTCCTTGTGGATTTTTCTTTGTAGAATCAGGGACAGAAAAATGGCCAGCAAGATCAGGCCGAGCACTGCCATCACCACGATGAACCACAGCTCGCTGTAGAACTCTGTGCCTTTGGTCCTTCCTCCCTTTTCTCCAGAAGTTGTCAGCACCAGGGCTGTAAAACCAAGGGAAAGAGAAAGATTCTTTCAGAAGGCAGTCTCATGGCTTACAGTGCTGTTGTTTTAATTATTAAGGAAATGGAAGCAGACTCTTGTGCTTGTTCATACCTGCATGCAGTGTGTGAGCTAGAGTGCTGGTTTGGGGTGTTGTAGGGATACAGCTGGCAGCCCACAGCTCCGCAGATTGTCATTGCCTTTGAAAGATAGCTGGCTGGTAGGCAGGAGACAGCAATTTTTAAGAGTGTCTCATCCTAGGCCATGTGTCTTGAGCAGTGGGTTTCTCCCAAGTCACCAAGACACATACATTGTTAATACCGAGAGTATCCAAGGCTCCCTCACATCGGGCAACAGCTCTACTCTCAGAGATTTTGTGCAAACTGGATTTTGAGACATCAGATCTTTTCAATTGTGGATATCAACAGCCTGTTCTTACTAAAAGTTTTCCTATGGCTGTTTCTTGGCGTCTGTCAATTACCCAAAGCTCTACAAATCATCTCAAATGTACTGGGAGACCCTCCTACCGAGAGAAGTATCAGTTAAGACTACTTTCCTGGATTTGTTTGTGTGCTAAAGTTGGCACTATCTTCTTACCACGAGGCCAGTCAAAGTTCACATTCAGTGAGTGTTCCAGATTGGATCTGTGTGGAATGCTTAGTCCCCAGGACCGCACTGTTCAGAGATGGGTCAATGACAGGTGACTAGATCATTAGGGCAAATCCATTGGTGAGTTTGTCTTAGTGGGCTGTTGAGAGGTGAGGCCTGGTTGGAGGAAGTAGTTCACTAAGGAAATGACTTGAAGGGTGTACTTGGTCCAGGTCCATCTGTCTCTGCCTCATGGTTGTCAAGAGGTATGATGTAAGCATCTATACTCTGTCACATGCTCCCTGTCACAGTGTTCAGCCTCAGACCCAGAGGGCAAAGTGACCATGAACTAAAATCTCTGAAACCATGAGCCTAAATAAGCTTTTCCTTCATCTCAGGTCTTTTGTCACAGTGAAGGGGAGTAACATGAGCGTTTAGGCTTTCTAGATATCAAGGGTGGGCAGTAGTAGGAGTACCTTATTTTGTGCATGGGGGATAGGTCAGGGGGCACAAGGAAGAGGAGGTATGGGGTCCAGGATAGAACAAGGCAGAAACTGTTGTGGGATATTTTACTTCTGTGTGCTGTTTTGGTTTGTGAAAGGGTTTGATCCCTTGTAGCTGTGAAGATGGATGCCTTGCAGCGGGTGCAGGCCTTGCTTCCTACCTATTCACACCCTGTGCTAGCCCTGCTGAGATCTCTACAGATAGAACTGTTTACAGTTGAAGGTGACTGATCAAGATCATGATCATGATGAAAGGTCTGCAGAGAAGACTCTGATCACCCCCAGCCGAGTACTATTGTTTTGTAATGAAGGTCTGGATGTGGAGAGGGGGCTAAGGGAAAAGTTTAAAGGGTCTAAGGCAGAAGTTGGAGGAGGATGAAATGGAGAGTTTTTTGGGGAAAAAATGAAATCTCTGCCTAGCCGCCCGGGTATTGAATTCCCTGAGATTTGACATAGCTTGTGATTAATAAAGCGCATTGGAAAATTCAACGATGGACTCTTATTAAGCGATTGAACATTAATTTAACAAGAACCATTCCTTTAGGCTGGCTAACTGAGCAGGAGGGGTCATCAGCTCCATCCCTTAGCTGAGAACAGGCTCCTGACTGCAACATCACCACCTGGGCTGGCCTGAAGCTGAGAGCCAAAGCCCTGCCTACAGAAAGCCAGAGGAGCATAAGCTTATAGCACTGGGAACCCCTGCTCACTGGACATGCCTCTGTGTTTCTGGCAGGGAAGATGTGCCAAGGTATCACATTCACATCCTCAGGGGGAGTGTTAAAAGGAAGAGAAGTGACTCAAACTAAGTTTGAACCCCGAGAGGAGGGTACACTTTTGCAAACCCAACTCTACTGATCCATGACATGTGATGCCCTGGCACATGTCCTTCCTCCTTCCTCACTTCTGAAACAAAAAGTTGAAGACAACACACCAATCCAGTTCCAGCAGGTTAGAACCCTTTCACAGTGAGAACCAGTGTGTGATGTTTGAAAACTGAACCCTGGCTGTGCACGAGAAGGTTAAGTGCCTGTGTGTGTGGTGGTGGGGGGGGGGTACAAGGCTGGGACCCCAGAGGCTGATCCGGTTGGCTCAGCATACTCTTGACTCAGGAGTACATGGGAAATGAAGGGCAGGTGCCTGAGGGAAACTTCAGAAGGGGAAGCTCACAGCAGTAGAAGGAGACCTGGTCTCTGCTTCTTTTCCTGCTTGTAGGCTGCCTTCGGGCAATGGAACAGGTACTCTTTAGAAATTATATCATAAAAATTAAAACTGACAATAGATATCAGCTGAGTAGCACATCTCAGAACCAGCGTTGTCCACAGAGTTCCTTCCGTCTGCTCTGCCAAGAGCCCGCCTCCAGACATGAGGGCACCCTCAGCACAGTTGTCCGCAGTGGGAAGCTCCATTTGTGCTCAAGGGCTGACTGGAAGTTGCTGCTCTGTGAAAAGGGCTGAAAATGGAACCTGTCTAGCCTTCCCTTTTCCCTTCAGACTGCACATTTACTTTAAGGGGCCCTGCTTTGTTTGTCCATCAAGTGCCAGGGTCATAGTCAGAAGATGGTTGTTGGAAGCTGGTTACAAAGAATACCTGGCCCTATAACTGGTGTCACATAAGTCTGTTGGCTAATGTGGAGTTTGCACCAGTCAACATGGGGTCCTGGCCCTAGTGTCATAATCAAAGGGCAGAACTTTTAAAAAAGACAACAATCTCCACTCCTCTCCCATCTGTATATGTGTGAGGAACCTGAGAATCTGTGTCATTAACGAACACACAGAGCTGATTCTTTTGATCAGGTTAATCAGAGAAACACAGTTGAAGAAAATGTGCCTGGCCAGGAGTTGGTAAGAAGACCCCATTTGAGTGAGTAAGCATCCACACAATATTGCAGAGCATTCCTGGATATCTCTTGAGTCCCCCACTGTCCAACCGGGAAATTGGATTTGTTGAAGATATTAAAAGAAGACTTTTCTGTCTCACAGTTCTGAATAAGACAGCTATATGGAAGAAATCATGTTAAGTCTGAGATACATATTATACCCAAATATGCACAGTATAGAAACAAGATAACTATTGATTGAAACGTATGTGTGTGTGTGTGTGTGAGAGAGAGAGAGAGACAGAGACAGAGACAGAGAGTGAGAGAGTGTGAGAAGGAGAGAGAGTGTTGGGGGAACATGCAGAGGACAACCTTGGGTGTCAGTCATTGCCTTTAGCTTTGAGAAGGGTCTCTTGTTTGCTACTGGTGTGCCAGGGTGGCTGGGACTCTCCTGTCTCCATGTCCTATTTTGCCTTAGAAGTGCTGGAATTACAGCCTGTGCTGCCATACCTGGCTTTAAGTGGGTTCTGGGGATCCAAACGCAGGTCCTGATGAATGTGTGGTGAGTGTGTTACTCACTGAGCCATCTCCCTAGTCCTTACAACATCATAGTTTGTGAAGGATACAGACAGGAATGGCCCCAATTCACCATTTTAGGCTCTGGCTCCAGAACATCATTTGGACCATCAGGAATTGAATTGGCCACCTACTGTCTCCCATTTTCTCATCTTCCCTGGACTCTCTGTCTTTCTGTCTCTCTGTCTCTGTCTCTGTCTCTCTCTCTGTATATGAAGTCATAAATTTTTTTAGATAAAATATATTTTTCAGAAGAGTTTAGTGAGGTCTCTGATGTTTGCCATGTTGACAATTCAGTGACCTGGCTTGTGAAAGTCAGCTAACTCCTTATTTAGTAGAAGTTTCCTTTGGATCTGTAAAGTCTTCCTTTTTTTATGACATACCACAGTTCCTTCCATTAAATCTACACCAATGTGTCAGCACAGTATCAGTACACAGACATCTGCCCATCTCTTAAGGAAAATGAGTAGCTGCTACATTAAACGCAAGACAAGAGAGATGTTTACCAAACCCAGTAGTGGCATCATACTGGACCAGTGGAGTCTTAACACTTCCCACGTCTGTGGTGCAGGTGACCTGGAAGAAGAAAACTAGACAAAAGAAAGGAACTGGTAAATCTTTAGTCGTTTTATACCCACTAACAGAGGGCATGATCTTGAAAGAGCAATGAAGCCAACACTCCAGAGCAAACTGTGTGGCAATGTTATATGTGACTGTCAGCTCTAATTGTGGGAGATTGTCGAGATTGGGTTAACTGACGTGGAAAGACCTAGCCTGAAGTGGGCAGTGCCATTTCCATCCCCTGGTTTTGGGTTCTGGACCTGGTAAGGGTATAAAAAGCTGCCGAGTGCCATCTATGCACGCATGTATTCTCTCTCTTCTTGACTGTGACTGAAATGTGACCAGCGGTTTTAAGTTCCTGCTGCTTTGGTTTCTCCTCAGTGATGGACTGTAACCTGGAATTGTGAGCTAATATAAACCTCACTTTAACTCCCTTTTGTCAGGGTATTTTTGTTTGTTTTTATCACAGCAACAGAAAAGAAGTGAGTCACTGTGTTTTGATGCTAACTGTTCTGGAAAGGTCTATTACATTACAGTAGTGATTGTCTCCTGGGGTGCAGTAGCTTGGAGGGAGGAGCCCTTGAAGAGGCTCTGCTGTGTTTCTCCTGCCATGTACTACCACACCATAGGTCCAAAGCTGTGGGCCAGCAAACCACAGGTGAGAACCACTTAGGAGCCAGAATCAAGTGTTGTTCTTTACAAGGTGGATTGTCCTAGGCATTTGTCACAGCAGTGAAAAACTAATTGTGACTATGCAAACTCGTAACTGAAAAGTCAACGAGTGGAAGAGCTGTTGTGTCATCGCCTCGTATCCTTAAGGATAGTATGAAAGGAGATCAGAGCTTCTACCCAGAGCGGCAAAGCAGAACTATAGGATGACGAGCTGTCTTGCTCTGCATTTGGTCTATACCTTTTCCTTTAAGGCTTTCAAGAGTTCCTTCCTTAACAGGAGAGCTCAGGAGAGAACTTAGAAATCACATGACCCAAATTCCTGTTTCAACTGCCAGGACCCTGTGCCTCTTGCAAGGTCACACAGATGGTCCAAGGCCTGCTCAGATAGAGCCCAGACCCACCAACTGTCAGGCCACCTCCCCTTTTAGCAAGCTGCCTGGGTGACCAGGATCTGTGACTGTGTGTGTGGCTCACTCAAAGTAAAACTTGGTGTTTCCATAAATGCAGTGTAAGAGCTCATCCTCCAACTTAAACAAGCAAGCCTTTCTTTTCAAGGACCCAGACACTCCTGGGTGGGTTAACTGTATAAATCCAATGCACTTTTCAAAACATTCTCTATCCACTGACTGTATGACCGTACAGGTTACTTAAAGATCTGAAACATCTTACGGAGCCTTTCTCATTTTGATTTAAAATTAAGACAAAGAAATAGGGAATACAACTGGAGAGGGAGAAAGGGTACAGTCCTAGGAGAAAAGGGGGATTCTTGTAGGGACTGATCCTGCGAGGTTTGGGGAGCCCCTCACTCAGGGTTTTACGGCTGGAGATGGTCAGCAGGTGTTCTGGAAACTTTTTTGTTTACTCTGATAAATACCACGACCAATAGCAACTTGGGGAGCAAAGGGTTTATTTGGCTTGTTCTCCTAGATTACATTCCATCGCTGTGGGAAGTCAGGGCAGACACTAGGGAACAAACTGTAGTGAACACCGCTCGAAGGCTTGTTCCCTCTGGATTGCTGAGCAAGCTTTTGGTTACAGCCCAGGCCCCCAAGCCTAGGGATGGCGCCGCCAAGATGGCACTTGCTCCTACATCAAGAAAATGCCTCCCAGACATGCCCATGGGCCAATCAGATTGGGCAGTTCTTCTGCTAAGGGTTCCTCTTCCCTTCCTGGGTGACTCTAGTTTGTGCCAAGTTGATGGTGAAAACTAACCAGTATACTGATGATGGTGCTGTGTGCAAGCAAGGAACCCCTGAAGTTTTCAGTGTGTTCATTGATAGCCTATTGCTGTTTGTCCTGGGAACTGATCCTGCCCTCTGGTCTCGTTCCTCCACCCTCTGCAGCCACTCAGCTCTGGAGATAGCACTGTCCCTGGGTGTACCCAGAAACAAATAGGAAGAGAAACATATTTATTCTGAGCTGTTAAGATTTCTACAGGGACCACATAAAACATGGAATTTTGATGACAATACTCCTCAGGTCACCTCTCTGGTTTAACATTTCATAAAGCTGGGAGCAGAGCACCTTACACAGAGAAGAGGGTCGGTTACTAACTTTTGTCCACCGCCCTTGGTATGCAGAGGGCTGTATCCAGGCCGCTGTACACCCGCTCTCCTCCATCGGTGACCATGTACTCCTTCAGCTGGCCATTCAGGAGGAAAGTGCCACTCCAGTCGACACACACTGTGGATGTATTGCTGTCCACGGAGACTGGAGCGTGGTACTGAGGCACTGTGGGGAGGAAAGCACAGCTCCTAGAATAAGTCACTTCTGGGATAGATGCACAGGGTGCTTTAGAAGAATGTAAACAACAGTAAATGAAATCAGCCAGCCAACCAACCAACCGAACAGAAACAACCCTGGGTGTTGCTAGAAACCCATTACAAATAATAAACTGGTATGGGAGGCAAGAAGACAGCCAATGGGAATGCGTGTGAAATGCGGTCTCAGCAGCTTTGCGTTGCTTCCAAAAATCAATGGCGAGCGCTGTTTTTATAAATAAAACTATTAACACACAATGGGTTTGCTTAGCAACATAACCTGGGGCTCATATTTTGCTGCATTTTCCCTCTTTTAACGGATAAAGTGTCCTTAGCACTATTAACTACAGTACACAGCTATTTTTCATATCGAATCAATATTTATTGCTATGAAGCCCCAAGGACTAGATGAAGTTAATACTTTTTTTTTTTTTTTTTTGCACCAAACCAAACTGCTTAGATGCTGAATTATGTCCTTTTGGCACCCATTTATTTTTAAAGCTTTTTCTTGAACCGTTAGTTTGTTTTCTAAGATACTTAAAAGGCCTTGCAAACAGCAATCCAAGCGTAATAATTCATTGCCCTGACTAATCAATCAATAGCAGAGTACATTAGTATATAATCAGGCTTGGTTCTCCTAAGTATTATATCAGATCTAGAAGCAACTTGGTGTGCATTTTACAGGCATGTTCTCTGCGCGGTTAATACTCCCTGCTAGAACAAAACAGGAAACTTTGACCACAACTCATCTTCAGTGTAAATATACTGTTGACAGAACCAATGGAGTAATTAATATATCACCTTGCTGGGTGGAAGAGATCTACTTGAGGAGACTGTGTTTTCTCCAAAATAATCAAGATATTTATAGACCATTAAGATCCATATACACACACACACACACACACACACACACACACACACACACACTTAGTATATAAGAAAGGAAGGGTGCAGAGACACTGGCTACATTACTGATGTTTGGCATTATAACAAAGTAAGGCGTAATTATGTTTTCTAACATATGATTTAGACCCTAAAGACACATGTGCATCTTATCTTTCAAAGTAGGAGACTCTCAGAGAGAGCCCTAACAACATCTTGCCAAAAAGACCCAAGAGTCATCATCAAGCCCTGTTCTGTGGCCTGCCTAGTATCACAGGCCAATACATGGTTATAGTTTTCTGAGGCTCTCTTTTGCCATATTGATCCAATAAATCTCCCTGAATCCTAACATGAAAAGATGGAACTTGCGGATTAAAAGGAAATAAACGGGCTTCATGTCCCATAGGATCTTTGCTGAGGGAAAGAATAAAAGGTCAAAGTAATGGAGACTCAGGTTCATGTAACTGCCCCAGAGAGGACCGAGGAAATAGGAAGTGCTGCTGAGCCTTGGTATGTGATGTATTTGTGAACTTATTTAACCCTCAGAAGACTCCAGATTGGGTGCTGGGGCTGAAGAGGTGGATCAGCAGTTTAAGAGCACTGTCTGCTCTTGCAGAGGACCAGACTTAGGTTCCCAGAACCTGTAACTCCAGTTCCAGGGGGAATCTGATGCCTTCTTCTGGTCTCTGTGGGTACTGCACTCACACCTCCTGCACTGCCCCACGCCCCCACCCCCCCACCCCCCCCCCGCAAATAAAAATAATAAAAAATAAATAAAAAGTGTTTCCTCACTTTTTCAGGTAAGGAAACTAAAGGCCTGAGAGGTCAAACATCCAAGAGGTCAAACATCTTGCCTAATAATCGAGGTAGGAAGCAACCAACGATCTGAACCCAGACCTGTTTAACTCCAAAGCTCACACTGCCTTCTATAATCAGAATACATTTATTAAAAAAAAAGGAACACAATTTACTGATTTACTATGGGTGCTCCCTAGAGGTATGATGAACCTGGCTAATTCTGGTTGTCAGTCAATCAGGAATTTTGTGCTTGTTAGTCAAGTTAGTCATTACTAAAAATTAAACATTATGAACTTAACATATTTAAAGGGCAATAAATGTGAAAATTCTTAACATTTTCATTATTTATTACATTTTACTGTTATCCATCCACCTAGGGTTCTTTGCCCTATTATAGCAGAATGATAGATTATGTAATGACCCTCCACCTCCCATTTGTTGTAACTTGGAATCCTCAACGGTGGCAGTACAGACACCATGGGAGTGGCCAAGCACATTTTTCTCCTGGCAGGTCTGTCTGTCGTCTACACTGTTCTGCTCTCCTGCTGAAGGGCAGTCCGGCTGAATGTGTTCCCCAAGCCCTTTGAGAGCACGAATATGCTCACATTCCTATACAACTGCCCACACTGTTTAAAACTGTCTTCTGGTTTGTATTCTCTGGTCCATATTTTCTTCTAATGTACATAATGAGTTATAGCACATTAGTGTTTAAAGGCCCACATTTTAGTTATTTCTCCTATCTATGGATCCAGTATTAAGTTGAGGGGACCTCTCTCCTTAGTGTTGGTCTAGTATTTAGTATAGTAGTATCTCCACTGTGAAAGAACGGCAGGAGGGAAAGTAGGAAGCAGGGGGTGGGTGGGTGTCTTTGTTCACTTTGTTCTTCCAGTACAAGAGCAAAATATCTAAGCTTCACGACTAAAAAGAATTGGTTGTAACTTCCAGTCCCCATCTTGATGCTCCTTGGCCAATACCGACAGTGATTGGGAATATTCAACATTGTTGCTTCACGGGAATACCATAAAGGAGACTATAAAATTAGACAGCAGACACTGAGAGTTGTCACAGCGTGATTACCACATAGGCAAAAGGAAGCTGAAAGTTGTCCATAGTGAGTGAGAAATGACATTTTGTGAGAGTCTAAGGCACCTTGCCCAGGATTGGAACTGAGAAGGCGAGGGTCAGAGGATGAAGAGATTTCAGAATGGCTTGGGTAGGAAGTGACCCTTTGCTATTGGCCTTCACTGGGATTGCAGCCTTGGAGTGGATGAACCCCGATGAAGATGGAAGAGGGACAAGGAAGGACTTGAGCAAAAGGAGTAAAGAGAATGAAGTGGACAGGTTCGGAGCCAGGATACTAAGAGTATCCTGAGGGGTGGAGGTGGGGGACAAGGATATGCTTGTCATGGAAAATTAGAGCTGCATAGGATACTCCTGAGTGGTCAATGAAGGTGACCTGGGGTGAAATGTGTGTCTTGCAGTCATGATATAGAGGTCAAGGACAAACTGAGGAAGAGGTTTCCATCCAGTAGTGGGGAATAGAAGAGTATGGAGGAAGGGAGAAACGAATAGAGCTAGTGTCGACTGCTCTTTAGAAAAACTTTGAAGTGCCAGGAAACGGAATAGAGAATATTTCCTTTAGTATCAGGGAGAGAAGCAGCTTGGTAGCCAGGGAGACACTCAAGGGACCAGTGGCATGGCCCTCAAACTCAGACTGAAGGTGGATAAGGTACAGATGCAGGCATGTGTCTGTCTTGGTGAGATGGAGAGCAGACTACTGACTTGTGATGTCTTCCCCCACCCCTGCAAAGATTAGCAGAGGTCAGGTGTGGCTGTGTGTGTGAGCAGAGAGAGCAAAGCTAGGAAGCATATGGAGGCTTGCAAGACTTAGGTCAGAGAGGAGGAAGGCTAAGGACCTGGGAACAGGAATCGGGGTGGGGGCAGCTGAGCTCGGTGGTAATGCCATCAGAGCATCCCACTTACTAGATGTGGGATCTGCCATGTTTTTAAGGTCTTGCTCCAGGTCAGGGGTCACCTTGGGGTCACATCAGCTTTAGTTCACATCATATTCTAAGTGCTTATCAGCTGGGATTCTAGATCGCAATCCACAGACCTCGAAATTACTGAAGAGTTCTTAAGTGACAAAGTTTTTAAATGACAGAAGGAAAACAAATCAAATGATATCACATATAGAAAGTCCAGAATGAAAATTTTAGTTATCCTATGACTTCAGATACAATTAAAACTGCATAAGGAGAGAAGGATTGAGTTGATCAAGTCAACTACTGACAGCCTCGAAGTTTCAGGATTAGATGTAGGGCTTGCGTCATGTTTATGTGACAGTGTGGGTGCACAGAAGGGCCTGCATCATGTTTACAGGCCTTGCATGGAGGGGTCCTGGGTTTAGCCTGATGCTGTGTTCTTGATTTCTTGGAATTCTGAGTGAGTTTTGAACCAGGAAGTCTGTGTTTTCATTCCTTATTGTGCCCCAGAGAATATGTTTCTGACAACTATTTATTTTATTCTGAATACCTTTTTGTAATTCTCATCTCTGTGTGGTATGTGTTCATGTGTGTGTGTTCATGTATGAAGAGCTGCACGTTTATTTGGGTGTACATGTATATGTAGGGAAATCAGAGGTCAACCTTGGTAGTCTCAAACTTGGTACCCATGTTTTTTTTTTTTTTTTTTTTAATAATTTATTTTTTTCTTCTCTCCTATAATATATCCCAACCGCCACCCTTCTCTCTCTCCTCTCCTCCCAGCTCCCCACATCTCTCCTCTCCCCCAGATCCTCCCATTTGCATCCCTCAGGAAAGAGCAGGCCTCCCAGGGTTATCACTGAAACAGGGCACAACAAGATGGAACTAGGCTGGGCACGGACACCTCCATCAAGGTGACAAGGGAGCCCTGCAGGACGGAAGGGTCCTGAGGGCAGGGAAGAGGGTCAGAGACCCTCTTCTATAACATGTAGGAGTTCTACAAGAACACAAGCCAGGCAACAATAAGTTGTATGCAGTTCTGTCCCTGCTTTTTTTTTTTTTTGTTGTTGTTGTTTGTTTGATTTTTGTTTTGAGACAAACACTCTTACTGGCCTGGAGTTTACCAAGTAGACTGGACTGGCTCCAGGAACCCCGTGCCGGGACTCAGAGTGTGTGCCTCCATGCCCAGGTTTCTTCACTAGGATTCTGGAGACCTACCCGAGGTCCCCATACTTGTAATGAGCTTCACCAACTGAGCGAGCTCCCCAGCCCCGATTTTCATCATAAAACAATATGCATCTGTATAAAATCAGAACGGAAGCTAATTTATAAAAATCAGTTGGTTAGCAGTTCCTCACAAGTCCACGTCTGCAAGGAACCACTCTTTCTTGACGTGCTCTGCCTCACTGCTTTTGAGGAATGTGTGGATAAAGGAGGGCCAGCCTAGCATCTCTGACAAGTTGGCTTAACCAGGCATGGTGGCGCAGTCCTGTAACCCCAGCATTGGGGAGGTGGAGACAGGAAAACTGCTGCAAGCTTGAGCCCAGCCTGGCCTACGTAAGTTCCAGGCCAGCCTGGACTACAGACTTGTCCCGGATCTCTGTACTCTTAACTGCCGCGGGACTTTTCCCCAGTCATCATCGACATGTCTCAACGGCAGTCCATGCAGAGCCCAGGCCTTGCAATCCCACTGGCTCTCCCAGTTCTCTTGCAGTGTCTCTGCCAGGCAACCACCAATGAGTACTCACTTTCCTTCTTGGTCCTGAAGCTGGTCCACCCCGAAGCCGTGCTGCCCGCCTCATTGTGGGCCACCACTTGCACCCCGTAGGCAGTAAAAGGTCGTAGGCCCGTCAGGCTGGCTCTGTGCCCAGGTCCCCAGTACTTCATCTCTGTGTGGCTGGGAGGGCAGCGCGGGGCTGAATCAGGAGGGCAATCCCGGTGCAGCTGCAGTTCGTAGCTGGAACAGGCAGGGGCGTGGGGAGAGGTGACAGGCACTGGGTGTGTTTGTCCGTGACTTTTCAAAGTTGCTTAGATTTTGAGAAGACATTTTGCAAACTTTTTAAAAGTTCTATTTTCGGGAAACTGCTTTCAGAGGCCCAGTGTTGGTAGTGCAGGAAACAGGAAGTGGAGCTAGTGGGAAATGACGGGAGTGGCCTTGTGTGTAGGTGTGGATAGCCACCCAAGTGGTAGTCTGTGTGTGGGCGTGTGGCCCGTGTGCACACGCAGGTGTGAGCACATCTGCGTGCAGACCAGGGGACAACTCTGGGAGCTGTCTATTCTTTTTCTTTTTTCTTTTATATGAATGGGTGTTATACCTGTATGTATGGCTGAACACCATGTGCATGCAGTGCCTACAGAGGCCAGAAGAGGGCATCCCAGTTCTAGAAGAACCACTAGAACTGCAACTACAAATGGTGAACTACCATGTGGGTACTGGGAATTAACTGCAGAACAGTCTCTCCAGCCCCATTTATCTATCTATCTATCTATCTATCTATCTATCTATCTATCTATCTATCTATCTATCTGTCTGTCTGTCTGTCTGTCTATCCATTCATTCAGTCATTCGAAGCAGTGTCTCTTACTGGCCTGGAGCTTGCCAAGTAGGCTAGGCTGGCTGCCCCAGGAGCTCTAGGGACCCACCTACCACCTCAGCACTGGGATATCTAAGTGTAGGACACCACACCTGGCTTTTTTGTGGGGGTTTTGGGGATCAGGCACAGGTTTCTATGTTTGGGTGGTAAGCACTCTACCAACTAAGCCATTTCTCCAGCCTCACAAGTCCTCATATTCACTAACCAAGATTAGCTGCTTTTCTCTCTTAAGAGGAGAGGGATGTGCTGTTCTCTTTTACTTGAGTAAAGAACCCCCCTCCCTTTCTCCAAATGAAGACTTTTTGTTCTTTCATCAGCAACCCTCTAGACATTTGTTTTGTTTGTTTGTTTGTTGTTTTGTTTTTTGAGACAGGTTTCTCTGTTTTAACCCTGGCTGTCCTGGAACTCACTCTGTAGACCAGGCTGGCCTCGAACTCACAGAGATCCACCTGCCTCTGCCTCCCGAGTGCTGAGATTAAAGGCGTGCACCACCACAGCCTGCTCCTCCTGACATTTTAACCTAAGTCAGGGCAATTCCCCACTAACCACAGAGAGTTCTTTTGCTCCAGCTGAGGCCAGCAGAATGCATGGTTCCAGAGAACCCCAAGAGGAGTGCATTCTTTCATTGAATGAAAACACAATATATCTGGTCTCTTATTTCAAGATGATTTTGCTGTTCACCTTTCTCTCATCAGTTGGTTTTACGACTTAAACACTTTTCAAGTAATGTAACTGCTCAAACGATTTTTTTTCCTATATGCATCTATTAGGTAACCCCGAGGGACTGCTGGATGGCCATATGCCTCTGTGCCCTGTCTCTTTTTTGGTTTATCTTTTTCTCTGGGCAGCTACCTTTGAATGATGCCATTAGGGAGGCGAGGGGGAGTCCACTGGAAGGAGGCCATCCTTGAGCCCAGTGTCTGGACCTGGGGAGGAGACAGTCCCGAGGGTGGGGCAGGGCGAGTCCTCAGCTCGGCTGTCGGCCCTCTGCTGCAGCAATTGAAGCAGGTGCAGGCTTCAACCCCAATGCTGTATGTGGTGAAGGGTCTCAGGCCATGTAGGGCCTGCTGGGTGGCCATGCCTTCAGACAACTGCAGGGAAAAGAACCAGGTAAGACAGCATCACAGGTCAGAGATGGGATGCCTCCTGCCACAATTGGAACCCCACACTAGGTACTCTGGGAGAAGTAACTAGACACCTGGCAGAATGTTAACTCTTGGGTTGACCAATTCAGATGGAGAGGTGTTTACAATGTAGGAGTCCAGTAAAAGTTAGAGGTAACAGGAAGGGGGCGACCAGGTAGAATATTATCCATTTCCTAGCCTTAGAGAATGGCACCAAATAAAAAATGTGGGTTGAAATGGAATGACTTTCAAAATGACTTCTTTGCAACATAATGAAACAAAAACTCATAATCTGTATTTGAATTGCATTTTTACATTCTAATTGATTTTCACATTCTACTACAATAACTTGAATGGAACTTATGCATCTAAAACGTGCTGGGACCCATGTCAGAGGCAAGTGTAAACATTTAAAGTTTGCAAGCTCCCCTTCCTCTCCGAGTGCTGTTTTTGCAAAGCCACTTTTCTGCGCAGGACTACAAACTTCTGACTTATTTGGAGCAAACTTTTGACCTCATTTGGAAAAGAAGCGCTTAGAAGCTGGAAATTGATTTCCACGTCGGCGTAAGTAACACCATGAAGGAGCTACCTGCTGTTTTTTAAAATGCATACGATGCACTCCAAATAGAAATTATTTGGGTTTATTAATATTATCATTTTATAAGCATGGATAATCAAGGGCTGATTGTATTTACATCAGCTATATTTATTGAATACGAAGCCCTGTAGAAAATATGCTAATATCCCTTAAGCATTCACTTGGAGCCTTGCCTGAATGTGGGTTTTCTCGAGAAATTGTGTTTCAACACCAGGCATGCTGGCCTCACAGGATTTCTTCACACTTGCCCAAATCGTTCCCTAAATTGGTCTAAATAATTCATGATGTAATATGGGGATTGGCACAATCTCTCTATAAGCTTATGTGAACAGTTATAATCTCCACTTACTCATGAGCCACAGGGGAGAGACCCAAGCCATACCACAGAGGCAAGAGACAAAAGACTAGAGAGGACCCCTGGCTCTCGGTGTTGTTACCTAGTAAGGCACGGGCTGCCTTGGGGGTGAGTTCCTAGCTGGAAGGAACATTAAATATTAGTCTTTTCTGTCAAATACTGGGAAACTTTTATAACAAGGAATTGAAATATTTTTTCTTATCTCCCTCACATTGTAAAACCTTTATGCAAATGTTTTAATGCCCTCACCCCAGAAAAATGTCCATTTGCTACCCACCCTTTTTTCTGAATTTAAGTGATTTAAGCAGCATATCTTTTCTAGTTTCTCTTCACTTTCTTTAAAACTAGCCAATCTGAAAAGACATGAGGCCAGAGCCCAGCCAATGGGGAAAAGACACATCCACCACCCATATTAGAATAAACACCAAGTCAACTTCCTGTCTCTGTCCCCGTGTGCTTGCTAGCTGGGCTTGGGTCTTGGTGCCTCCTTTTACAAAAACAATCGCCTTACCAAGCTATTTTTACCTTGTTAGTGTGTTCCATTTTGCAACACTAGTGTTATTCCTCCTTTGTTTCTAGCGTGGCCTCCCTCTCAACAACAGGCACTTAAAACAGGTATAATATGTGGCTTTAAGGAAGAGCCTGTTGGTGTCAATGCTTAGAGCTGTGTGCTCACCACCGTGTAAGTCCCGTTGGAGTTGGAGAAGAGCCTGTAGAGGTTGACGTTCCCGTTGGGCGTGGACGGTGCACTGATGCTGACCACCGCTTGGGTGGAGGATACAGTGTGGAATGTGGGTTCTCTGAGACCTTCTGGTGGGGCAGGTCCAGTTCGACAACGTGTCCAGTTACTTGGGGCTTTGCCTGCAGAATTCACTGCCCATACCTCAAAAAAGAATCAACAAGACCAATCAAAACCGAGATAAAGACTGTCAGGCGTGGGCTTAGTGGTGCACATCTTTATTCCTAGCACTCTGGGATCAGAGGCAGGCAGATCTTGGTGAGTTCAAGGCCAGTCTAGTCTACATAATGAGTTCCAGACTAGCCGGGGCTACAGAGTGAGACTATGTCTCAATAAAAAGTAAAGATAAATAAATAAGTCACCCACTCAAATCAACTAAAGACAATAGATTAGGATGAACTTTGATCTGGGAAGTTTGTAATTACAAAAGATCATGGAACAAGAAGGGAGCGTCTTAGGGTTTTAGTAATTCCACAAGTAGATTGTGGATGGATGAAATGCTCTTCTCTGCCTCTGTAGGGCACGAGAGTGGCTTTATGTCAGTTCCTTCAGACTGAACTCCATAAAACTCAGCAATTCTTAAACACTGTCGCCATTAAATCTGCATGGAAATCAAATTTCCTTTCATCAAGGAGGGGATAAACATATGGAGAGATGTATAATCTTATTTATCAAGAACCATTTGTATAATTAAACACGAATATCCTAAAAGGTCGCCTTGGGTCGCCATTTGCATGAGTAAGTAATTTGTAGAATGTCAGGTACAATAGCCCCAGTGGATGGATGTGTGAGCACATAGGGTTAAATTAGGCCCAATAATAGCCAACCACACAGTGATCAATCAGAATGATAGATGGAAATGGCAACACAAGAAGACTGTGTCTCCGAGTGGTGTTCCTTACTAAGCTCTCAGGTGCACCTCTAACTTTGGAGATTATTTTTTTTTTCTCGTTGAATGTCTTTTGTTTATTAAAAAAGTAAATTACCGTGGGCTTTTAAAGATACGTGTGGAAAGCTTGCTTGAACTTGTATGTACACTCTCCAGGTGCAGTGTTGGGAGGTAAGCAGAATGCTTAAAAACAAGCTACCTAGAAGAGCCAGAACACTCTGCAGTGGAAGTTTCCTCTTGTTCTTAATGCGTAACACCTTCCAAAGACGCAACACCACCAGGCTCTTAACAGGGAGTTCTTCCAGTGTTTGTGTTCCTTTTGGGGGACTATGCCTTTGTGAAAGCCAATTTCTGAGGTTGAGCTGCAGTCAAATGTAGATCTCCAGCCCCTTGCTGATGGGAGTGCCAGCAGCTCCTTTTTCAAAAGAGAAAAACTTCTTCCCAGTGGCACTGGCTAAGAGTGCACTGTCTCTCCTGACTTGCATATAACCAACCTCTCACAGTTGTACAAACTCTCCTTTTCAAAGCACTTAAGATATTTTATTTTTGTGTATATGTGTGTGTGTATGTGTATGAGTGTTTGGGTTTGTGGGTGAGGGCTAAATAAGCCTAGTTTTGGAGACTGCATGTCGACCTTATGTGTGAATGAGACACCAAAGGTCAGAAAGTCTAAATTAGTCAGGTCCCTTAACTTATAAGGGTGGAAGACATGTTGAGTAAATTGTCTCAGTGGAGCAGGTTGGGGACGTAGGAGCAAGAGACAGTGTCCATGGTAGTGGGCTTCTGTGAGCTAGTGTCCGAGACAGAGTACCATACAAACTGCTCTTGTCTCCTCTGGAAAGACCAAGGTCAGTCTCACATGGGGTAGAATACTAGATTATTGATGAAGACATCAGATGTCAGCCCTCAGCAGGGAGGGTGCCTGGCTCAATGAGCTGGAGACCACACTTTGACTGCAACCTTCCAGAGATGGGGGGAGGGCTTTTTCAGTAGATGAGTGACCAGATTTGAGAAGACAATATTCTAGGAAAGATATAAAATAAAGTACAAAGGTCAGTATCAGATTCCCTGCCAGGGACAGGCTCTCAGTAATCTAAGGACATGCTGATATTAATCAGCGCCACAAGAAGGAAGCCCGTGCGAGGTTAGACAACATACATGTCCAGCAAATGACTCCCTGGTGCCCAGAGAGACAGCTGCCATGCAGGTGTGAGGCTGGGGAGAGACACACTACGGGGAGTCACCTAGGGACCACCGGGCACAGTGCAGCTCAGGGTTGAAGCATTCACTTCTCTTTTAATATTAAGTTTCAAAGTTAGAACACAAGTGGGTTTCACTGTGGCATTTTCATACACATATTAATTTTTGTTTTCCTCTGTGCTTCTCCACCCCACTGCCCTTCCCGGCCCTCCTGTCTTCTAGTTGGGCCCCTCCCTTTAAGTAGCCTCCCTCACTTCCATCTCACCTGTACTCCATTAACTCTCCTTCTTCCTCCTCTCTATCTTTAGGATCCCTTCTTACCAGTGACAGGCATTGTGCTTTCTCATGTTCCCACAAATACACACGTAAACACACTCATGTTCCCACAAGTACACACATGCAAACACACTCATGTTCCAAAATCCCACATTTTATATGGACTACATTTCTTTGTCCATTTATCTATTGGTGGGCATCTGCGATGATTCCATATATAGACTCTTGTGAACAGCACAGCAGCAAACCTGGTTGTAGAAGTATCTCTGTGGGACGTTGGCTTAGTGTCCTTCAGGTATGTAATCAGTGGCTCATCATTTTTCAGATAATGGAGCATTGGTTTTAATGCTGCTGTTGGGAGTTAGTGCTAATCTTCATGCTTTCTTGTGCTACAGGCTTTGACCAGGTAGGGCCTTATTTTCAAGGTGTGATATAATCTAATCATTTTATTATTTTTAATTGTGTGAGTCTATTTGTGTGTGTGTGTGTGTGTGTGTGTGTGTGTGTGTGTGTGTGTGTGTGTAGATATATGCACATGATTGCAGCTTCCTGAGGAGGCCAGAAGAGGGCATCCACTCCCCTGGAGCTGGAGGTGGTGTGGGTGCTGGGAACTAAACTAGGGTTTCCATAAGAGCAGTACCTGCTCTTAACTGCTGTGCTATCCTTTCAGTACGCAGTCCATTATATTTGAAAATAATGGGCCTCGTATAGGTTTCTGTGCACTTGTGAGTATTATCTATCTTCTAAAGTATAGACAATATAAGATACTGGTCCTGGCAGGGAATGTACAGAGGACCTAGTATTCTCTCTCATCTTTGACAAGATACCTTCATAACACGTTCCCCCTTTTCCCAGACTTCCTTTTTAGTATTCAATCAATTTGAGATCAAAATAGCATTCATATAAATCAACATGCTTATGCAAAGCAGGATCAGCCTATTTACATGAGCCACAGAGAAAATGGAAATGGCTACAATGAGGAGAAAGCTGACTGCGACCCTGAAGCACGGTGGGTTTCACAGACTCTCATGGCCAGAAAGGTGCCTGTGTGTGTTATACCATATACCAGATAAAAGACTGATAGAATCAGTGATGACAAGCTTTTCTCAGTCTGTGTTCTGCCCCTCCTTTTCTATGCCCAACCCCAGTGAAAAAAAAAAAAAGAGTCAAAATTCATTATCGTGAATCAAAAATTCATTATCATTTTTATCTATGCCCAGCTAAGCAAGACATGGACTGAAGTCTAAATCTGGGTTCATAATTAAAATATTAATTCAGATAATGCCTATGATTTTTTTCTCTTTAGAAACAATTACTGAATTTGGTAGCATTTGACAGGGTGGTATCATGGTTTGGATGGTAAATGTCCACCAAAGTTCACATGTTGAAGGCCTATCCCCACAGCACACATCTTCAGAGCTTTGGGAAGTGACTGGATTAGTCCACTTAAGTGTAAAGGAAATATTAATATGAACCAATTGTAAAGGGCACCTTTTCTTGCCCCATGTTGGTGAGCCAATAGTAAAGGAAATATTAATATCTTATTGTAAGGAAATTATTAACATCTGTGAAGGTCTCAATAAAGAGCAAGGACAGCTCTTAGAGATTCAACACCCAGATAGTTGAGGCTGAAGTCTCACTTCACTTTGCTCCCTCTGCTTCCACCTCTTGATCCTTTATTCAAAACTTCCTCCTACTCCCACACAGGTCTTAATCACGAGAATGAATAGAACCTAATGCCCCTCAATGTCTGCCAGCTGTGGGTGTCCTATCCCATGGGTGTCCCAGCTGAGGAAAACCAGAGTCTTCTCTGTATAACCTGTAAGGGCTATAGGGATCCTTCATCCGCCTTAATGTAAACATGTGGAGATCTTAAAGGAGCTTCATCCATTGTTTTTAGCACAGAGGTGTGAACAGGTGCAGGAAGCAAGTCTTTTTACAAGCTATAAGGCATTAGGAAGCAGCCTTCACCCACCCAGCACAGAGAGCAAGTCCACAAGAGCATCATTCCATAAAGACAGGGTATATAACTATAAAATATCGACTTTAAACATCCCACTGCACTTAGGGATTTGGAACTTGATGGGATGTTGGAAAGTTTTGGATGTGAGACCCAGTTAGAAGAAAGTGGTCACTGGGAAGTGCCCTTGAAGGGTATCTTTTGTCCTGGCCCCTTGTCACCCTCCTTAAGTCCTGTCTTGAGTCCTGGCTTGAGGTGAGCAACTTTCGCCACTGTGCTTTCTTCTCCATGATGCTGTGTTACTCCCCAGGCCCAGGAACAATGGGGCTCAGCCACCATGGCCTTCGACATCTGAAACAGCCAAAGTAAGTATTCCTCCTTAAGTTACCACAAGCTTTTGTCCAGTGGCAGCAAGCTGACTAACACGGATGGAGAAAGAAGCAGAGATTTTGGACAGGAAATTCTAAAGTGTATCAGATTGGTTTTTGCTTTTGGTCCCAGGAGATGGATCTAGGACCCCATGCATGCCGGGCATTGCACCACAGAATTGCATTCTCCAGGTCCCTGACCTTTTAGTTTTAATGAATCAATATAAGGACCAGAAAAATCAAGCATCTTCTGAACAGACATGGGCTTGCCTATTATAAATTCTATGATGAAAAGGGGAAGAAGGCTGTGTACATTCAGGACATCCCCTAAACACACTAGTTCTTCCCCAGTAAACAAATTAATGATGGCTAAAGTTTCCACTGGGAGACTTTACATTTGATAACACTTTACATGGGTGCATGTAGTTAACATAACACCGCACATTACATACAGTCCAGGACTTCCCAGTAAGGAACTGTTATTATTTCGGTCTTCCCCGTTACTTTCACCACCGCCCTATCCCAGCCCGGAGCTTGCTGGAATACAGCTTGGTTCCCCGCCCTGGCCAGGGGCGAGAGGCTCAAGCCGAAAGCCATGGGAAAGCACCTGGGAGCCGCGAGGGACGCGGGTTCCTTGGACCACATGGCGCCGCCTGACCCCACTTGCTGAGAACAGGACACGAGAAGAAATCCCTGGAGATAGCGTCTGATAAACCCGAACTCGTTTATTCAAGGGGCTCACCCCAATAAATAGCCTCTTTCCCCGGGGAAGGGCAGGGGAGCCTTAATTAGCATGGCAGGGGAGGGGCGTACCTGGCCAACCTCCACTATATTCATGACCTTTGCAGAGACAAAGGTGTATAATTCACCACAGGGCAGGCAGACATTTTGCCAATCTGTTTACTAAGTAGCGGCTTCCAGGGCTTCAAAGAAAAGGAGTCTCCATGCATCCTGCTAGCCCCAGGGGGCAAGGAACGCTTGTGCTTCAACTTAACTCTGTGGCCCGGAGCCCTACAAGGAACTGTTAAAAAGGCGAGCAAGTCAGGATCAATTAAGTTGGTCTGTTCTGTTGTAACGATGAGAAATGTTACAGTGCAAGATGTAGAAAATATAAATGCTTTTAATAAGTATAAATAACTAAAATATTTAGCTATGGATTCTGTACTTGGCAGTGATCAGCACATTGATAATGTCAGTTTGATTCACTACCTAGATATACACAAACGGCTGTTGTCAGTGTGGTATGTATTTAACCTAATTACTGACAGACATCATTTTTCTGTTTGTTGTCCATTAAAATTATGAAGTTGTTCTTTTATGTACTCATTTTCCTCAAAGACTAATTTCTGAATTTTGCCTGAAATAATTTTTAGTACAGGACATGTGAACACCCGACACTAAGCTGCCATACCCACCCTGTTGTGATAACAGTACGTTTTCAATCTTTTATCCTCTTTGGAGGGGTTCCTAGACCAAGGTCTTCCGTGTCTGAGTCCTTGCATCAGCACTTCCTGTGAGAGGACCTAAGAACATGGGCTCTCAGCATACTTCCGGCTGATTCTTGCACCCAATATTCTTTGTAAAATACTTATAGAACCAGGAACAGAAATCTAGGCACAACCATATTTCAACTTCTCTTCACGATGTGTCTGTTTTGAGAATGTTTTGAGCATCAGCACTGCCTACAGTCTTTGAGAGATACATGAACATGTGTGTGTGCCTTGGCCCAAGGTAACATCAGGTGTCTTTGACAGTTACTCTCCACCTTATTTTTTGAGACAGGGTCCCTTACTTGAAGCTCAACTGGCCAGTGAGCCCCAGGCATCCTATTTCAACAGTACTAGGGATGATAAATATGTGCACTAGTTCTAGGTGATTGAACCCATGACCCCATGCTTGCCTGGCAAGCACTTCACCAACTTATGTGACATTCTACCACTTGTTTCCTTGTGGAGATGTGTGATTAAACACATCCCTTGTGGAATGTTTGGTTAAACAGCATTTCAGTAATTCTGAGGACAAGTTTATTTCATGTAGCTTTAAGGAAGAGAACTCATTGTTTATACAAACCAGAGAACGTAAATACAGTATTAACAATTCACATCAGAAATTTAAAAAAAAAAAATACAACATGAGTAGCTATGACAGCCATTAATCAGTAGAGTAAATAGGTTGCATGTTAACAGGCAAACAATTAAATTATTTGTTTCCCAGGGGCATGGAATGTGATTGTTATCACACTCCCATGAGGGAGACAAATAGATATTAAAAGGGTCTTTCCAATACCTGTATTGGCTTGGGCCAACAGCTAATTCAATAGATTCGATCACAATCCACACCTCTTGCAGGGCTCCTGATTTATGGCTTTGGTGTTCTTTAGTCATCAGTCAGTGTAGTTTGTTCCCTGGCACTCATAAATTATGCCTCATAAATAAGAAGATACAATCAAGGAAATCTTATCCGTTCCTCTGTAGTCACGGAGTGTGTGTTCCCTTGGCATTCACGCTAATGCCTTTTAAGGGGTAGCTTGCCATGGGTTTGGAATATGTTTGAATAGTAACAGGTCATCATGGGCTTTGCCAGAACTGTGGGCAGAGAAGCTCATGGCTGAAGAGAGAGAGCAATAAATCTGCAATTACATAATAACTACAGGACTATTTTATTTTGTGAACAGCCTTCAGGCTCCGGCGAGGCAAAGCTACTCGTTGGAGAGCTTTGTGAAGCTGCCCGCTTCATTATCTACCTGTCTGACTCTCTTTCAACATCAAATGGGCTTTGCCTGGCTCCTCTCTTTGCCAGATACCTTGCTGGATCTATGAGAATCTCTCTTGTACAGAGTCCCTGTATCCCTGGTTCCTTTTATCCAAAACACTTTGGATCAGGCAAGAAGGAACATGATTTTAATTGAATTCTGGGACCCAGGGGAAGAAGGGAATGGCAGGACATTGTCTCGCTTTCTACTGTTACTTTTGAAATTCAGAGATGTGAAGTTACTAAAAGAAGTTAGGAGACATTTCCTGTGTTAGTAATGGCCATCTACTGTCCCCACTGTTGAGGCTGTAGCTTCATTGGCTGGGACTGCTTGGTAGATACAACTAGGACTCTGTTCTAAACTATGAGGTGGGAGAACTGGCTTGGATATAGTAGCAAACGCTGAATTTATTTCATGTTTCATAACAATGGAGGTTTGGCTCAGCTTTGTGCTCTTGCATCTGTTCTGCTATGGAGGAAATGGGAACTTGGTATCATTCAGCTCTCAGAGGGAATGCACAGAAGGAGTAAATGGGCTCCCTTTGCCCTTCAGCTAGCTTGTTACAACATGTGCTATCAAGTGTGTCTGGCTCATGGACCCATTGTTCCCCAAGAGTGAATGTGACCCAACACAAAATTGTAAACTTGCTGAATGCATCATGCGATTGCTGTTGTTGTAACTGGACTGTGCGGTTCTCCAGCATGAACTTTGTAGATGAGGCCATCAGGTTGCAATGTCAAGAGGTTAGTCATGTCTATGGGTATTTAATTGTTCCAACAATGCCATAGAGTTGGCATTAATACCCTCCTTCACAAGGAAACTGAAGTGCGCAGGAGGTTATACAATTTTCTAGGTGTAGGGGAAGCTTTCCAGTAGAAGTGTGTGATATGAGCCCAAACTCAGGACTCCTTCCTACTTGATTCTGTTATGCTTAATTTCAACTGTCAGTTTTACAGATCTAGAATGACCAGGGAAAGCAGCCTCACTGAGAGACTGTCTATGCTGGGCTGGCTTTTGAGCATGCCTGTGAGGGATTACCCTGATTCTGTTGGGATGGAAAGACCCACCCTAAATGTGGGTGGCATCATCTCAACACTGGGCTTAGGACTGAATCAAAAGAAGGGAAGGAAATGGTCACAAGCTCCATCTCTGCTTTTTGAGTACAGATTTCATCGTGTTGAATAAAAGGACAACTACGCTGTTTCTACAGTGAGGGGCTAGAGTGAGCCAGATTGCGATCTCCAGGAAAGGTAGTCTTCACTGGGTGCGAGAGTTTGAATCAAGCACTTTGATACAGCACTCTGACCGAATGCACACTTGGAGGAACAGGCTTATTTGGCTTACCTTTTCAGGTCTCAGTCCATCACTGAGGGGCCTTAGGGCAAGCACCCAAACTGGAGCTTGAAGCAGAGTTCGTAGAGGAGTACAGCTTGCTGAGTCATACTCTGAATCTCACGGAATCACGCTTAGCTAACTTTCTTATACACCTGCTTAGGGATGATGCCTCTGAGAGAGAGCTGGGTCTCCTACATCAGTTATCAGTCAGGACAATCCCTAACAGTCATGCTGACAGACCAACTTATAATAACAGCAATTGAGTAACTGAGACCCCCTTTTCAGGTGATTCTAGACTGGATCAAGTGGACAGTTAATGATACCTAGGACACTAGGTAAGATAACCATTCATGAATTTAACAGATATTAATTAAGCCACATCTATGTGTCAAACCCTGATTTCCAACCTGACATACCATAATAATCAAGGATAGAGCAAACATCCAACTGAGAAGAGGTAATCTGCAAGAACAGAAATAAACAGGTAATCATTCAAGCTAGAAAGTAACTGATGGTACATGGTATGTATGTACATGGTGTATCCACAGTGGGGTATATTCATACAGTACATAGGAAAGATGCCAGTCTTTGAAGATCAGGAGGAACAGATCTCAAGATCTCAAGAACCTGTGCAAAGACCCTCTGTGTAGAACCCTTGCTTAGTGCTAAGTAAGGGCCAGAGGCCAAGAAGATGAAGACAGAAGCCAGATACCAGTGAGACACTCCTCATGAAAGCAGAGTGGAGTCTCAGCCTCAGGAGCTCAGGAATAGTTCCCCTACTCGTTTCGATTTTTCTCTTTACAGGGTTCTGGATATTGAATGCTTTTTGTGCATTTAATATTATATTTTAATTCTTGTGTAGATGTCAATGTACTGGCCTTTACCTTCAATTAACTCAAGATCCTTATTGAAAAAAGTCTTTTAATCCCATTTTACAAATGTCTAGTTTGTTTGTCTGTTATGACAAATCACTGACCAAAAAACAACTTGGGAGAAAAGGGTTTGTGGTAATTTGAATGAGGATGGCCCCCATAGGCTCATATATTTGTATACTTGGTCCCCAATTGGTTGAACTATTCGCAAAAGACTAGGAGGTGTGGCCTTGTTGGAGGAGGTGTGTCACTGGGGGTGGGCTTTGAGGTTTCACAAGCCCAGGCCATTTTCAGTCTCTCTCTGCCTGTGCTTTCGGATCAGCTACTGTTCCCACGCCATGTATGTCTGCCTGCTGCCATGCTCCCTGCCAACATGGACTCTAACCCTCTGGAACTGTGATCCCCACAATAAATGACTTCTTTTATAAATTGCCTTGGTCATGGTCTTTTGTCACAGCAATAGAAAAGCAAATAAAACAGGATTTATTTTGCTTACACTTTCATATCATAGTCCATCACTAAGTGAAGCCAAGGCAGGAACCGAGAGGCAGGAACTGAAACAGAGACTGTGGAGGAATGCTGCTTACCGCTTTGCTGCCTGTGACCTGCTCAGCTGTCTTACACAGGACCATATGCTCAGGGCTAGCACCACCCACTGTGGGCTGGGCCCTCCCACATCACTCATCAGTCAAAAGATTGCCCCATAGACTCTCCTACAGGCCAATCTGATGGAGACATTTTCTCAATTAAGGCTCCCTTTTCCCAGATGACTGTAACTTATATCAAGTTGACAAAAACTAATCAGTATACCAGATAACAGCAACAACAGGCTCGGTAAGCATAACTCACTTGCTAGAGATACAGAACTGGTAAGTTTACAACCAGATTGGAACCCCATCTATGCTTCTCACAGGGGTAGCCTGAAGCGGCTGCACTTCCGCAGAACAATACATGAAAGTGGGGCCAGAAAGTCAGAGTCAGGATCTGAGTTGTTTCCTCCCCTTTTCAACTGGGTAGTTGGCTGAATCACTTAGGTTCCTGATAATGCAAAAGAAGAAACAGTACCCACCTCACAGAACTACTCCATGGCCCTAGGCAGCGTTGACTGTCAACTTTACACAGCCTAGAGTCATCTGAGAGTAAAGCTTCGGTTGAGGAATGGCATAGATCACATTAGTGTGTGGACATGTCTGTGGGAGACTGTCTTGATGTTCAATTGATGAGGGAGAGCCCAACCGACTGTGGGCTGCACCATGCCCTGGGCAGGCGGCTCTAGTAAAGCCAGCTAAACATGAGCCTGTGTGACCCAGCAAGCAGCTGTACTCCATGGTTCTTTGCTTGGTGTCCCTGCTTGAGTTTTTGCCTAGACTTCCCTCAATGATGGAGTGTGACCTGCGGGCAAAAACAAACCCTTTCCCCACAAGTTGTTTTGTCACGGTATCTGTGAGAGCAACAGAGAGGAAATTTGTGAGAATGAATTAATGCATGTAAAGTTCTTCATGTATTCCTTCCTTAGCACATAGCAAACATCAAGAAACCAGCAGTGAACATCATCGGACCATTCACATGGAAAGGCAGGGAAGGATGACTCGGCAGCTGGGAGGCAGCAAGGCAACCCGCGACTGGGTTCTAGGTTCCAACTACCAGTCGTAGATCAACAAAAGTATTAGAAACTCTTATAGCATTCTAAGCTTAACCCATATCTCTTCCTGTATTTTTCTTCAGAGCTCTGAGGGTTAAGAATAAACAAAAGCCTGGCTTTTCAAAAAAAAAAAAAGATTCTTTTCTTCTTGAGCTCAGCAGATGGCTCAGTGGATAAGAGTGTTTTCTGTGTAAGTACAAGGACCTGAGTTCAAATCCCGGAACTCACATTTACAAAAAAACCAAAAACAAAAAAACTGGGCACAGTTGCCTATGCCTGTAACCTCCACATTAAGTGGAGAGACAGGTGAGCCTTAACAGCTTGCTAGCCATTTAACATCTCAAAGTTAGCTTTAGGTTCAGTCAGAGACATTGTCTCAAGGCAGTAAGTTGGAGAACAACGTAGGAAGACAACTGATACCCTGTTCATGTCTCTGTATACAGACACATGCTTACACAATCTGCATGCACACTCATGTGTGTGCACAACCAAATGCACAACACACACATACATACACACACACACACACACACACACACACACACACATACACACACACTATTGTTTTTTCTCCTTCTTCTTCTTCTTAAGACAGGGTTTCTCTGTTGTACCTCTGGCTGTCCTGAACTCACTCTGTAGACCAGGCTGGCCTCAAACTCACAGGAATGTGCCTGCCTCTGCCTCCCCAGTGCTGGGATTAAAGGTGTGTACCACCATGGCCCTGCTACAATATTGTTCTTATATTAAAATCTGTTCATTGGATGGTATTCTCTATTTCTTCTTATTACCGATTAAAATATATCAAAAAAATTCACCAAGCATGAGCAAAAGAAACATTGGAGTAAGTCAATGGGTCTATCAGAGATAGAATCTTATTTCTGTTTCCTATTACAAATATACCTACAGGAATCAAGGAAAGAACTGTGCAGTTTCCTGGATGTTTATGGGCATCTTAATGATCAGATAAGCCAATGATGAGAAGCCCTAACCATCTTCTCAAAGGCTGCAATCGAGGGTTGGATTTACTTGCAACCTTACTTTTTTTTCCACCTATAGATATGATGATGCAGTGGATTGCATAGAACCAACTACGCCATTGGTTCTATGCAATCCACTGCAATTTTCAGATTTTCTCAGTGGCTTTTCAGTCATCAGAAGGGGGCAAACAAAAGCCTGCTAGGTGTTCCTCTAGCCCAGGAAGGATTGTACCAAGGAAGGCAATGCCACATGTGGGCAAGCAATGGAATATATCTCCCTCCCTTGTTCTCCTCCTCATCTCCTTCTCCCTTCCTCCCCCTGTAATCTCCGTTCCCTTCTCTCTCTCTCATGTGAGAAGAAGCAGAGTAGTAGTGCCTGCTCCTTTCTCAGTGGAGTGGTTTTGGCCAAGCAGCTCCTTTAGATGGAGCTATGCTCTGTGCACAGAGGGCATCTGTCCAGGGTAGAACACATGTGACCACGGGAATTTGGGGTGTAAACAGCTTTCCCTGAAGAAAGCAGAGGCTTCTTCTGCTGGATCTGCTTTAACCTCAGCTCTCCTGAATATCTATGTTCAGAGTTAATGTTTATAGCTACATTATACACAGGCTTCTTGGTCTTAGTTATTTCCTTCCAGTGCTCAGGGAGTGCACTCAGGAGCTTGTTAAAATGTTAAGCAAGTTCTCTGTCACCGGAACGCATATTTAGCCCTTACTAAACAAATTGTAAACTGTGCTGGAGTCCGTGGTCTTTAGCCTCCTGCCTCAGTCTTGGTCAAAGAGCCTGATGGTTAGCGCTGATCGTTAACCTGAAGGGATCTAGGACCAACAGAGAAACAAATCTCTGGGCATACCCTTGAGGGATTATCTATATCAGTGGTTCTCACCCCATGAGTTGTGGCCCTTTTAGGGGTTGAATGACCCTTTCCCAAGGATCAGCTAAGACCATTCTGCATAGCAGATATTGATATCTGATTCCTAACAGTAGCAAAAGGACAGTTACAAAATGACGACAAAAAGAATTTTATGGTTGGGTGTCACCGGAACATGAGGAGTTGTATTAAAGGGTTGCAGCATTAAGAAGGTTGAGAACCACTGATCTAGATGGTTAAGCGAGGTATGACAGTCCACTCTAAATGGGGGTGGTACCATTTCATGATCTAGGTACCCTGCAGTGGACTCAATAAAAAGGAGAGAGAGACCTGAGCATAAGCATTCGTTATCTTCTGCTTCTGTCTGTGGATGCTATGCCACTTGTCACCCCCTGCCCCTGACAGCAAGACCTCCCCTACAGACTTAATCCCTTGGAACTACAAGCCAAACAAACCCCATGCTCTTAAGTTGCTGTGGTTTGGTGTTTTGTTGCCGCAAGGAGGCAAATAACCTGTGAAAGGAGCCTTTGTTTTCAAGGCTGTACCACAGAAGCAGGACTGCTCGTAAGGAGGCACCAGGGCAGGGACAGCTCCCCATCTTCATTCCACTGAAGAAAATCCGAGGGTGTTTAATGTTTTATTTCCAGCAAACACCAAGCCATAGGCAGTTCAATTTCACCTCAAGTGAAATATAAGTAGACCAGGCTGGCCTTGAACTCAAGAGATCTACCTGCCTCTGACTCCCAAGTGCTGGGATTAAAGGCGTGTGTCACCACCACCCAGCGAGGACTCTGTTCTTAAACCCCTATCATTGTTGGTCTTTCATTTTGCCTTTGAGACAGTTACATACACATATCTAAAAATGAGGAATTGCTCACCTGGTCTACAGAGAGTTCCAGGACAGCCAGAGTTACAACAGAGAAACCCTGTCTTGAAAAAAAAAAAAAAACCAAAAACCAAAACAAAACAAAAAACCAAAAAAAGATCAGACTCCCCAGAGAATGAAGTGACCAAGGCCAAATGGGATGTGGCCCATGGCCCAATGGTAGCCCTAAGTTCCCTATCTCTGGGATTGTTTCGGGGGCCAATGTTTCATCCAAGCCCTCAGGCTCTGCTGTATCAGAATCACGGACAGGCTGAGTCAGACAGTATCGATAAATCATTTAAAACTTTGAGCTGTGGCAGACGAGGTAGAGGGAGCTTAGTTCTTGCGGGAGAAACTAACCAAACAAAAGCCTCCATGCTGGTCAGAAATACGTTAGTGAGATTAATACCTAATTAAATGCAAGTCCAAAGCCAAACAGAAAACATGCTCCATAAGCTGACGCTGAACGCGATGCAGAAAACGCTTAGGAAAGGGGTCGGGTACCGCAATGGCATCAGAAAGGAAGCAACACGAGGCAAGGAGCCTGCACAGAGTTCAGTCAGACTCTCAGTGGTGGGAGGGTCTCAGCCTGGTGTGAGTGAGTGATGGCTTGATCGCTTTCCTGATGAGAGAAGCTGCGGACGAGGAAGGATGAACTAGACGGAGGGCCTCCCTTCCAGATCCACTTGTACTCTTGATTAGACATTGGTACAGTCTAATGCTTATTAAAGATACGCTCGCACAGACCAGAGTTCTTTTCATCTTGCTCTATAGGAAGGCTGGGCGCGGGGCACGGGCCTCCTAAGACACAGGCATCCTACTAACACACAGTGCTTATTCTCATAATACACTTGCTTATTAAATGAGAGAAGGGAGGCCGTGTGAAGTTAAATATCACTCAAGGTTTGTGCACAGGTGTAGAGGCAATAGCTTAACCTCAGCTGTTTTTCTTCAGGCCCCATCTACCATCTTTTTAAGACATCATCTGGCCTGGGGCTCCCCCAGAAAGCTAGGCTGGCTAGCTAGCGAGCCCCAGGGATGCACCTGCCTCTGCCTCCTCATTCCTTTGGTTAGAAGTATTCATCACTATGTCTGATTTTTCTTTAACATGAGATCTGGGGTTGAGTGTGGGGCTTTGTGTTTATACTTTATAGCTGAGCCATCTCCCTAGCCCAAATTTTGCGATCCTAATTCTGTTTTCATTTAGAGAACAGAAGCTGTAAGAGGCTGAAGAAACAGGGATTCCCATCCTTCGTAGGTGTCCTTGGTGTGGGGACAGTACTGGGGAATTCTTGTTTCATCTGAAAGCATTTCCCATATGTGGTGCACAGCCTTGGTGGAGAAAGTGGACCGCGGGAGGAGGCATGCTACTCAGTGGGCTTCATTTTCTCAGTTCTTAGGAAGACACACTGCATAACAGGCTAAGTTTAGAGTTACGCTATGGCAAGCTTAAGGCTGGAGGGCCAGTCCTCTTGCACAATAAGAAGGGAGAGTGATGATAACTAATAATCACTATAACATTGGCTGAAGGGTTCCTGTGTATGGTGCCTTGAGCGTGTTCACTTTCACGCTGATTTAACATCAAAGCAAGCTTATGTGTTGTCCTGAGTGAAGCTGTGTAGGGCCACGATAGGTCGGGGAGAGAAGGAGGGACAGAGGGAGAGAAGGAACAACAGCTTTTAGTCCTCACTTGGCTTGCCAAGGCCTGGTGTCTAGTCTTTCTCCTGGCGTTGGGGAATTCCTTTAGTATCCTTCCCAGATAAGCAGGGTATAGGCTAGCTTAACGTGTTCGTCTGTGATTGGTTGTAACATAAGATTGATATATTGATCATGTTGAGTTTCCTAAAGGATTCTAAGGACTCATAGCTTGTGAGTGAAATAGATTTATCACTGATTTATATTTATACAGTATGATGTTCTTACAATTTTAAAAAGAAATGTATTAATAAGTAGAGAGATTAGGTTATAATAAGAGACATCGCTGCCAATAGGTCCATATGCTCCTTTTGGTGACGGGTAGCTGTGCAGGGAGACGAGGAGGCCCTGCCAAGGACTCATGGGAAACTGGCAACGTCATTCATTCCTCATATGAGCCAGGCTCAGAAAGGCAAAGTCTTGTTCTGTCCAAGTATGAGTGCTGTGCTAATTGACCAGTGTGTACTAAACTGGCAACTGCAGCTTCCTCCTCCTCCTGGATATTCATAACCTGGGAAGTCTGCACACCCTTTCTGACCCCAGCCTCTCTGCACACGTGTCTGTCTGTCCTTTCTTTCCCTCACTGCCCCTAGTCAGAGTTCCAGGACCCAAGCCAAGTGGACAAAGCATAGCTAACCTTCTTTTGTGTGAAGACGGTCCTATGCTCTCCATTGTAGCAGTGCAATCTATACCTCAACATTGTTATTAGACGGAAGTGCTTTGGGTCAGGATTTTGTCAAGTTTCAGAAGTTGTAGATTAGAACTGTCAACCAAGAGATGGTGAAATTAACATGGGCTGTGGTGGTACCCGCCTTTAATCCCAGCACTCTGGACAGAGGTAGGCAGACCTCTGTGAATTCAAGACCAGCTAGGACTATATAGCAGGACCCTGCCTCAAAACAATAAATAAATAGGCAGGTAAATAAATAATAAATAGTAAGACTCGATGTGAGTCTGAGTTATACTCTTGTAGTTTCCTCTTTCTGGAGCTTAGAGCTGGAGGGAAGAGCTGCTTCTCATAGTGTGGCACTGTGTGATGAATGAACCCCTCCAAATCCATATGTGGAGTCTTGGTCCCAGTCTAGTGGTGTTTGGAGTTAGGTCTTAGAGATACAACAGGAAGTGGCATTTTGCAAAGCAGAGTGGTCCCTCATCAGACATGGCAGCTATAGGCACCTTGACCTTGGACTTCAAGATCTCCAGAATTGTGAGCTGTAAATGTTTACAGTATAATCTGCATGGTCTGTGACATTCTGCTATAACAAGTGCACACTAAGGCAGTGAGGGAAGGCATGAGGAGGGTAAATTGCTCAAGTAGCCAGAAGGCTAGATGCCACCGTCTCTCTCCTTCCCCTTCTCTCTCAGTACCTGCACTTGGGTAGCTTTGGTGGGGACCTACATTACCCTACTGAGGTCTTCATCCCTTTGCCTTTGGTGGGGACTATAAGGATTCCTCTGTGTTTTCTTTACAATCTTCCCTCCATCCTCTTCTTGGGGAACAAGCCCTGTTTGGCTAGAAAGCAGCAGCCTCCAGCCTATCCTGGCTCCCTCAGCCTCAGCCCCGGGACCAGAGCCTTGAATCAGCTAGTCAGAAAGTCTCCTATAAGGCTGAACTGCAGATTCTCAGTCACCCAGTCACTAGGCACCAGAAGCCTTCAGAGCCTCTGAGTGTGTGTGGGTGCTTACTGCAAAAATCTGTCAACGTGGGGAAGTTTCAGGAGAACTAATTAAGTCCCTGTCAGCACGAGTCAGTGAACGGAGCCCTGGCAGGCCCCAGTAACTCCGTGGTGAGTCATTGCCTTAAGCGAGAGTATGAATATGAATGCAGAATTACCTCGAGCTGCTCATTAGCCAGACATCTCTCCCTGAGGTAAAAGCTAAAGTGCAGGGCTGGGGGCAGAGCTCAGTGGTAGAAGACATGCTCAGCTTGCATGTCTAAAGCCCTGGGTTCCACCCTCAGCTCTGTAAAACCCTGAGATGGCTCAGGAGGCTCACCAGGTCCTTCCTGAAGCCTATGGGAAGACCACTGTCCTAACTCGCTTGCTCATTCCTCAAGAACTTCCTGACAGAAGTTTAGGATATAAAGAGCATAGGTCGGCACAGTCCAATTGGGAAGGGTTCAAAGTAGAAATTGGTATTGTCGGGGAAAACATCAACTGGGTGAGGAGATATTCCATGGCTCTGCCCGAGAGCTGTGTCATATCTGTTTAAGGAACGTTCTTATCCCTGGAAGGATTCCACTCAGCACTGGGGCATTAAAACACACTTATGGGGTTTAGAATCTGATTTCAGCAGACAACCTTCTATTTGACACTTGCGCGGACTGTTGGATTTCTAACAGGACTCTGCACATGTGGTCCCACAAAGTCACCTGCCCATCCTTGTGAAATATAAACCTGCTTTTTTAAACAACTCATCTTTCAGTGTTTGATCCTTCAGAATCTCAGACTCCCAGAAACTATGTCTAAATGGAAATTACTCAACTTTCCTCAACTCAGAAAGTCTTGTTTTACACAGTGTTTGACTCTTACCTCCAAAGATTGGGAGACACAGATCGAAACAATACAGCGACAGAAATGAAAAAAAAAAAAAAGGTTTACAAGGAAAAATATTGTTTGATTGAGACGGGAATTTCCCAAATAAGTACTGACCTCATTTCTACCTCCATCAGTAAAGAGTAGGGCTTTTCTTTAAGAGAGCTAGAATGAACTGTCTGTCCATTGTGGTGCGTGCCTTTAATGCCAGCCAGCATTGAAGAGGCAGAGGAAGGTGGCTCTCCATGAGTTCAAGGCCACCCAGGGCTACATAGTGAGACATTGTAGAATAAGTGGGATGTGATGGCTCACACAGTGTGTCACTAACTTCGATGAAGTGCCTGTAGACGGGGACTGCGAGTCAAAGTTGACAGGAGTGTACAAACGCAGCAGCAGCACCCTGTGATGTCCTTGACTGGCTCCAGCCTCTGACATGGGTCCCTTGCTCACCTTCACCCATGATGAGAAACTTAACTAGACATACAACACATGTTTGGAACGTAAACGCCTTAAAAATGGACCTGAGACTTGTATAGATATGTGGTCCTGATTTACCTCAAACGACTCAGCACAGGCCAAGGAAGCTGTAGTCAGTAGTTTATAGCCGGTACCAGGCCAAGGAAGCTGTAGTCAGTAGTTTATAGCCGGTACCAGGCCAAGGAAGCTGTAGTCAGTAGTTTATAGCCGGTACCTCTGAGGGTTTATTGCAATCCAAAGAGTGCATGACAGTTTCATCTATTCAACAGCAGGCAGTTGAGAACCAAGGGATCTTTGAGAACTTGACACTTTCTCCTGAAGCTAATGAGAAGAAGAACAGAGGGAGGCCACACAGGACCTGACACTTTCTAACAGTGCTCGGCTTTTGAGAGGGGCAACAATAGGTATTTGTTCTCTACTGACACAAACCACAATTTAGATTAGGTCTTGCAACCTAATGGTTGGCACCAAAGCAAGAGAGCAGCACTCTTGCTTTAAAGACGGTTTTTAGATCTATAATTACAAACAATAAATTTGGATTTATGTTTTTATGTATTTCTGCAATTAAAGAGTTGATGTATGTTTTCTATACTAACTTCCTTGGGCAACTTGTGTAAATGCAACATTGTCCTGAGATATTCTTTTCATGCATAAAATGTTACCTCTAATCAAATCATCACACTTATTTGTATCTGTCATATTCCTGGTAATTGTGTTGCTATTTCTGGTTTTGACTCTCTTGCCTCAACCTCCAGAGTGTTGGGATTACAGTGGTGGGGATGGAATCTGGGAGTTTTGTATGCTAGACAGGCATTCCATCAGCTGAGCTACAGCCCTCTTGACAAGCTTTTGAGGTTAGTCTTTTCTATCTGCAGACTTGCCTGACCTTCAGGGGTTATCCATCAGCAAGCTTCTTTGAACTGCAAGGTAGAGAAATCAAGTCTGGCTTAAGTAGAAGAGCCCCTATGGGAGCCTATAAAGCTAAAGAGACAGTGGAAGGATAGTGCTCGGGAACAGCATGGAAAAGAGACTTGGAGTCTGTGCTGAGGGGTAACTCTATTAAGACTTCTGACCTCCGCCTTTGAGAATCCTGAGGCATTGGGTAAAATCAGGTCCTATTGAGTGCATGGCTGAGTGCAAGCCTATGTGCATCAGCTGTCTAGGAGACAGAGACACCCACCAGATCCATCCTCCACAGGAAACGCTGCTGCGGGAGTACTACATGCAGATCCAACGGCAAAACAAAGCCTCATCAACAGCCTCATAGATTTCCAAATATTTTCAGAATCTCATTCTTATTTCCTAGTCTTTCAAGAGCTATGTGAAGACTTTTAAACACTACTGATTGGTGGATGGACTGAGTTTTAAACTTGCTTCTTTCCAGAGGCAGATTAGTTGCAGCTTTTTGATTCCTCTCAACACTCCATCTTTTTCTTGAGCACAGCAATGAGCGATGTTTGTTTTGCTTTGTTACACACATGTGTTATTTTCCTAAGGATATTTTGAGGAATACTTATGACCAAAGCAATGCAGGTAGAAGAAAGCCTAACGGTAGGAACCGTATGACTAACAAACAATCCATCTAAAACCTACAGAAAAACCAAGCATGTGGACTAAGGACCAAGAAAATGAAGAGGATAAGTCGTTCATGGACTGCTTAGAAAATTTTAAAGGACATTACAACTTTCTGTAAGACTCCATTTTGTTAAGTGGCTTTTGAAGTTGCATGAACAGTGTAGAAGGAATCTTTGATGGGTGCACATCATCTCAGCTTGAATTTTGTAAGACAGAGTTCTTACCTGATATTCATACTCTGTGAAAGGTAACAGCTCCGAATCTGTGAATGAGCTTAAACTTCCATTGTAGGTTAACAATGGACTGGACTTTCCAGGCTGGGCTGCTATTTGTCTTCTGTACAATTCAAAGTACATGATCTTTCCATTTGGATGGAGTGGTCCTGTCCACCACACAGCTATTATGGGCTGGAATCCCCCTGCAGCTGTCTGCACCTCCAGATGTGGGGCAGGTTGCATCAGAGGTGGTACCTCTGCAGTCTGGGTGGATGCCCAGTCGCTGGAGGCACATCCCAGGGCGGTGCAGGCCTGGACACGCATTTCATACCTAGAGAGATCAAGGCAGAATCACAGACGATTCTTCAATCTGTCTGGGACAATTTTTAAAAAGACTACACATTTTCAGAAGGAAAAAAAATTTACTCTTATCTATATGAACAGCTAGCTTTTGAATAATAACCAAGTCTCATTTTTATGGAAAATTGTGAATATTTTCAAGTTTCAGATTTTCATACTCAAAGACCTTCAAGTGTTTGGTAAGTGGTCGGTTCTTGCCTGAAGAGGGATGCATGGAGTCAAAAATAAAATCTCAGTCTCCTCTTCAGCATGAAAATTCTGGTACCGTGAAAAGGTACTTAACATAGCAGTGAAGAATACAGATTTGCACGCAACCCAGACTCCAGGGCCACGCCATTCCCTGGGAAAGCTTCCAGGTTATGAAGGAGCATCACTGAGTTACTGTTTCTGTGGCAATGAATCTTCTCACCTGATGGCTGACATCTTAAAACAGGCTCCCTTACCTCACACGAAGACCTCTGGGGGGCAAGGCTCACCCCCCTACATACTAGATTATCCATCACGGAGACCCCTTATCACTATCCAGTCAAGCTCTACTAATCAATTATATTTTGCCTCAGAGCTGGTATTTACTGCTTGGAAAGGCCCCCGGCATTGCAGAGTGCCTCTGGCTGCAGGCAAGCACTTACTGCTGTCTTCTAATGACCCATTGGCTTCATGACACCCCAGCTGTCCCTCAAACACACGGCCACCTGTCTTCCCCCTTGCATCTCTTGAAACCAGTTGTTTCTGCTCAATTCTACTTCTCTCCTTTTGTCCCAGCATTCTGCTCTCCATTGCTTTCTAGTTTGCATTTTGGCCTTAATCATGCTTCTCATTTCCTTTGTGACTTTTGTGATTGTTTGCGTGAACTGTCAGCTTGACAGGATCTGGGATCACCTAAATGAAGAACCTCTGGGCACACCTGCAGGGGGACTTAGCCCCTGGGCATGCCTATGTGGAATCATGTTGATTATGTTAACTGAGGAGGAAAGACCCATCCTAAAAGCAAAAGCAGGCAACACCAAGCTCCTGCTTCTGTGACTTCTGCTCTGTGAGGGACTCTTCTGTGATCCCGCATAAGCTCCCCCCCCCCCCCCCCCCCCCCCCCCCCGTTAAGTTTCTTTTGTCAGGGTATTTTTATCACAGCAGCAGGAAATGTAACTAAGACAGACTCTTTCACTCCCCCTGGCCCCACTCCTCTCTTCCACATCCCTACTGTGCTGGCTGGCATTGCCTGATCAGTAAGCAGACCATCACTGTGTATGGTGGGTCAGGCTGCTGAACAGTGCTCTTGGGTCAACTCTGATTTTCCGCCCAGGGAAATGTTTTTCTGGATTATCTGTGGCTAGTTTTAAAAGTCCTTAGGTCAAGTGAGAGATGCAACTGGGCTTGTAGAATGCTTACCTAGAACGAAGGAAGCCCTAGATCCAATCTCTAGTAGTGTATTAACGGAGCATCGTTGTGCATACCACTAATGAGGTATAGGAAGGAGGACCAAAAATGAAAGGCCAGTCTGGGCTACATAAGAGTTTGTCTTAAATGAAACAAAGAAGCTGGGTGTGGTGTCACAAACCTGCAATTCTGGCACTGGGAAGGTGGAGGCGCAGGGGTGGGGGGGGGCGAGGGGGGGATCAGCAGTCCAAGATCACCTTTGACTAAATAGTGAGTTCGAGTTCATAGTGGGCTAAATGAAACTCTTTTTTTGTTACCAGTTTAATTTTTTAAAATTTAGTTTTTTTCTTTCCTATAATACATATCAACACCACTCTACCTCCCAGCTCCCCACATCCTCCCCCTCCTTCTATTATACATCCTTCCCACTCTGCTTCTCCCCATAGAAGAGAGCAGTCCACCCACGGTCACCACTCAAACTGGGCACAACAAATGGGACAAGGCCAGGCACCAGTCCCTACATTGAGGGTGAGCCAGGCAACCCAGCTGGAGGGAACAGGTCCCAAGGGCAGGCAAAAGCACCAGAGAACCCCCACATACAATCTAGCCAATAGGCTCTCTGTAAGAACCCTAAGCCAGACAACCACATAACATATTTAGGAGACCTTTCAGGTTCCCCGTCTCCCACTTCAGGTTCTGAGGGACCCCAAGAGCACTAGTTTGTTGACCCCATGGGACCTGCTCTCCTGATGTCCTCAATACCTCTGGCCCTTTCTTAAAAACAAAAACAAAACAAACAAAAAAATCAAACAAGACCATGGGTCAGTTTCTTTCTGGTTTTAGAAGATTCCCACACTGCTTCCTGCTGACCATCTGGGGTGCCCAAAGATGGGCACACCAATTTTCATTGTTTCTAGTAAATATCAATAAGAATTAAAACTCACAAAACCAAAATGACAAGAAATCAACTGACAGAGCTTTGATACTCTTACATTTCACCAGGGTCATGGCTTCAGCTGACGGAGGGACCCTGCCTCTCCATGCAACCTTAAGTGCTCTGTCTTTGCTAGGGCTACCATGTTAGTCTTTTCTTTTCCTTTTCTTTCCCTTTCTCTTTTGTCTTTTCTTTTCTTCTTTTCTTTTCTCTCTTTCTTTCTTTCTTTTCTTTTCTTTCTTTTTTTCTTTTCTTTCCTTTTTTTTTTTCTTCGAGACAGGGTTTCTCAGTTGTAACTCTGGCTGTCCTGGAACTCACTCCATAGACCAGGATGGCCTTGAACTCACAGAGATCGGCTTGCCTCTGCTTCCTGAGTGCTGGGATTAAAGGCCTGTGCCACTACCACCCAGCTCTTTCTCTTTTTTTCTTTCTAGAAAGAGTGTTACTTTGATATCTGGGAAGTCACTTTCTCTAGATGTACTTTTAGATGTCAGTGCTCAAAAAAGAAAAAAAAGATGGATAAGATAATGATACTAGTGTTGCAATCACATGAAGAGGAAGCTCTTTACGAAATGCAGAGTTCCACACCAACATGGGCTTTTGAAATGTCCTCAGTAGAATGAGATCAATGTCAACTCACATAGCATGCAAATTAGCTGTGGACAATACCTGAAGAGCTTTTAATTACTGTTTAATATTTAATATGATGCTAAATAGTTGCAGTGTAGATGCATAAGAACATGAATGCTTCATCCAAACAGCACCATACACCAGAGAAATCCTGGTAGTGTCTAATCTACACACCAGGACATCATAATTATAGCCGAGTTTTATCTGTGGTGGCTGGACATCAACCAACACTACCACAGACTTCAAAATAAAAATTTTTAAGTGATTCTATTCATTTTCCTAAACTGCACACACAGAATGTCTCTTATTACTCTCCTCTCTGGGGATGTCAGGCACCTGGAACGGGATGGAGAATGCTCAGTGGTCCTTAAAGCTACAAGGAGAGTGAACACAGAGGCCAGGCAGAATGTAGCCTGGCACATAATAGCAAAGTAGTGCTATCTGAGCACCATGAGTTCAAGACTGAGGGAGTTCTGCTGTGGATACAGAACTGGAAGACTCCATTATCCCAGGAAGAGGTGCTAGATTTCACTGAAAGAGAGCTAGCTCCTAGATGAATACTAGTCCAGTACACTTCTGGCTGACACATTTTAGTCCTGTGTATGAATATGTATGTGTATGTGTGTATATGTGTGTGTGTGTGTGTGTGTGTGTGTGTGTGTGTGTGTGTGTGTGTGTTTGGAAGCCAGAGGATGGCACAAAGTATCTCCCTCAGTCACTTTCCACATTATTTTTGAAAACAGGGTCTTTCCCTGAATCTGGAGCTCATTAACTCAACTGGTCTGTGTAGATGGCTAGTAACCTGATGGACTTGACCCCACCCCTCATGCGCCCCACCAGTGTGAGGTTGCAGGAAGAAGTCCATCTGTTCATGTGTGTGCTAGGGGTCTACCTCAAGCCCTCGTGTCTGGGTGGCAAGTGCTTTGCTGACTGAGCCATCTCCCCAGCTGCACTCTCAGTTTAATAACTAACTGTTCAGGGCCTGCAAGACAGTTGAGGGAATTGGCTGTATCTCTTCATGATCTAGATGACAAAGTGCCAACATTTCTGGAAAGCTGGAATTAAATTTCACCTGTGAGAGTTCTGCTCTCCAGAGCCTGTGAGAACATGCTGCAGTGAAATGAAGACAGGGCATGTCCACTGTTGATGGCTGAGGGCCCTGGGGACGGCATCTTGTCTCAGGATCCTCATTGGCACCGACAGAGCACAACAGGAAGGACAACGACTTGCTTCCAGAAAACCCAGCCCATCCACTTACCTGTGAAATGGCTTCAGGTGCTTTACTGTGAGTGACCGCGTACCAAAAGCACTGTGCGTTGTATTAACGGACATAGTTCTGATATCTCTTTCAAACGGCTCACGGACGAACAGGGTGTAGTTGATGACATCACCGTTTGCCTTCACCGGAGAGTCCCAACACACTAAGATCTCAAGAGCATCCCCAGCATGCAGCCTTGGAGGCTCTAAGCCTGATGGGGCTGAGGGACTGGTCTGGTCCTTGACAAGTGTGCTCAAGACACTTCCCTGGCGGTTAGTGGCAGCCACTGAATAGCCATATTCCACACCGGGGGTAAGGGTAAAATCATGGTATTGGGTTTCCAGCCCTGAATACACAATGGCTCCATCCCTCCGAAGCTCGTAATTTCTGATCTGGCCATTGGGGTTTCTTGGAGGTTTCCAGGTGATTTCTATTGATTCTGAGCCCGTGACGTGCAGTGTTGGGGGGTCCATGTTCTCTGGTGCAGCCTCCATCGTCCGGGTGGATACAGTCCCACTCTCAGTGCATCCTCCATTCGTGCAGGCCACAAGGGAGACATTGTACTGAGTGAAAGGCTGCAAGTTGGAAAGCAGAAAGGACAGGCCCTGCCCGGCCAGGTACTCCCAACTATCACATCTAAGCAAATATTTAGCAATCTTTCCATTTCGGATTGATGGTGGGGACCAAGACACATTTATCTGGCTGGCACTGATGGCCCTGAGAACTGGAGAGCTGACTCCTAAAGGGGCTGCCTCAGGAGTCGTGATGTTGTTGGGCTTGCTGGTACAGCAGCCACCACTGGTGCAGGCAAGGACTGAATAGCTATATGTGGTAAAGGGGAGCAGCTGGCTGTCAGTGTAGTTGAAGGTGCTGGCATTGAAATGGAAAGGATGGGCCACCCCGTTCCTCTGAAGTCCGTAGGATTGGATAATGCCATTCGGCTGTTGGGGCGGCATCCAGGAAATCAGTAGTTGTAGGGGATTCCTAGACACATAGGAAATCTCGGGTGGAGAAAGGCCTTCTGGGGGTGCTTGCAATGTCTTTACCACACTCCAAGAGCTACAGGTATGCCCTGCAGAATTCCAAGAGCAGATTCTATAGGCATACTGCCTCCATGGCTGCAGACCTGTGTCATTGTACACCCATGTGTCTCTTTCCGTGTTGTATTCTGTGAAAGCTATGCTCTCGTCCACCTGAGCTGTGCCATTCCCCAGGTCCCCTCCCTCCAAGCATCTGTGAATCACTTCATAACGGATTATCTTCCCATTTGGGTTGGTGGGCCGAGACCAGTGCAGCCTCACATTGGTGGGCTCCACAGACTGGATGGTAGGAGCCAGTTGAGAATCTGGAGGGGCTTCCCCTGTCCAGAGAGGCTGGGGCACTGAGTGAGCACAGCCTGCTGCCGTGCAGGCCTCCAGGGTCAGAGTGTAGAGACTGCAGGGGGCCAAGCGCCTGAAGAGGAACTGGCGACCCAGGCCAGAATACTCCAGGAGCCCATCGCTGAAGATGTTGTATGCCTACAGTGTGAAGAGAAGAAGTGGTGTCAGTGTGTGGGGTCCTTGTGCAGCTATTTAGTCTAAGACATTCACACACGCCTGCCTGATCCCAGTGGTAGTAATCCATTAGCTTTCGGATCTTCACTTTAGAAGTGGGATCTGCCATAGCTAATATAAAGTCCACAGAAAACTTTTTTTAAAGGTTGGATGAAATCTAAGCATTGACCCAAACCTCAGGCTGGGGAACTCTGTGGCTTACGTGGTGCTCATGAGGTTTGAATGGCAAGAGGAACACTGAAATATCCTATTTATAAATACTCCGTGCGTCTGATCTCAACCTGACTTGGGGTTGTGGGTTTATCTGAATAATCTGCCTTCCTCTGAAATGGAATTATATTGCTAGTCGCCCTTGTTACAGGATGCTAGGGTTGAAAATACAGATCTGTGTGACTATATATGTGTTTGTGTGTAGGCTCACACCATGTTACACAAATGTGTACACACACACAGTCACACACATTTACATAGCTTTAATAACAATATGGGAGAAAGAAACACTTGTAGTCTCTTTGAAGTCACAGAAGAATCAGCTGCTTATTTTAGGGTGATGTTTGTCTTTGGTCTGGGAGTGGCCATCTAAGTTCATCACACCTAGAGTTTAACCTCTGTAGCAATCATCTGTAGTGGCACGGAGCTGACAAATACTGTCTGGCTGGTCTTACTTTAAACCTTGTCCATAAATCTCAAATAGGTAATTACCAAACGGTAACCCCATTTTCCCCTTTGCATTTGCTCTCTCAGTACCCGACGTAATTATTTTACATGCTATCTTTTCCCTGTTAATTGCCTACATGCCTTTCTCTCCCTCAGAGTTGGCTGTTGACCTTGCCACATACTCCACCGAGAAGCAGGCGAGGTAGGAAACTCGTGTTCTCGTCTTACAGAGTATTGTCCTTACGTTCTTGTGAATCCCAAGTCTTATACTCCAGTTGGTCTCTGACTACAGTATCTCAACTTTCAAGTTGTTAGCTACAATCTGGTGAGACGACATATTGGAACAGCCATTTTTTTTAGCCTTTCAGTTTGCTACTCAACAAATCACACAGTTAATATTTTATTATAAAGTAGTCTTCCTGGGAGATGATTTTGGTCCAATGTAGGCTAATTTAAGTATTCAGAGAATAATTAATGTAGGCTAGGCCAAACTATGGTACTCAGAGGTTATGGTTCAGAATACATTTTCAGCTCAATAATATTTTCAACTAGCGCTGGGTTTGTTTGGAAGTACCCCAGGGTATGCTGGAGTATCCATGGTCCTCTTGGCTCCTGTGGCTATGACTGAGGTATCTATGCCCAATTAAAGGCCATCCATGCTGGCAAGCCCCCTCCTTCTTTTTCTAAGGACTTCACACTTGCAATTATTCACATTATCTCCTCTGTCACCGACTTCCCTCCCTCCCTGGCTATTTCCATTAGTGTTTAAGTATGCTCTAGTATCTCATTGATTTTTACATAAAAGTCTCAACACCCCAATCTCCTGGCTACTGTCCCATTCCTCTGCTGTCTTTCCCAGCTAAGTTTCTTCAGCGAGTCACCTTCTTCCCTTTCTTGCAAGCCGCCCTGCTCAGGTGTTCCTCTCTAGCATGTGATCTTCCTGTTGAGGTTGCAGTGACCCTCAGGTCCACTTCTCCAATCTTATGTCACATGTCACCTCAGCAAGAGCCACTGTCTCTTCTCCTCACTTCTGGGATGCCCCACTCGCCTAGCCTTCCCTCAACATCTTTGTCTCATCTCATTCCCCACTGTCCACTTCCTCTTTATGACCTCCAAACTCTTGGTGCCCTAGGGCTTAGTCCCAGGATCTCCTCCTCACTAGCTGCATTCTCTTTACGGTGATCCTGACCCTGGCCATGATTTTAAACACAGCTGCCTGCTACCAGGCTGAAGATACATATCTCAGCGTTGGCCCTTTATGGAGTTCTAAACTTGGACCTCTGACTACCTACTTACCCCTCAAACCTATTCATCTTCCAACTTGCCCTTCCTACTTAGCTAACGCCTTAAGTTGGAGCCCAGAAGCCAATCATCAGAGTCACCTCCTCTGTCCTCTTCGTGCCTCATATCTGGCCAATTAACAAAAATCTCCGCTCTCCACAAACATTTCCAGTGCCCCCCCACCCCCCACCCCCGTATTTCCTGACTTCACAATTTCCACTCTGATTTGAACCACCTAATTTGAATTCTGTCCTGAATTTTTCAACAGGTCAAAACTCTACTAGCCTCTCACAGGTCTTGACTGTGCAGCCAGAGTGAGAAATTTGATCCTGGTATCCCTTTGCTTAAAGCCTTCAGCAATGTTTCACCGAACCCTGAACAATTTCCCTGCTTCTTGTCACAGCCCACAATGTTGGGCCCATGCTGCCTCCAGTCTCTCCTGGTGCCATCTTTTCCTCCTTCCCAATGCTTCACCCACACAAGCCTTCTTCCATTTCCTTGAGCACACCAAGGTCATTCCTGCCTTCAGGCCTTGCGTTTGCTGTTCAATTTGTCTGGAACATTTTGCCCCATGTCTTCACATGACTGCCTCTGTCTTGTCATTCAGGGCTCAGCTCAAATGTCAACTCAATTCAAATGATTATCCATTTTAAAATAGCCTGAGCAGGCATAATTACATGACTCTATTTAATTTTCTTTATAGCATCCATGGCTCTCTGAAATTCCCTTGCTTGTTTATTTACCAGCTTACTGTTGATGCCTCTGTCCCTCTTTGACTCAACACTCTCCCCTGCATTTATTCATACCCATGTAAGGACCTTGACAGCAGGAGCCTGTTCTGTCTTGTTCACTCTTGAGTAAGTGCACAGCACTTAGTAGAAGCACAATAAATATTTGGTGAAATGCAGATGAAGGGAATGGGAGTCAATATTCCAATTGTCAATCATGCCCAGGAGAAACAGACACTGGGTGTGGGGAGTGGGTAAACTCAGGAAGAGCTTTGATGAGAGGAGGGGAAGCTCTGTAGCCTGGGAGGGCCTGAGAGCTGAGATTCAGGATTTAGACCTCTTGCCCTGGAGGAAGGGTTGTCTAATGTCTGCTGGTGGACAGTGGCTGGCCTCTGACTCTCTGTTATAGACTGCAGGGCCTCCAGCTAAGCAGAGGGGCAGCCCAGGGAAAGGCCTAGGAAGTTGGCGCTGGCTCCAGAGCCCTGGGATATGGATGTCATTTCCTATCTCATTCTCTGAAGAGTTGAAGTTTAGTCTTAACTATTTCCTGTGGGGTTGGCATGGGTGTCTCCACCCTCTGGGCAAAGCGATGGGAGCAGGAGGTGGACACACAGCCCTGGCTGGAGACTCTGCCATCCTGACCCATGGAAGGACCAAAGTGGGAAAGCTAAAGGAGAGAACTGACGGGCGAGTTGCTGCCAGCCTTGGGAAGAACATAGGAAAGACGAGATAGGTCTACCTCATGTGGGCAAGGGTTCAGTGCTCTAAATGTGGGCTGGTCTTGGGAATTCTATCTCCTTTGTACACCCAGGCTGGTGAGGCCAAGATTTACATGTGACATTTTAAAGACTATTTTCCATGGCTACGTGTAGAAGTCAAGGAGTTAGCAGGCAGATGTGCCTTACTTAGTGAACTAGGCAAAGTGTGAATTAGGTAAGGCTTAAGGAAACACCTACAGCAAGGCAGCTGAGGAGGCAGTAAGGTCAGGGTCATCCAGAGTTCAGAGCTTTGGGGACTTGACTTCAAATCTCACCTCATCTTTGGCAATACTGCCTGAAGCATCTACTTAACCTTTATGAGCCTCATGAAGCTTAGTGGGTCCCACCTAGTGGGGCTGATGTGCGGGTTAAAATGAGGTGATCTCAGCACACTGCTGGGCCCATGGCAGCCCCCTCCCCCAGCGGTTCTTCACTGATCTAGAATGAAGTGCCTAGAGGAGCCATCAAGGAGAATTAAACCGGCCATGAAGCTGGTTTCCTCACAGAGACCTGATGGCATGCCAGGGCTCATCTATTTATCTGGAAGATGATCAGTGTGACTTCCACGCAGGAGGATGGTACCTTGATCACTCCATTGGTTCTCTCTGGCTCTGACCACTGGAGCAGCAAAGCTCGGCCGTTCTCTCTCTGGTCCACTGTAAAGTTGCTCAGTCCACTTGGGGAAGATTCAAAGGTTTTAATCTGAGTCCGGGGGCTCGACACTTCGCCTGCCCTGTTCACTGCCACCACACCAATGTGGTATGCTGTGAAGGGTTCTAACCCAAAAAGATGGGCTTGACGGCTCTCTCCCTGTAAGAAAGGGAGCAAGTTAGGTAGGTATTCTTCAGAAGCTGATGGAAGGTGGTTCTCTGAACTGCATAGCCACGTCAGGACACCTGGTATTAACAACAATAGCACAGATATACAGCATAGGTTCCAACTAGCATTGAGGAGAGGACAAGTGGTGTTTTGTTTGTGGTTTTATTTTATTATTTGCTCTTGTCAACACTCTGAATAGATCAACTAATCTATGATTTCAGATTTGTGGAAAAGTTGAATCAGATGGGAACCTTCGGATTTTTCAGAGCCTACAGAAACCTACAAATTGTGGTGCCCAAGAGGAGAAATGCTTTTAGTTTAATGAAGAGCAGTGGCCCAAGAGTTGCAGGCCAGCGACTGCAGGGCAGTGGCCACCAGGTTAATCTTTGTGAGAGTTAGCAGGAGCATTCCTAAACCTTTAATCCTCAATGCTGGTGATTTATACATGAGACCTCCCCCCACTCCCCCCCACCCCCACACCCAGCCTCTTCCACTCACTGTGTTGGTTGCTGTGCATTTATATCTTACAAATTTGGTAAAACAAACACAAGAAAACAGCAATGAGCCCACTGAACTATAAATGTACAAACACCCTTGGAGAAGTCTGTTATTAATGTAAATGTGAAATCAGTCCTGTTTGTTAGCAGCAGCGGAACTAAAACCATGAAATGTGCCCAGAGTGACTGTCATCTGGGCTTTGAGAATTTCGCCTTTGTTGATCTAAAAGAAAAAGGAATAGCTGAATTACTTTTGTTTGTTTGTTTCTTGCTTAGAGAGAGACATTTAACATATTCTGCATAACTTAACTGGAGCTAAGTATCTTAACATTCTGAGAGGCCCTGGGGTGCTCTTGCCAATCTGGGCTGGATGAATATGTCTGTTTAAGGTAGGAATTATGCCTGCAACAGGGGGTAGCAACATATGCATGAGGAAACACACACACACACACACACACACACACACACACACACACACACACTCGCTGTATCTGTTTTGTGTGTATCTGTTTTGAGAGGGGACATTTTCTATTGTGGACCATAAGTTTTGACTGAGTGATGGTATTTACTTGTGATAACACTTGTGATCACCTTGGATTAGATGTTTAAATGTGACACTGATAGAAACTATCAAGTGTTTCTTTTTCTTGATGGGCAAAGGTAGGGAGAGAAAGTCATTTCTTAGAGTAGGTAGCTGAGGCACAGCTCTGAGGAAGAATTTCTCCTGAACTTGGGGACTGCCAAATGTCATTTTGGATGAAACTGAAAAACATACAACTGAAAGACTGTAGACATAGATTTGATGCTTTTCTCGGACTCTTGGTTTTAAGTTTCGACTGAGTGATCTTTCTTATTCTGTGAGAAACCTGGGCAGAGAAAATACAATTTCCTTTACGGATCTGAGACTCGTGAAGTCAATTTTGCTGTTTCAGTATGCCCCATTATGATATTACACGCTAACCTCCTGGAATCTTTTAATATTTAAACATTTGCTAAGCGGCCAGACTCTGAAACAAATTTTACAGAAATACTAATTTCTCTTTTTTAAAATATTAAAAGTTAGATCATGAATATTTAAAAACTTATTTCTCCACAACACCGGATCAGTCTTTTAGATAAATACGACATCAAACTAGGGTAACCACAAGGAATATTAAATCCGACAATGCTTCCAGTCCTGATCACAAACATTCTTTTCTGACAAATGATTTCTTTTCTCTGGAAATAGGGCAAACATGAGTTAGATTAATAATGCAAAAAAGAATAATTCTTTGTTCAGGAGATTTGGTAATAGATGCCAATAAAAGCAGAAGCCCCAAAGTGAGCGGGAATCACCTCTAACAGATTATGGGTAAGAAAGTGTGCAGTTGGGGCGCACTTAGAGACAGTTTTTGTCATAAGATACTGGAAAAGCATGTGGGCTGTAAAGCAAAAGCATATGTATATTGTCAATAGCAGCACCTGCTTCATTACGGTTTATTTCAGAGCAGAGACTTCCGTTCAGCCCCTAGATGGCAATACTATCAAACACTTTCCGTAGCATGAGTACTTAATGATTAACAGCCGGCTGTTCTATCTTCCAACACACTCCCGGCAACCATTAAAAAAATAACAGAACTGATTTCATTATAGATTCTTTTAATAAACATTTATGGCTCAGATCCTTGAAAGCGAAAGTATTCAAAATGCCCCATCACCTCAAATCCTCTGCCGTCTAATGGAGAAACACGGCCTGTGTGTCTCAAGTTCAAGCTCCTGCACGCAGGCAGAAACAGAGGTTTCAAGGTGTGGTTCTGCAAAGGGTGATTTTGATTGTTTTTCTTAATCTGGCCTACATTTACCATATGTGTGTGTGTGTGCGCGCACGTGCACATATATACGTATATTTGTATACATATATGTGTGTGTGTATACACATATATATGCATATTTGAATACATAAATATGTGCACGCGCATGCACACATGTATGTGTGCGCGGGTGCGCGCGCGCACGCGCACACACACACACACACACACACACAGAGTTACATTTTACCAAGGAGCTGTTCCCCTGCTACTTTGTCCTTTCTGAACAACACTCTCTTCACCTCTGTAGTTTAGAGCCCCCTCCTATCTTTTCCAGGTTCTGCATTCTCCTCCCCACTTCTTTTCCTCTTTGGAGGTTTTCAACTTGCCTTCCTGTTTTATTTGCATTACTGTATTCTCTCCCACTTCGACCTCCCCTCTTATTGCTTTAATTATTAAACTCAACCATTTTGTTCTTGTCGACTGAGGCGGAGTCTCATGCATCCCAGGCTGGCTTTCGATTTGCTATGTAACAGAGAATGACCTTGAACTTCAAATTCTGTGTCCAGCTCCCAGGTTTGAGTGATAGGGTTACTAGCATGCACCATCATGCTCTGTCTTAGGCAGTAGTGGGCAGGACTTCCTGTGCACTATATAAGCACTCTACCATTTGAGTGACATCCCCTCCCCTACGGGTTCTCTTAAGCTACATACTTTGTACCACTCACCTCTGGGCTCTCAGTTCACACTCACTTCCCTTCCCTTGCTCCATCCCTGTCTATGCTGGCAACCTTTCCGTAGTTTTTATCTAGAAGTACATCTGCTTTTGTTATGCAGCAGATGAAGAGAATAACTTGGTAAAGGAAAGTGGGAAGAAATCTTCTACTGGAACTAATGCTAATCTGCTCTCCCTATCTATGAATCTGATGAGATTCAGACTCTTTTAGCTTTTAAAATTCATACGCAGATATGTCAGAGCTGGGATACAAATCGGGCACGTCATTTTGAGGCACGGAGACAGGACTCTCTGGAATGCTCGGCCAGTTGAGGTTCTGCTGGCAATTTGAACTACATTTTAACCTCTCAACTCTGCTCCTGGGGACATGTGAAACTACTTGGAGTCTTCAGCAGCCTGACAATTTTACACCATCTTCTCTGATTATTTTTGACGACTTGAAGTGCCCCAAAGGTGGCCAAGGGGTCAATAGGTTTATGTAGGTTGAAAATGATCAAAAATTACCATTGATCTGTAGCTGTCAATAAAAGGCTGTGTAGGGATAGTCCCTGCACAAATGTTTAAACTGCTGAAAGCTACCTAACTTAGTCACCTTTGAGTCTATTGATCTGATGATCCAGCAGTTTCTAGAGCTTTCCCTCCGGTCTTTGTGGTGCATTTTCACCAAGCCCCTCTACCTCAGCCCTTAGGAAGGCTCTTCACGCTGCTCCCAGTAACGCAGCCAAGCGGTGAGGATCAGGGGCCGCTCTGCCTATCAAGGAGTATTATGGGGGTTTATTACAATCTGGAAAAGGGTTAATCTTCCTGGCACTACTCACTTTATCCCAAGTCAATGAGATTTCTTCTGCTCTTGCCTTTAATGTGCTGTTCTCACTTTCTTTGGCTCCTTATCCTAAAATGGATCCGTTCAGGCTTATAAATCCTGACCAGCTGAGGGGGTTCCTTTACCCTTCAGTTATCATAAATGCAAAATCTCAGAGATAAGTGACTTTGAAAGGGCTGGGGAGAGAGCTCTGTTGGAAGTGTGTGCTGGGTCAGCATGAGGTCCTGAGTTCAACCCCAACACCACATAAAGAGCAGGGTGCGGGGTGTGTGTCTGTCCACAGTTCCGGTGTTAAGAAGGTGGAAATGTGAGGGTCCCTGGACCTGGATGTCCAGCCAGCCTAGCTGAATCCCTTAGCCCTGAGTTCAGTGCCCCTACCTCCGAAAAGAAGGTGGACCACGATCAAAGTAGACACTCTGTATTGAGCTCTGGCTTACACACACATGATCACACATAGTTGTACACACACAAACACATGTGATGTACACAGATGCCATTTTGCACTAAGAGAGCTTCGGACCAAACCCATATTAGAAGATGCCTACCTCTTAGATTCTTTTTCAGTCATATTTTGCTTTCTTGTTATGACAAAATCAAGAAAAACTATCAAGGGGAGCTGGAGTTTCAGGCTAAGAAGGACAAAAACATGAGAAGCTATTCAGTCTCTCTTGTCCAGGCTCTTCTGTCCAGGCTCTTACATGCTGTTTCCTAAAGCCATGGGTTTAGAGGGAGTAGCTGCCATCAACTGGGTGCCTTTGCTCTATTCTGATGCTTGTGAGTTCTTCAGGGTCATTTTTTTTTCTTTTCCATTTGAGTTCCTCAAGGCTAATCAACATATTTGCATCTACTATTTATTTTGTACAAGTGAAACCAGTCTTAAGAAATGGTGTCTTTACCACCCATTAGCAACATCTCAACCTCAGATAATTAAACCCACAGTAAACCAGGCTGCGACTTCCAAGACTGGAAAGTGGTAACTTTATCAGACAATTTCTATTGATTTCACAGGCACATTAACATCACCACAGCCTTCCCTGTTCATGGAGCTCTATGCTGGCAGGCGAAGACATTTATGGATGCCTACCCACATGCATGCAGAACTGTTGAAAACCAAAGATCAATTCACAATACACAATATGCAAAGAAAATGAGATGCATCCTAGTCTCCTGAGCTGTGATTTCACATGTACGTGTAAGGTGCCATACTATGGAGTGTGATGGGGCTGCCTAAGCGGGTCAGAGAGACATGCAGCACTGCCAGGGAGTGATTCCATTCAATTTCCTAAATGTTTTTAAAATTATATTTAAAAAATTGTTTTCTGTCCTCTCCCCCTCCCTCCCTCTGTGTGTGTGTGTATGTGTGTGTGTGTGTGTGTGTGTGTGTGTGTGTGAGGGAGAGAGAGAGAGAGAGAGAGAGAGAGAGAGAGAGAGAGAGAGAGAGAGAGAGAGAGAGAGATATTGTGGTGGTGGTGAATGGACAGCTTGTGGGAGTTGGTTCTCTCTTTCCTCCATGTGGTCCCCAAGGATGAGAGAGGTCATCAGGCTCTGCAGGTCTTTACCCTTTGAACCATCTCATTGGCCCCATACTCTTCAAACCCTTTGAGCCCTTTGTGCATAAAAGGCTCCCCGAGAATGGGAGCATGGCTGGAAAGCGCAGGGCCTAGATTCTGAACAACTTAGAATCGGATGGAGCTGGTCAGCGCTGCAGAGACGCTCCCAGTTCAGAACCTGGTTCTGCTGTCTATGAAGGAAACACGGGGTGGCCTTTTGGATTTGGAATAGAGGAGGTGAAACTTTGGAGAAGACTTAAGTGGGAAATGGTGTTGAATTCAGGACAGGAAAGATGTGGAGTCTCACCAGAAGCTAGTGAGTGCCCAAGTCAGGATGAAGAGAGGTGGTTAAGCTGAGGGGGATGGTGGCAGGACTGGAGTAGGCTGTGACTGCCACCTGGGAATGATATTAGACTGAAAACATATAAGAACTGATCATACGCAAAGAGTTCTGCACTACAATTGATGGCATAATATATAAATTTGAACGTTCTGCCATGCAGTGCTATGGACGGATGAAAGCCCAGCTCACATACTCAGTTGTTGCTCAGCTAGCAAGAAGAGATCACCAGCTCATAGACAACAGGAGAGTGACTTCCTGGGAAGAAGACCCTAAACTCTTTGTTAAACCATCTACTTCAAAACCTTGCAATCAGTTTTTAGAAAAAAGGAGTTCTCAGCTAGGCCTCTGTGTGATCTCTCTGTGTCCTGTAATCTAAGCATGTATGGTCGCACCATCCAGTTGTGGCAGGAAAACAGGGTGATTTCTATAGCCTATATTGTTTTGTTGACACTGGCAGTTCTGTATAGTCTGTGGCTTCTGGGAGCAGGCTTATTCACTCTTGCAGAGTACCTCAGCATACCATGAGCTAGTAAAGAACCCTACATCTGTGCACGTGAAAAGCAACCTTACTCAAACTCAGTGAGTTATATACATAACGACACAAAAACAGGAGGAAGACATATTGGGGAGAAGGGCTCCAGAAAGAAAGTAGGGGGTGACAGAATAATAAGGGGTGAATATGATCAAAACACATTGTATATTTTATGAAATTGTCAGAGGATAAATTTAAAGACAGTCTAAAAAAAATCTTACCTAGGTGTGAAAGCAGCAAGCTACAAGAATGGCTGGCCTGGCATGACATGCCAACTCATACAGGAGGGGTATGAATATCATGGCCATAACCAAACACCTCCTGATTGGATTTAAGTCCAGCTCCGAAAGATGAAACCTATACTTGGCACACTGTTGGCATAAGAATCCGTGACTAGTCATGTCACAGGCCCTAGCTAAGTGGACATAGTATTCAATGTATCCTTGATTTATTGCTATGCCCATAGATCATGATCTCTCAGGGTTCATTAGAAAAGCTTCTATTTGTAGTAGATGGTAATCAACACAGAAACCTACAACTGACCATGGTTCTGAGAAGTCGATACTACAGAATGCTTCTCTTTGAATGGAATATCTATACTCAACTCTCTCTTTCCAAGATTCAGGAATCATTGTGGAATGGGGGTGGAAAAACTATGGAAGCCAGAGTTTCTGAATAAAAACGAGGAAACAGTGTCTCCCAGACAGGACAGGGAGGTTGCCCATATGAGCTTACAATGGTGTGACATCATGCACAAGCCCTGTGCAAGCTCAAGTCAGACGAAATCCCAGTGTGGGGAGGGAAGTAGATATGAAATCCTACACCACCTGAGGGTGTTGGCGTCGCTGCTGGGAGAAGGGGAGCCAGTCTTCTTTAAGAGCACAGGCAGGTGGGCCACAACCCACTGGAAAGCCACACAGGGGCAGCACAGATAGTATCTGATAGGTGGAGAAAAAAGGGGGAAACAAAGTGGCAGGGGTGGGGGGGAGGGGTAGGGAAGGGGGGTGGATCTGGGAGGACCTGGGGAAGTGGTAAATATGGTCAAAACTCATTGTATGAAATTCTCAGAGAACTAGTGAAAGAGAAAGGAAAAAAGAAAAAGGAAACAGGACTTTTTGTTTGTAAAACTAAGCATGTCTGGTGGGGCAGCTCAGTGTGGGAAACGTGTGAGGATCTGAAGTCAGATCCAAGGAAAAAGAACCTGTGTGTACACCTGTATGGTGTGGTCGTGTACACCTATAGCTTCAGCGGCATGGTCTATCCAAAATGATGAGTTCTGGGTTCAGTGAGAGACCCTGGCTCAGAAGAATAAGGTAAAGAAGCTATTGAGGACACCCAACAGTAGCCTTTGGCCTCCACGTATGTCTGAATGGGCAAGCATAAACATAAACACATAAACACACACACACACACACACAAAAAGACGTACAATGAGTTTGGGGAAGATAGAAAGTGAGTTGAATTAAAACTGAGTGTTCTGTCCTCTCCTGACTTGCAGGCGCCCCATCTGGGCTTTCCGGTGGTAGTGGACACATGTCTATGTAGAGCTAGCCACATCCATTCCCCAGCATCTTGTACAGATCAAACAGTTGCAAGGTACAAAGAAAAGGTTAGAGCTACCCTTGATGACTGGAAAGCAAGGTGAACTCAGAGGCCATGCAAATACTGAAGTATTCTTAGCACCGACACTAACTAATGTTATAGAATTCAAGTTCAAAGACCTAAAGATTGTATAACCACGAACTCCCTTCCCACATGACTATGGAGCGTGTTATTCTAGCCCAGTCTAGGCAGGGATCCTTTACTGTAGCTATTATACACTTCCAACTTGAAACATCCAGCAGTTAGAGATGCACATTCCTTAATGTTTATCAACTGGACAAACATCTACACAGAGAGAAGAAGGATGAGGAGGGAACAGAGAGGACATTTCTTCTCTCACTAAGTGTATCTTCATTCACAGTGAGAGGGGACAGTAGAAGAAGATTCAATTCACAGATACTTTCTTTACTGGAAAATTGGCTATATCAATTACTCAATAAAACAAAAGCGAGAATCTTTGCAATATGTACAATGACGCCCCCATTACCATAAAAACACCAAGGGAAAAAAGAATGCCCTGAAATGGCACATTTGTCAAAGGGGAAGATGAAAAAAATATTCAGTTTCAGTTTGTGATAATTAAGTTTTAAAGTGGCAAATCAGTCACACTAAATATTAAAAAGCAGCACTTCTGATCTATCAAAATTAAAAAGGAGATCGTCTGTGACCCAGCAAGTCTACTCTGATAATCTATTCTATGGGAAGCTAGAAGGACTGTGATAACGTACATATAAGAGAATCTTACCCTGGTCAGTGTGAGGCATTTATGCAGCCTGCAACTGACATGCATTCTAGAGCTTGCTGACATATTGGACGCCCTCCTGATTTCAGAAGCAGGGCCTCAGAGAAATCACAGGAAACAGGGACAAGCTCCCTCAGTTCTATACTAGAGTGAGGGCAATGGGAAAGGGGGAGGGGAGAAAAGGAAGGGGAGGGGGGAGGAGGAGGAGGAGCAGGAAGAGGAGGAGGAGGAAGAGGAGGAGGAAAAGGAGGAGGGGGGAAGGAGGAGGAATAGGAGGAGGGGAAAGAGGAGGAGGGGGGAAGGAGGAGGAAAAGGAGGAGGAAGAGGAGGAGGAAGAGAGGAGGAGGAAGAGAAGGAGGAGGAGGAGGAGGAGGAGGAGGAGGAGGAGGAGCAGTTCAGGCACTGCAGGAAATTCTGAAGGGAATGAGTCAGTGAGAAGCCCTACTTCATGTCTGGTCTGGAATGATGGGGAAGAGTCAATGAGGTCCTTGGTGTAACAAGGAAGGGAAAGTCCTTGAGGAAGTTGTGCTTAGGAAGAACACCAAAGATTCCAGCCTTGTGAGGTGCTAGGGACAACACATACAGGCAATAAAGAATCGCTCAGTGCTCTGAGAGGGGAACGAGCTTGGTTGTTTATCTGACAGGAAGGAGCCAATGTGTGGAGAACTGAAGGGATAAGGTCAAAGTGATAGGCAGGAGCCAGATGGTGTGAGCCCTGTGGGCTGAGTGCGAGCATCAGAGTGCCTTCAGGTTCTATGGGACTGCAGAAAGTCTCTAAGCCAGGGATGCAGGGCTTGAAGCCGTCATCTGGTCCTCTGTGACGAATGCACATAGGTGGTTGTGAGTCTGCTCAGGCTAATAACAAGATACCACAGCTGAGTGTAGAAAATATCCCATGGTTCTCTCCTGGCAAAGGCTGGCTATTGGTGACTTACTGAAGGAGTCCCGGTGCTTCATTAGAAGCAAATGCTCCCGAGTCAGGTGAGAGATTTTCCACTTTGGGGGTTGGTGAGTCTGTGGGTCTTGGGGTTATTCTATTTTCTGTAACCCCACATCCATTTCCTGCTTTGAGTGTGTGTTTTTATCATCCCCGTTTCCCTAGCATCCAGAAGAGATCACGCTCAGGTGGAGGCAGCTACAGCTCAGCTGTGGGACTTCTAAATGGTACCCAGAAGCTCTCATTGCTTCCAGAGTCTACTTCATTGTCAGGGCCAAGTACAAGGATCAAAACCTAATCTCTGTCATTTGCAAGTCTGAGAGGGATGCAGAGCCAGATCTGGTCAGGAAGCACAGGAGGTCCCAACTCACCTCCTCAGCAGTACACCTGCCCTGCATGCTCCGCTTTGCTCACTCTGCACCCCTGCCCTTTGGCTCAGAGCACGCCTAGCATTTCCTCACAAGGAATCCTACTCAGAGCGCCCTTCCGAGCTTGGGACCGCCTCACCATCTCAAAACCACAAGTTTAATGCCAGCTCTGTTTGGAAGTTTCTTGACTCGCCAGACAGCCACTTGCTTTTGATCTCTGCTTGTTCTGTTGTTCTTACTTTGCACTATCACGATCTGTTTACCTGTCTTCTCTCCTGACTGGGCCTTGAGTCTTAGAGGGCAGAGACCAGGGATACAGAATGTGCTTAGCACCATATGGGTGCTCAATAGATGTCTGCTGAATGCATAAATTATCTTTTATTTAAATACATTATCTTATCGACAATATGTTAGCTATTTTGAAAAAAAATATTGCAGCATATATCTAATGTTTTCTCAATCCAGAATTCCATATATAAGAAATAATTGATAAAAACAAAACAAAACGACTCTTTTATGTATCTCTACAGTGTGTGTGTTTATGTGTGTGTGTGGGGGGGTGCTTTGAATTGAATACGAAGGTAAAACTTTAGCAGTTTTAATTTTATATTTATTGGGACTCTCTTAATTTAAGCTTATATAGACATAGGTGTTGTTTTAAAAATCGCACACAGCATGTCTGATTCTGGCCTATTGTGTGTGTGTGATAGCTTTAATGCCAGAATCACTTTTTTAAAGATAGTCTAAATGGTAATTAAATCCAACATATGCAGTAGTACGTGTGCACAGCTCAGCTGAAGTGATGGGTAGAAGATGAGCATTGATCAAGTCTGTGCAGGCAAGCTATGACAGGCATGTGACAACTGCTACCTACAGCAAGAAAGGAGTTGGCTGCCCACAATTTCAGAGAATCGTGGAGAAATGTGGGGGGAAAGTTCAGCCTAAAAAAACACAATGTAATTTCCTGACTATTCTTCCCAAACAGAAAAGGGACCCCCCCATCCCTCTGGCAAACGGCCAGCACATGAATTTTAGTTCATTTAGCAAAGGATTGGACTTATTTTTTTGGTCACAGCACTCAGGGGACCACAAGACTACAGACCGGCTAGTTGGTCTTGTTAAGAGGCAACTATGGCACACTGCTACCTGATCAGGGTGTGACAGCCATGCCACTAATCAAAATCAAATCGACAACAGGGACTCATAAGCGACAACCTGTGGAGAGTAGCTAACAGGGCCCTTAGGTGTTAGGCTAAAAGGCACAGCTGTCTGAAAGATATACCTGTGCATGGTAACCAGTGACCAACACTGCTGTTCTCAACATCTTCCCAGAAAAAAAAAATACATACATATATGTGTATTTTGTATAAATATATATGTTATGTGAGAGAGGTAGCATGAGCACCTTAAACCTCGACCTCCTGGGGCAGACACTACTATTATCTTCATTTTTCAGAAAGGAAATGGATGAAAAGGTAGTCGAAGCAAATTGTCCATGCTCATCAAATTATCAGAGGCAGGATCGGGATTTGATGGGAGGCTCATGACCTTGCAGGCATCTGGAGTATCACTTCATATCTCTTACTGTCTCCACTAGTGACACCGGACTTTTCGAGGCAAAGCTACTGGGTGTGTCATATCTTCCTTTCAGTAAATCAAGAACACCCTCCTACGGCTGTGTGACCCAGGCTCGCCTACAGCTTTTTCCCTTCGGAAGAGTCAGACTGCATAATAAAATAAAGACAAATAGAAGGATTGCTATAGGAATAAGGACTCTGGGCCTGGGGTGATAGCTCAGTCAGTGAAGTACATGACTTGCAAACACAAGAACCCAGGTTTAAGTCCGACATGTAAAATTCCTGGTGTGGTGGCACATGGTGATATTATAATCTTAGCACTAGGGAGGGGAGGAAAGGCAGATCCTTGGAGCTTGTTGACCAGCCAGCCAGCCTACATGTTGAGCTATGGGCCAATGGGAGACACAGTCTCAAAAATGAGGTGGATGGCACCTGAGATGTGACAGCTAAGGCTGTCCCCTAGCCTTCACATACATGCACATCCACGCACACAAGCACCCACACATACAACAATGCACGCAAAACCAGCAACAACGTCCCCAGAGGTTTGTCAATGAATCAGGAATCAGGAAAAACAGACATAAAAGACAAAATATAAGCTGGGCAGTGGTGGCACATGCCTTTAATCCCAGCACTTGGGAGGCAGATGCAGACAGATTTCTGTGAGTTCAAAGTCAGCCTGGTCTACAGAGTGAGCTCCAGGACAGCAGAGTTACAACAGAGAAACCCTGTCTCAAACAAGACAAGACAAAACCAAACAAAAGACAAAATGTAAGAGGTTGACAGATAAAGTATTGAGAACATCTGTAGCTCACATGTACCAGGCTCTAAAGGGTTAACTGTTAATCAAACATTAGACCCAGATGGTTGGGTAGACTTTGGGGGTGCACATCAGCAGTTGTGGCATGGTGATATTGAGTTGTTGCTTGAAAAATATTTTAATATAATAGGATTTAAATTTTCCCCCTTTCTTTGGATTTTTCAGTTAATATTGGAATTAAATTAAAGCATTAAGTCAACCAGCTTAGCGTAAAGCAAATTATGTCAGGTTTAGCGTCGAGAGCTTCGTTATAGCTTATCTATTGACTCAAGCTTATTAACTCGTAAATCCTCTACTTTTAGATTATGATCTATTGATTATCTGCTTTTATTTGTGTTTTAAATGAATAAACAAAAAGGAATGATCAGGGTTTAGTCATTATACCTTAAGAGAAATGTACTGAAGCTAAGCATACTTACTTAAAAATAAAAACAACTTATATTTGTTTTGAGAACTCATTTTGGTTTTTACTTTCGTATAGGCAGGTCCAGGATGCTTTCCAATTTACATAATTTTGTTAAACATTTCAACAAAATAGGAAAAAAAATTCTCAGTGAAGACAAAATGCATGCTATGAATTTGGTGTTTTGGGTGCAAAATTTATTGCTCTAGAATCTATGATTTTTACTTTTTTTTAATCTTTTCAAACAGATCAAAATGAATTCCTGTTTTTTAAGAGTGAATAACTTTCCCTTGAAGTCCTGTGTCTCACATCTCGGGGGAGAGGCAACTTTGAGATTTTAGAGCTTTAATCAAAACTGGAGTTACCTGATGCCGATGACTGAAGCTCAGGTCTGGCTTCATCCCGCACCACAGGGACACCTTAGGCACATCCTCTAATATTTTTGAGTCTCGGCCCCTAACAGTTACTAACTTCCTCATGAGAGACAGGTGGCCATTCTGAAAATGCCCGGCTCACCTCTGCCACTCCAGAACAGTGTTTTCAGTGTGATCTTTCTCCTGGGAGCAGCTAAGGAATTCCAGGGCTCGTATGATTCACAAGAGCAGCTGTTTAATTTGGCTTTATGCTTTGTCCAGAGAAAATTACTGACATCAGTTCAAGATCTGAAGGCTTCTGAAGCCTCTGTCAAATATTATATTTAGTAACTATTTCTCTCCCAGCATAGTTCTGAGTGCTGACAGGAGCAGGGAAAGAACACACAGTGCACAAATCTTAGCTCATAGGAGCTGCAGTTCCTTGGGACTGAGACTCACATTTTAAAAAACTCGTATGAATACATGGAAACTCAGCACAGAAGGTGCATGTAGGCAAATTCCCCAAACATTGCAGAGCATCAGTGAGCTTCAAATGTCAACATGCAAGAAATGTACTAGCTCCAGGATCAGATGTATCTAACCTCTGGACCACAGGCTGTATGCATCCTAAGGTAGCTACGGATGTGGCCCAAGTGTATTTCCTGATGACAGTGTCATGTCACTTTGTCTCAGGTTGAATGATTTCATTTAAACTCTCTGCTAAGCTTAAAGAATAGAGTGAAAAAGACCAATGTAAATCGAAGTGTTTTCCTCAGGGTATAAAATATTTACACTGCTGTTCCCTGCCTTGCTACTTACACCATCTCATATATGGCTTCCACCGCAAAGAGTTCTCACTGAGAGGGAAGCAGGAACCATGGGTGCATCCCTCGAAAGCCATGCTCAGTTAAGCTGGTGACTGTCATCCCAGCAACCACATGAACACATCATTCATGTGGGTGACTAGGACAGATGAAGAGGAGCTGAAAAATGGAAGAATTTCCCTTGTCTTGTATCTTTCTCTGATAACCAGGCAGACTACAGAGCATGAAGGATGAGGGCTGCCCAATTCAAACCAAAGCACGCAGCCACCATCTGGGCATTTTAAAAGTAGGACACAGGAAATGCTCTGCTGTATCCCCAACAGGGTGCAATAATACAGCCGTAAAAAGAAAACTGCAGAGATCTATGTTTCCTTGCGCATCATTGTTCTAGTTCAGGGAGGGGGCAAGAATTTCCCAGAAACCTTTGCTCATGTGTATCATCATGGATCTGATTTGTACGGTATATAGACATGTCCTGAGGATGACATTCTTCCAGCAAAAAGAAAGAGGTCTGAGCGTTCTAGCGAGTGTAGGCTCGAAAATGGATTCTTCAGACCTTAAGCACTGACACAGACATGTCCTTTTTGGAAGACTGGCTGCCGAAGCCATGACTGACCTTCAAATGTTGTACTTGACATTCAGAGGTTCCTTCAGACCCTTACCTTCCTGGATGAGGATTACTAAGTTATTTCAAAGTTAGGAAATTAAGATTCTTAAAACTATCTTTTTGAAAAGAGAAGTCACAAAATTGGGAGCAGGGGTAGGAGGCGACCCTAAGAGGAGTCGGGAAGGACTGGGAATGATATAATAAAAAGTACGATGGAGACATGCATACAGTTCTCAAGGAATTAATGCAAATATTACATTTTATTAGAAAATTGTATTTTTGGGTCTGTCTCTGAAGGCACAGGTTCAAGATGTCTTATTTCCAGACTCTTGGAGCTCTGGCTAGCCTGTGGTAAACCTTTGCTTTATCAGGTGGGAAACCACACTTCTCTTCCTTTCACGTGCAGTCCGGACAACAGGGGTTGGGTGAGGGGAGGGAAGGAAAGAGGAGGGCTCGCCTTCGTAAGTTGATGGCACATGCACAGTGTATCTCTTGAGGCCACGCAATGAGGCTGTGGGGATTAATACATGGAATCCATACATCTCAATCAGCTTGAATTATAGAATCCTTCCCAAGTCCTTTCATATCTGTGAGAGTATCAGCAAGATCAAGCCACTTCTGCGGCTTCTCCTTGCTGGGGGAGGAGAGGTGCTGCCTGAAGGCAACAGTAAATAGCATCTCCTGCTGCAAATGAGGGCTGCAAGTCAGGGTGATCATCTCTAAGGAGACTAGACTGTCTGCAGAGAGGGTGCTCTCAGGAAACACAAAAAGGGAGTGGGTCTTAGGGACCACCTCCACACGAGCCCCCACACCTTTCGATTTAAATTTCCTTGCCTCTTTTGAAGTTTTAGTATCATCTGAACTGAAAATTCCTCTGGACTCTTCCTGGAATTCTCCAAATGTGTCTTTCTTTCTTGATCTACCTTCTTTCCTTTCTTCTTCCTTCCTTCCTTCCTCCCTCCCTTCCTCCCTCTCTTCTTTCCTTCCTTCCTTCTTTATTCTTTCATTTCTCCTCATGTACTTTAATGTTTTCCCCCTTCCTAGGCGTTACTGGAAGCCAGTCTAGCCATTCCATGGATCTGCCTATCTTGGAATGGAAAAGTAGCATACACAGTTAATTGGATGCCTGGAGTTCAAAGAGGGGAAATGCAGAGTTGTTGTCTGAGCCCTGTAATGTGCTGACAACATAGTGACCACACTCTACTCCACAAGATTTAAAAGCAAGCCTCCTCAGCCCCCTTCACGCCTCCTCCCCTCCCTCTGCTCTTGACTGTCTGTGAGACTAATATAATTTTTTAAGTGATTTATTTCTAACAGATGTGATCCTCTGCACAATGTCCCCTAACAATTTTAATTTCTGAATATAAAAGCATCTATTGCACTAATAAATAATTATCACTCTGCTAAGGACAAATGCCAAGGCTTACAGCATGATGACCAGGTCGCCCAGAGCTGAAAGGACAAGGTGTCTCTCCTGAGGCTCTGACTATGTTGAAGCCAAAAGTGCTAATTACAGCATTTCTAAAACATGATAGGCCACGAAGGAAGAAAATTAGCCACAGTTTAATGCACATGGTGAACCTGAAAGCTACCTTTGTCCTATTATTTATTGGTGTGTGCATATATATACATGTGTGTGTGTGTGTGTGTGTGTGTGTGTGTGTGTGTGTGTGTCATGTTGTATTTGTGTTCATGTGTGCCTGTGAATATAAAGGCCAGAGGTCAACTTTGGGTGGTATCCCTCAGAACCCATCCACCTTGTTTTTTGAGACAGGGTGTCTCTCTGACTTGTGCCACTCCCACTAGGCTGGGCTGCCTTGGCAGAATCTGTTACTTCCCTGGGGCCTTAGATCACGAACACACAAGACCTAGAATTTCTATGTGGGTTCTGAGGGCTGGAACTCGGGTCTTCATGCTTACTGCCTGAGCCACGTTCCCAGACCCAGAAAACTACTTTTAGGCGTCCCTGTGGCTTCTTGTAGATCAGACACAACACATGGTCAAGTAAGAGAGACACCAGTGCAGGTCCTGGGAAAAAGGCTACAGATCAGTCAGAGGGTGACTAATCCGTCATTCCAGAGGCTCTTCTAGAATCTCTGTACTTTGCAGGGATCGGCACTCTTTGTTGAAGGTCTAGAGAGCTGGGCCCAGGCACCATCACAAGTCAATGTCAACATCACAGGCATACCCCTGTTCAGGCATACAGTTCAGGCTGTAATCCAACACTTCACTAGACAAGGCAAACTGTCCTTAGGACACTGTAGACCCCAGAGTTTATTCTCAGTAAGTTTAGTATCTCGAATCGAGCCTCTGAGAAGCTTCCTGTAGTTTTCCAATGTGTAGCCTGCCTTCTTGGCTGGCTTTGTCTTCCCTCGCCCCGATGCCAGCTGGACTCTGGGGTCAACTGCCATAAGGCCATTATGCGACGAATGAGAACACTTTTGTTAAACAGACACGGTTTTGGGGAGATATTGTTGTGGAATAAAGAGACAATGAGAAAAAAAAGGAACTTTTTCTTTTTCTTTTGAAATGGTGTAATATTTTCCTGCCTTAGTTCTGAAGCAGAAGGGTGGAATTTTAGGCAACACTACTTACTGAGCTGCACCAGGTACCACTCTCTCCCTGCTCCACCCTGTCTGGTCATCATCTTCAGGAACTGTCTGCTGACTGTGCAAACTGGGAGGGGGAATCAGAGCTAGGCTCTAAGCCTTGCTTGGTAACCACAGGCGCTTTGACTCCAGCCGCTGACTGCCTCCCTGGGCAGGTACATCTAAGGGTGTGGATGGTGGGGGTGGTGGGGTGGGGCTGGGGTGGTGGGGGTGGGGAGTATGGTGGGGGGTGGTGGGGGTGGGTTGTGTGGATATATTTAAAAGCTTTCAGTTTACTATCAACCTGTCAAGTGGGGATGGACTGGAAAAACGGCCCCTCTTGTCACCTTGAAATAAAAAGTTGCCATCAGATGTTTGAAAGTAGACCTGTTGTGCCCCTGACACAACCAACCTCCACCCCCTGACAAAACCAAGCTCCACCCACTGCACCCCTTTCCTTTGATTTGAATCCAGTGCACTGCTAAAACATAAGCCTCAGCCAGGTGGTGGTGGCAGTGTCCGCCTTTAATCCCAGCACTCAGGAGGTGAGGCAAGTAGATCTATTTGAGTTCAGGCCAGCCTGGCCTACAGAGTGAGTTCCAGGACAGCCAGAGTCACAACAGAGAGACCCTGTCCCGAAAAACAAAACAAACAACAACAATAAACAGGCCTGTCCCAAGCCCTTCCGTGAACTTCCTGGCTCAAGTGATCTTCAACGCATTCGATATTTTATACATCATTTCTATGCTCGTTCCAGGCACTGAATCATATCAAATCAGGTAGAACCTGTCTTGCTCTGTGCTTTTCATCGATACTTAGTTTTTCATAAATAGCATCTTGTTCCTTCAGGCAACAGCTCAAGAGGTGATACCGAGCAGTGCAAAACACTGACTAAAAATCAGACAGAACCACAGTTGAATCACAACCCTGTGGCTGTGTGGCCTTCCACATGTTTCTTAACATCTCTGAGTTTCTCTTTCCTCACCAATGAAGTATAGATACCGACACTCCATGGGGGAAGGGGAGATGAAATGGCATTTTGTGAAGCGCCCATATGTTTTATATAGACAGTTCTTGGCTTATAGATTGAAATCGGGATATAAAGATGATTTAGCTGTGAACATATAGATTTCCTTCTGGGATAAAAATAAAACATTATTGAGCAATTTCTTAAAACTCTAGACTATAACAGTAGTTTGGGCGTGAACCAGAAATAAAAGACAAGCCGCTTCTTTTGTATTAGATTTCAGCCGTTCACTAATTCACGGTTCATTAACAAAGATCTTTGTAAAAGTGACAATGTTCGAGGCTCTGGAAAGAAGGGGCTATAGGTAATAATTCCTGGAGCACAGGCTCACACTCAGGTCGGGGAGACCAGCAGTGAACAGCATAGAAAAATAAAACGTCAACAGATGAAGTCTAGTGCCACGGAGTAAAAGAAAGCCTGGGCTGGGGAGTTGGCTCAGTCTGTGAAAGTGCCTGCCACAGAAGCAGGAGGACCTGAGCTGGATAACCAGAGCCCACATAAGGGCAGGGAGCAGCAGCGTGGTGCATCTCAGCCCAGCACGTGGGGTAGGGGGTGGAGACAAGCAGGTCTGTTCAGCTCATAGACCAGCCAGACTCCTCACCAGTGAGCTCCAGGTTTGGCAAGACAGAGTGGCAAGGAGTAAGTTCTAAGGCAGAGGCAGACATATTTCTGTGAGTTCCAGGTCCGCCAGGGATACACAGTAAGATCCTGTCTCAAATATTGTTTGAAGAACGACAGGGAGCAATTAACAAAGACATTCAACATCAACCTATGGCCTCCACATGCACACACATCCATGTACATGCACGCACACATCCATCCAAACATGTGCAAATATACCAGAAGAGCGAGACACAGAGAAGGAACATTTGGAGGAAAAGGCAGAAAACTGTGGCTATGTGTGCTAGGTGTGGCTAAAGAAGTCTAGGAGTGGTAGCGAGATGGCTTAGTGGTAACAGTGCTATCCTCTGTCTTACACATACACCCCTCACACACACACGTGTGTGTTAAGAATCAAAAACTTAAAACAAGTGTAGCAGGCAGCCATAAGCATACCTGGGCAAAGACCATTCCAGACATAAAACATTCCTAATCACTCTCCCTGCCCTTGACATGGTGAGGAGGCAGTTACTTAAGGCTCCTCATGAATATTAATGCTGCATGCAAAGGTGGCACTCTTTGTTTCCTGGTGGCTTTTTCCTTCCTTTTTCTCTTTTTCTTCCCTTCCATTCTTCAGTTTAAGGGTAAAGTAAACACCAAACCTTTCACTTTGGGGAAATGGAAGAGAGGAAAACAAGAAGAGCTAAAACAAAACAGGAATTAACCCTCCCCCCATTTTACCCATATTGTATTAAGTTTTTTTACTGCAAGTTTAACCTAACAGACCATGTTTCCAGCATCAGAGGAAGCGGAAGCAGCGGAGGGGATGATCTATGTCGGACTCTTTTAAGTTTCAATGATTTTTTTTTTTTTCTGGAATAATAAACATGAAAATATTGGAAGGATTCAAGTCTTAATTGTGATCTTTATTGTGATTCTTAAGGGCATAATTACAGACTGCTTTTAAATACTGTGTCCAAATTAATGGGGCTACTTTCAGAAATACAAGGCAAACTACACTTTGAACACCAGTTACTGGTAAGGAGGGAAGTGGGGTCCGTCTATTCTGGCCACCCACAGATGTACTTAGTAAGGTGGACAGGCATCCTTGTCTGGGAACTGGCCACTCCTCAGATCTTTTCTACCTTTCCTGTCTATATGGAGGGTGGGGTGGGAATGAAGGCTCCAGGATAAGACACTTAGTCTGCTCACGATGAGCTTTGGCACTTGCTTTCAAAAATACTGCCAGTGGACGAGACAGGAGAATGAGAAGAAAGCACTTGATGGGGTTCTTCTGAAAAACTTCCAGAAGGTTCTATGTACTTGACATTACAGGAAGAGTTTTCAAAGTGCTCCATCTTCCTGATTGAGTTCTTTGTATGCTGGCTTGGCTGCTGTTATGTTTATGTATTTCTGACAGTGTTCTTAATGACACACTAACAGATTGTAAAACACGCTGCTGGCATTTACTTGTTTTTTATATTTTTAAAACAATGTCCTTCATGTAACAGTAGTTAAGCGCGGCAGAAGGACATCATTAGAGCCATGGTTAAACTGTAATTTACACCATTAGGAAGGCAGGAGCAATTTTTATTGCCTGGCAATTTTCTTGCTGAAATATTTGGACCATATGGCTCAATTTGTGTAATAACCTTAATTTCTGCACCCTTCAGGTCTGCCTCCATCTCCCACGGAATGGTAAAATAACGCTTTAACAGAAAAGGCAACTGTCTATACTTAGAGAGTTGAGATTAATAACATGTCACGTCCTGTTTTTGGTGAAGGAATTCGAGCAGCAGCCAGATGGTATCTCTACAAATAACTGTCAGGGGTCTTGATCTAATCAATACAATGTATTAATACATCTCCCTTTGCTGTTCCTCCAGGGGCTGGCACAGAACATCTGGAAGGGGTGGGGGGGCTGCCGAGGAGAAAGCCGATTCTTTTCAGAATCAAACTGAGCCCAATTAATTTTTCATGTATCCTTGATAACTGTTTCATAATGAGCTATGCGTCTTGACGGATTTGGGGTTGGCAGAGCCGGCTGCCCCTGCTTTCTATCCCCATTCAGTCCACTTACAGAAACCAACCCATTAATCAAGCTATCTGGCATAAAACCTGAATCTCAGCTCAGCAAGAGATCAATAATATCATAAAAAAAAAAAAACACACCACAGAACCATCCACTAATGGGCATAGGTATCCAGCCATGACTTTAGTAATTGCTTGAGCAAAAATAAGTCTCTGGGTTATAATCACCCAATAGAACTTATATGATAAAATTCATCACTTGTGTCCCGTCAAAAGGCAACATTTACATCTGTTAAAAACGTACCGTCATCTTACTATCTAGTCTAGACCATTATCTTTTAGGGTTAAACAACATTCCCCTTAGAATGGATTAAAATGCTCTGATTTGGTAATGTGAATATTTAATAATCCAAGTGTCGCATAAAATGTTTAAAAATGAGTTATTATACTTATTTTCAATTCAGAGCACCTGCGGGGCTTCTTCACATAGTCCTAAGCCTGGCTTTGTGGGACACACTACTGTAGACGTGATCTCTTTACTGTCCTTGGTTTACTGGTAACATCTACAATTTAATCCGTAAATCCTTATCACTTCCCCAAGTAGGATGGTTTCATTCAAACCTTCTCCCTTTTACCAATGTCAAGCCTGTTCTCAGAATACCTTTTGCTCAGAAGGGATCGCTGCACTTTGGTTCTGTTTTCAAAAGACCCTCAATCACTCTGTGTAGGGAAAAGAATTCAGAACAAGTTAGGGAGATGGAGGAACCCATTATCTGCTTGGTAAAACATTCCTTATTGGCTCTTAGACAACAAGTGGAAACCTGTTCCATCTCTGGGAGATCCTGAGGTATTAATTAGAAAAAAAGTCCTGGGAAATACTGCCAAAAGAGAGTCATCCATTGGCAGATCATCTGACCAAATCCTGCCAAGGTGACAGACAAGCCTCAGGAATCACTGAGGAATTGAAAGGTGAGGTCCCATCCATCTTAGCTGACAGTAGGACTTGGGAGTCTTGATGCCTGCTTGTCCTGTCTGTGGTTTGTGGTCATGTAGGATGGGTATGTGCACGGGGCGAGGGAGCAGGTTGGAATCAGGGGTAAGAGTTAAAGCCCTCTTCCTTCGTTCTTTTAGCATCTATGATCACAGTCAGTGCTTAGGCACGGACAAGTCATTGCTTATTATAATGTTTCTCGCCTTCTATTTCTCTCCAGCTACTCCAGGCAGCCCAGAGAAATAGACTCTTTCCCTCTGTATCCATTATAATTTCTATGCACAGATTCTCAGAAGAAATGTCACAGATAGCTAATTAATGGATGAGCCCCACAATATTTCTTGGTCACAATCATCAAATTAGATCTGATGTGTTTCAGTCCTCAATTGCAAATAGCATGTAATTTTCATATATTCATGAGATTTCAAAGAAGCAGTTGCCCAGATTTTCAACTTTCATTTGTTTGCTGATATGTGGTGTACATAAATACAAAGCAAGCACTCTAGTTAGGGAAAATTTATAGCTGGCTTTAGTATCGTCAAGTCAGAAAGGTACTGAAAGAAGTAAGTTCCATAACAATATCTGAAATCTGTGATCCACGTTGTCTGGCTTCTAGAATTTTCAATCAGTGCAGTGTTGTTATCAGGATAATTAATTTATGCAAACTTAAACTCTCTAAGACAGAGAAAAGAAATATTTCCTCTGCTCTTCCCCCAACTCATAGACAGGATCAAGGAGGCTAGCAGCTTCTTCTCATAATAGCCAAGCAAAAGAACGTTCCCAAGATGTCTCACCTTACAAAATGATAAGGAGATAAAAGGATTCATTTGCAAGCCTATCACATGTCATTCATAGGTGGTAGGTGTGGGTCATTGCATTTGGATTAAAAAGAAAATGTCTCTCCCTTCATGAGAGGAGGTCAGTGGCTTGCGTAAGGAGAAATCTTTTCACTGTTCGGCATGATTAGAATATTCCAGCAGTGGTTCCAGTAATTTAGAAACCACAGTATTGTTGTAATATTTTTCTAGGCTTCAGGAGCTCACAATTGTTTGGCCCAATCAAATCTGGGAACACTAGAGAAGTTATCACCCATCAAGGTAATTACTTTCAAGTTGAAATAATTACTCTATCAATGTTAATGGTCTTTCAACTTCAATAAAGCACTCACCTGCCGATAATCACGGCTAACCTCTTGCTCCACTGCAATTCCCTCTCTATTTAGTGGGTTATATTACAGCCGTAACAGTGGTCACTTGTCCTGAACAGCTGCTGACTCTCGCTTTGATCGGCTGTGAACCATAAAGAATTGGTCATCTGTGTATGATATCCCCCTCACCCATCAGCCCTTGCAGAGCCAAGGAGGTGACTGCAGGGTTGTAATGGGGTTCTTCAGGAGCAGCCATCTTGTCTCAGGTAGTGGCCACTTTCCACTGGTGACAAGAGCAGAGTAGTTCAATTAACTTCTGCCCTTCACTGTCATTTACAGCTTGCTGTCTCTGCTAACTGGCATATATTCTGAATTTACAGTCCTGGCCCATCACTGTGTGGACCAGTTCATTTTACTTTCTCATATGCTTTAGATGAGGCTTCTTGGGGGTTCTTGGGTGTCTGAGTGAGGCTTCTTCGTAATTGAGCTAAGAGACAGAAAGAAGTACCATACTTGGCGCAAAGGCCTCTGAGTCTCCCCACCAATTGTCCCCTAAGCACCAAGAATCTACTGTTTAGCAATGGTGATGCCACTTTGTGTGATGAGTGTCTGTGTGTTGGGGGGGCAGATCCTGTTTATATGGGACCAGATGTAAAGGAAGGACAGTAAGTTTCTTACCAACATGGCAGGTAAACTGAGGCTCATGAGGAGCTCTTAGAGAAGGCTTGACATGTCACAGTGGCAGAGAAGACACGCACACACTTCAGGGAGATGCAAAGAATCACTTCTTGCTTAGCAATTTAGAAAAGAGCCCGAACCAAATCCGGTACTTAGGGAATTGCCTGAAAGTAGTAAACTCAAAATTTTGTTGCAAGGTTGGGAACAAATGTAAAACAAGGTTTTATACTTATGGCCAATTAGTTTAGCTGTTTTATATGAGCCACAACTTTGTCTACATTTGCCAATTTATTTTAGCTTTGCAAATCGCAGGACATCTAAAGTTTCAGTGGGCTATATTGCTGCTCACAGTGCACTGCATATTAAGTGCGGAAATGGATTAGCTAATGCATTACCTTTGAGATACATCATAGTTTAGTTCAGACTTTGGGTGTATAAAGGATGATGTGGAAGGGCAAGGCCGTCCTAGTAGGAAGATGTGATGAGGGTGGAGAGCCTGTGTGGTCTTCAAGAAGGAATCGGCATATGGTTTGGAGGCTGACTCCCGAGGATTTAGGAGAGGGTTGAATATGGCCGCAAGGAAGAAGGAAATCCCTAGATGACCTGGCTTGAGCAGCCAGAGGGACGAGGGGGCAATGGGATGTGAAGCATGTCATTATCGGGTATCATGAATATAGCTTAAAAAATCAAACGATACGAGCCGGCTGTGGTAATTAATACCTATAAATACCAGCACTGTAAAGACCAAGGCTGGAGGATTGCATGTTCCAGGCTAGCTCAGGTTACAAAGCAAGTTAAGTAAGTGGCAATGAAATCCACTGGAACTACAAACCTTAAAGAATCAGCCTTTGCTCTCTGGGCCTCACCTGCCTCTGAAGATCCACGGAAGAGAAGCTTTGTAAAAGAATATCTAAGCTTGGGCTGGTGAGATGGGTAAGCAGGCAAGGTGTCTGGCCCCAAGCTCGGCAGCCTGAGATAAATCCTTGCTCCACGTGGTGGAAAGAGACAATTGATTCCTACAAGTTGTCCTCTGACCTACACACACACACACTATGGTATGCAAACACATACACACAAATCTTTTTTTCTTTTTTAGCTGAAAGCATGTCTAGGCTTTTATGAAAAGCCAATCAAAAGGGGTACTGAGCTGATAAGTGAGATAATTGGTTATTTCCTTTCTCCCCAGGGGAGGAAATATAGTGATTTTCCCAACTCTATGGAGGTATATCAGGGATAAAATATCTCAGAGAGCCTCTTGGAGAAATTGAGACTCACAAGAACGGAGTGACAGACAGTCTAAGCTTGGCATGGGGCTTTCTACTGAAAAAGAAAGTCTTGGGGGCAACTTGGATCTAGCCACAAGGATGGAGAAGGATCCTTGGAGGTGGTTCATGCAATTCTAGGATTTGATGATCATGACCCAGCACAGAAGCTGGCATGTGCTTCCTATGCAATGAGCTCTGAGGTTGAGATGTGACCAGGTCTCACCTTGGACAGTTAGCAACAGACATTCAGTAGGGAAGATCACCACGGCTGAGATATACTTTCACCATTTGGCAGGACAAGTGTCCTGTAGGCCTCAGGGATGCTAAGAAAGCAGTATCAACTTGACAGGACTGGGAGTTGGCTGGGCGTAAGGGTGGGGATAGAAGAGAGGATATGGAGGTGACAGAAATGAATGCCAAACAACACAACAATAACACAACAATACAACACAATGGCAGCAACACGACACAGCAACACAACAACAACAAACAACATGACCAGCCAGACCACAAGGCCAGCCTCCATCAGAGGCACAGGGCATGGGAGTTCTCATGGGCGCTGTACATAACCCACAGAGAAAAATCTCACAAGGCACTTGCACTGCAGCGGCAATGGAGAATGAATCAGAACATTATTATGAGCAAGGTTCTTCTCCTTCTTATATACTTCATCTCCTTCCTTCCCTTCCCTCATCTCCTGCCTCTTCTTCTCCTCTCCTTCTCCTCCCTCTGCCATGATTTTAAGGAAATCAGTGATAGGAAACGAAAGAAGGAAGAGTCACGTGACCACGGCATCTATCGACCGTAAACTCCTAAGCACAGGCCGGTGGATTTAGATTTTATGGTTGGTGCTTGTCAGTGAAGAACCTCTCCGAGAACAAACTATGGGACCCACACTTGATATTACCGATGGGTAGACAAGGGAATCATAGTGGTGCCAGTCAGAATACAGTAGCACAAGGAGCAAAAAAATTTTTTTTTCAGAGAAATAGTTGTAGGGAGATCATGCAAGGCTAGCGAATGAAAAGGCAACATCGAATCAAACACGTCCTTACAATAAGCGTTCACTGTTCTGGGTGATGCAAGCACATTCATGCTCTGCATCTTGCATTTAATACGACAACCTGGTAACGTTATAAAATGTGAGAAATCTGTCTATGGGCTATAGGATAGACTTGCAAGGGGCTCTTGGTGGGGCTGGCAAATGTTTTCACTACCACTGCCTATCATACCAGAAAGATGGTGTTTGAGAGAGAGATCCTTCTAGAGTGTGACATCTTACAGAGCATTCCTACTACCCTCTAAGTGGGTCTGCAGAAGGCTGAGAACCATCACGTGGGTCACAGGTACAGTGAATTTCAGATCGTATGTAAGAAGCAATAATATTTTACATTATAATAAGCCAAAACGAAAATGGGATTAGAATGAGTTCATCAATTTACTCACAAACCTTCCATAATAGGGCAATTATGAAGTATCTCATAATGTGTTTTGGCTACAAATCTACTTAATGGTAAAGAGATCCGGGCCAAGCACATGAGGAAATTTTAAATGCCTCCTCCTTGACATTGGGAAAGGGAGTTTGGCAAACAGACTGTAGAGACTAGTGTTGTAATTCTGGATTTCCTGCCCAGATGAGAAGCCAACTCTTAGTGACCCAAGTCATTTGCTCAGCCCATCAGCTCCTTATGCCCTGATGGACATATTGAATGAGAAACCATCTATCTCTTGGGGGTACTGGACAAAGGTATGTTTGGGGCCTGGTGGTTTATATTCCTCTAGGGCAAGCAGGGACATGCTTAGGGCACTGACTAGAAGGTAAAGCACCTTTGCTTTTAAATCCCAGGTTGCCTCTGCCAGAGAGATCCCAGATGCCAAGGCAATGGCAGGTGCCAGTGAGCAAAAGCAAACAGACCTGAGCGGTGGTAGCAGCCTCGCCAGCCTCGCCAGCCTCGCCAGGAGTGTCCCTGCAAGGAGCACCATGGAACTCTTGCATGCCAAGCAAGGCTAAATTCAGCCTCTCTCCTGATGCTGTGCCATCCATCACAGAGCTAATGGGGGAAGGAAGTTTAAGAACTTGTAACCACAAGCCTGTTTTCAGTAATGAAGACTATGGAGGCCTGAAGATACCCTAAGAATTTTGGTCTTTTCATTTCAGAAAGACCTACTTAGACTCAAAGAGAGATGGCTTTTTCATGATGTTGGGAGAGAAGCTAGTGATGCATTAAAAGCCACACAGTCCCCATTTCTCCCCTCCTGCTGCCTCTGCTGCTGCTGCTGCTCCTGCCAACACATCTACTCTCCACCCCTATGGAGGGCCCCTGCTGCCTGTTCTTCATCCACTGCCACCTCCAGCAGGACTCATGGCTCCATCGCACCTGCTTCATGTGGCTCTCCCAGCATCCTCCACCTGCTTCTAAACAACTCTGGGGGGACCTGGGAAAGCCAGGGATAGCTTTATAACACGGGCGCTATTTTGGTGGATCCTTGGGTAGATATGGGGCCCTTATAATCAAGGTTTTTAGTGGGTGACATTAGGAATGTCTTTTGAAAGTCTGCGGGTTGATTTGTTTTTCTGAAATTGTTTGGACTCAGTGCCTCATTTATAGTGAACATCGCTTCTTTGCTGGGGAGATTTTTAGCCAGAGTAAGTAGATCCAGGAGGATTCTTGGAACAAGATTTAAAAGGGAGTCTTCTATGCCCACATAGAAGACATGCAGTGGTGAGGGGCTTAGGAACCTTGGTGCCCAACTAATTACTTGTGCCTCACACTTGAGCATGCACCTCCATACCCAATCACTGCTTGGCCCAGTCTCATAGTAGGTCCCAGCAGTAGAACTGAGCACTGAGTACTGATAAAGAGCATAGTTCTCAATGACTGTTTATCCAATGTGATTGAATATGCTTGATCCTAAAGGCTTTTGCAGCAATATAGGGAAGTCATGTTGTTCAGGAAACAAAAAATAGGCTTAAATTATAGAAGATGATATTTGGACAGTGTAATGGTTATTATCATTATTTATTATTATTGTTGTTGTTATTTTGTCAATCTGACACAAGTCAGGGTGATCTGGGGGAGAGGGAACTTCAATTGAGGAAATGCTTCCATCAGAACGTAGGTAAGTCTGCCAGTCATTTTCGTCTAGCCCACTGTGGACAGTGCCACTCTTGGGCAGCAAACAGACTTATTCTGGGTTCTTAAAGAAAGCAGGTTGAGCTATGGAGAGCAAGCAAGTAAGCAGCATTCCTCCATGTTGCCTGCTTCAGTTCCTGCCTCTAGGTTCCTGCCTTGAGTTGCTGCCCTGACTTCCATTCATGATGGACTGTGAAAGAGATTTGTAAGCCAAATAAGCCCTTTCTTCCACAAGTGGCCTTTGTGCACAGTGTTTATCACAGCAACAGAGCACAAACTAGGACAGTGAGGATAAGGGAACATTAGTCTATCTAGGGAGTAGGAGAGAACATTGGATATATATAGTAGAACTTCCTCTTTTAGATATTTTTGTAACATTTAACACAGCGTCTACATTGGGAATGTAGGAGTGGAGGAGACTCATAGACAATGGTCTATTTTCCTGATGACCTATTCAAAGTGTCAGTCCACATGGGGTCACAGAGACTCATGGGATTTGGCCTGGTGACTAGAATGTCTGAATCCTGGTTTATGGAAGATAGCCTAGAATATTTGAAAAAAATTAGATGGAGCTTTCTGGATGAATCCAACCAAATCTCCTCTGGGGATTCTTGCTTTCAGAGTCAATGATCCAGAATGTTGGAAGGTTACTTGGGATGAACACACACATTCGATATGAGGTGTAGGTATGTTACAATCTCTTGATTATTCTGGCTAGGCTCTTGAGGATCATATGGAATAATAAGTTTTAGAAGAACAGAAAAAGTGCTGCAGGCTGGGCTTGTCAAGATGGAGATGCTGAAGACAACCTTAGGAAGCTCTATGCACTGAGGGCCCTGTGTAGCTTACAGCCTGAGGCCACCTGCTGGCTTCTCTTCCAGGAACATGTTAGGATGGTATAAATAGAACCCAACAGAACAAACGAAGGACAGAGTTCTTGCATTCATCAGATCCTTAAATCATGTGCTTTTTAATAAAACCAGCTATGAAGCAATGACTTGTAAAATATTTTCCCAAAGGAATTATATGGAGGGAACATGTAATTAGCCATATTCTCTTGAAAGGTATATTTTGAAGGAACAAAGGTTTGGTCACTGTTACTGTTGCCCTTGATGAAAGCGTATTTATCACAGTCCTTCAGTATTTTAACAAAAAGTACTGTAAGTGTGAAGGATTAGAATGCAAGTTCTAAGGATATAGTTTTTTTTTTTTTTTTTAAATAACAGATTTTCCCAGAGATTGAATTATCAGCTAAAACAGATCCTTTCTACACGAGACCATGGCTCCTAATACTTTATAAAGATGGATCTAGAAATGTCATGGAATAAATGTTGATAGAAAAAGAATATCAGACAGGAAAAAAGATACCGATTCTGAAATAAGATGAGACTTTCCCATTAATGCTTCTTTCGAATGCTGCTCACTGTTGAGTCATATGAGAAAAGTAACCATGAGGATGGTGTGAAATGTCATACTTTCCCATTCACTTACAGAGATTCATGCAGAATTACATTATAACACACTGGCACAGTGTTATTCATTCATCTTGATAGACACGAACTCCTTCATTCTCATATAAACTAGGCTTCCATAGGCTTGAAAGCTTTTATTTTTAAAGAAATACTCAGTGCTATCCTGTTCATCTTCAAATCTGTAAGGGTTGTTCATATTTAACGATGTCTTGGCATATTTTGAAAATCATGAATATTTGCCCCCCTACAACCTCAACATTCCAACTTCTCCACACAGTCTCTCTAGCCTGAGAGCCTGCTGTTGACTTCCTGGGGCATTTCCTGTGCCATGCTTTCTGTATGACACCTGTTCTTGCCCTGAGACTCATGACTGGTAAGTGATGGGGTTTGGGATCTAAATCCTAGTGCAGTGGGTACTACAGGTTTTCTTATTTCTCACATACAATTCTCAGCTCTGCAATATTACACAAGGTTTCAGAGACAAAGAGCATCTTAGTCTACATTTCTCCTAGAACACAAGAATATGCTGGGCATAAAGAAAATTCCCAGTAAATCCTAGGAGAACTAATGGAATTATTCTCTGCATCAGGGGGAACAGCTCAGAAAGGAATAATCATTACCCTGTTATACATGTGTTTTTTTTTTTTTCCTAGCACATGGAATATTATTGCCCTCCTCTCAGCATGCATGCAAACACACATGTATATGTAAGATTAGTTCTTTGACAAACTAGAAAATTACATATTCTTATCTTGACATCATTCTTATGCAATACCAAGGGACGTCCTGAATTATTTCCATTGGCTGAGTCTGTTAAAGTGGTAATCACGCAAAAAACATTCATTTATTTGCTTGTAGTAATACAAATCAGTTCTGGTCTGCCAACTGGTCCCCAAATACTCCTCATAATCAATTTATTATCTTATCCCCAGGATCATATTGCCCTTCTTCAAATATGAAAAATCCATATGTTTATGGTCTAAGTGAGGGAAATGACAAGCAGATAAGGAAATGAATTTTTAACCTGCTAACCAGATAATACGAGGGTTGGTTATTTACTCTAAGTTCTTACCGTCACTGTGAAAGCATGCACAGCGGAACTTCTGGGAATTGCCTCATCTGATTGTTCTTGGTAGATCACGTGGTATCGGGAGATAATGCCATTGGGGGCCTCTGGCTCTGTCCAGTTTAGCAGGACTGAATGAGCACTAGTGGCTTGCACCCATGGTGCTGGGAGGTCTTGGGGTGGGGCTTCCAGGGTCTGTACTGATGACCACGGGCTGTCCACCATGCCCTTGGAGTTCCAGGTTCTAACCCGGTACTCATACAGTGTAAAAGGCCGCAGAGTGTCTGCATCATCGGTGAACTCAAGAGCTCCTTCTGACCAGACAAACAGGAGAGACTCCTCTTCAGTGCCAGCAGGACGTCTGAAAGAGAACCCAGCAAGCCACATGACACTCAGTAACACTCAGACATTTCACAGCAGCTTTATAGGCAGAGGAAGAGGCTGGTAGTTAGGGTTCTTCCTTCCTCGTCTTGGTGATGAAGAAGACTGTCTTCTTCTTGACAATTGTTCTTTATCAGGAATGTGCTAGAATATATTCAAGGCCATTTTCTTAATGTTGTTGACATTGTGTATGTGTGTGTGTGTGTGTGTGTGTGTGTGTGTGTGTGTATTTCTAAAAGTGCATGCAGGTCATAGAAAATGTGTAAATACAAACAATATATAAAATATAGCAACATATTACTGTGATGGTTAATACTGTCAGTGTGACAAGATCTTGAGTAACTTTGGAGAATCACCTAGGAGACAAATCTCTGGCCATGCCTGTGAGAAAATGTCTTGATTGGGTGAATTGAGCTGGGAAGACCTACCCTAAATGCAGGCGGCATCATCCCCTGGGCTGGGCTCCTGGACTGAATGAAAAGGAGACAGCAGGCTGAGCCCCAGCCTTCATACCTCTCTATGTCCTGACTGTGGGTGCAATGCGACACTCCTGGTACTAGGCACCCCCCCCCATGATGGAATGTGCCCTCAAACTGTGAACCCAAATAGACCTTTCTTTCCTTATGTTGCTTTCATCAGGCATTTTGTCATAGCAATGAGAAAAGTAACCAGAGCAATTCCCCACACTCATACTTCGCTGTATTATCTTCCCTTGGAAAATACATGCAATACAAGCGACCAAAGGCACTATTTAAAAATTACAACATACCCAAACGTATTTTATGTTCTAGTAACACATTCCTCTGTATTTTCTACATCTGTGTTAATATTGTCAATGTGACAAGATCTAGAATCTTCTAAGAGACAAACCTCTGGGCACGTCTGTGAGGAAACATGTAGATTGGGCTAACTGAGCTCGGAAGACCATGTGTGCATCAGGGGCACCAGCTCAGTAAAGAATAAGCAACACCATGCTAGAATTCATGTGTATTTTTTAGTGCATGGGGCACTGTGCTATGTGTTTTATTCCTCTACATGAGGAATAAATCATGGGTGTGTATGAAAGCTGTCTTAATTCAGGTTCTACTTTTGGACACAGGATCACAGCATAGGATATACAGTGTTTGAGAATCCTAACACTTTTGTGGTAGGTGGATTGCAGTAGGTTCCAGTTTGCTAAAGTCTTTCTGTACCCATGCCCTTTGCTGGGATGTTCCCACAATCTCTGTGACTTTGGCCATATGACTCTCTTTGGCTAAGAGGCTCATAACTGAAATGACTTTGGCATCTGCAAAGCAGTGAGGCTGACCCTCCTGCTGCTGCGGGATGCTAGGGATCACTATGTCTAAACACCTGGACTGGCCCGCTGGGAGACAGAAACTGACCAGAAGAACCATAGTTCTTCCCAAGTCTTACCTAGAATGATGTACTTTGCGTTTGCCTGCAGGGTGGTTGGACAGCATTTCTATGTGTTTCTTATGTACCATGTATTTCCTCTCCATTTAAATGTTCTCTTAATTAAACCATAACTCCTCAAAACAAGAAACATTCTCATCATCATTTTTTAAAACACTTGTCACACATCAATGAACCACACATAAACACCATCTTTGACTCAGGAGCAGGGATACAGATATGTACCTATTCTACCCAAAGGAGCAGAGTTGAATACATGAAACAGATCTTTGTGCAAATCAATGAAAACCTCATGGTAAGTACAGGACCAAGAATTTGAGTTAGAGACTTTTACAGAGCAAAGGACAACTTCCTTCTTGGTGTCTCCTAAAATCTATCACAGCCCAGAATATTCTCAAAATATTCTTTTAACTGCGAGAGAATAAGATTACTTGACCCTTTTGTGGCTAAGATTTCGTTGCTAACAAAACTCAATCCTTGCATTTTCTTTTGGTTTTCAATATATAAAGCATTAAACATGGAGCAAGAGGAATGGAACTGTCAGTTGTTAAGATAGCTCTGAATACCTGATGTTGAGTTGGGAACAGATTTTTGCTCATCCAGGTGTAAAATCACGATGCACATCTGACAGGAGGGGACCTGTGCCTTGTACATCTCCATATTCCCAGTGTCTGAGCCCATAAAGGGTTCAAGCATTCATTTTTCTTATGATAGTTAAAAGGAATATAATTTCATGATTTTTTTTTCTGACTTTTGGCTTCATCTTCATCTTATATATTATTTGGGTAGAAAGCTAGGCTGGGGAAGAATGTAACAAAAATGGGCCTTCCTCTTCCAGCTCAGTCTCTAGTGGAGAAGAGAGTGTTGAATAAATCAATATTTTCCAGGCTGTTAGAAGTCTTTAATTAACACCCTCTTCAGACGCTGGGGAACACACATGCTGCCATATCAGATTAACTGGCCCCATCAAAACTCGAAGGGTGATTAAGACAAAGCAAATGACAGTATCTCTCACAAAATAGAAGTGGGGTATGGAAAATCTTTGGTGCTGGGAGTCTGATGCTTCTTCACCTGATCAATCACTGTGGTCTGAGGATGCGCAATAACAAGCTATAGAGGTATTGTAGGTCCACCTCCCTGGCCTGCAGTTTCATTATGACCTGCTGCCACTCGTGGACCATATTCTGTATCCATGTAGGCATGCTGGATATTTGGCCCTTGTGTCTGCTGCATGTGTCAGACACTGGGTAAATGATGGAGAGGGATCAGCTCTAATGAGAATCTCAGGGCTCACAGCCAAGGACTCCGGTCAGCGGTCTAAAACCGTATCTGCTAGGGATATGCTAGTGAAAGCAAACCTAGCAAAGGTCTATGGGAAGACTACATTTCCTATTTTGTCTTACTTCAGACTTGCTATGACAATTCAATTAATTTTTATTAGATATCTCATGAATTCCCAAATTGAGATGTAGCCATGGTTTTCATAAAACTGACACTAAAGAAAACATTGCCTGAAGGGGAATTTTAAAGATCCACACTATTTCAGAGATGCAATGTGATGGTAGCTTCAAGTTTATTCACAGAAAACAATCAAAGGATGCAGTCTGGTAAAATATTTCTTACTATTGATTACTTAATAAATTAGTATTATAGAAGATTATGTTGTACCCACGTGTGGTGTTTTAAGTCAGACTCTATGTCTTAACACACCTGAAGAAGAGGTTGAGGAAAACACATTATTTTTCCTAATCATCGGGCATCAACTGTTCTCAGGAATGGTTCTGTTCCTTCAGAATAGCATGTATTTACAGATTACATGTTTAGCTCTCTCTGGACAGTCACATGGCCATTCATTATTTAGAGCTTATTTGGGCAATTCTTTTTCAAAGACAGGTGATTTAATGCTGCCTAATGCTATACGGAGAATGAAGATAAATATGAATCTGGGAAGCATAGATTTTTAACAGCCATTTGTTCTCATTTTGTGTATAAAATGTCCTTCTTTAAATATTTTAAATAGATTATTACATTACCTAGACATTGAGATCTCCATTTCTGTTCTATCAAGGAACCAGGAAATCAAAATGAAGGAGGAACTGACGTCTTCTTTGTTTCCTTTAGTAGCTGTTACTGTGAGCATCTTGCCAGCAAGGAATCTCCCACTTGGGAGGAGGAGATGCTTCCACTACAAAGTTTGTGTAGTGTGAGAAAACAACTCGATTAGCTATTTCCTCCCAAAGATCCAATGGCAGACATACTCTCGCAGGAATTCTGGGACCCAGTTGCCCAGGGTTCTTGTCCCTGGATTTCTCCATTTTAATAATTCTGACCACTGTCCTTGTTCTCTCGGTCCTTACGTGCCACCTGCTTTTTATATCTGCCACTTCCATGTTACCTGGGAGTCGTCTTCTTATCTTTTCAGTTAGCTAATTAACACATTTATCCTGCATGACTATTTACATTACGTTTCTTCTGTTAAGGTAACTGGGCTGTTTTTTTCCTGATTACACCTTGATTGCTACAGAAAGTGATGATGTCTACAGAAAGAGGGAGATAGGAAAAAACTGTAAAGGGTGATACTGGATTGCGTCTGGATTAAGTAAAGTTACTATTTTGCCTTAACTATATCATATAAAAATTGACTGTAAAAACTACTTAGGTGATAATCGATGAACAAGAGGAGGATTTAAAAGACTCTTCATATCTGTCCCTTGAGAGAACTATTGCCATTATTTCGGTGTCTAATAATGCAGATATTTTCCTTCTGCATTTAAGTGTAAAGAAAAACCCAATTTTCTTAAAGAAAAATGTACATTGTAGGTACATTGTGATAAAAGCTACTTCTTTGTCACCAAGACTCTTCCATTGTTCTTTAAGAATTATCCGCAGCTTCCACTTCTGCCTTCCTATTTTTGCTGCTAAGCATTTACCACGGAACTTCACATGTAACATTTCACTATCTCTTATAAAACTTGCAGAGGTTAACCATCCTTTCTGTCCACAAGCCCAGCTCTGCACAACTTTACAGGTGATTCACCAAAGAACCCCACTCCCAACCAGGAAATGGCAAAAGATATTCCTCCATCGCAGATCCCATAGTCTTTCCACAATCATACTATTTCTTTATATTTTACTTGGTTCAACACTAAAACACGCACACAAGCACACACATGAGTGCATACACTAAAATAACAACAAACCCCAAAACACCTTAGTTGGTCAGCCTGATCTGTTAAAGTCTACCATACAGAGTCAAACATTCAGATAATCTAAGTTTTCTCCCATGAGTAGTTTAGACTCCAGCTAAACATGACAACAACTTCAAAGCTTTTAGTGTTGGGAAACTTCTTATTCTATAGACACCTAAAATGCCTCCATAGCCAAGTTAGTTAAGTTGTATCTACCATAGTACGTGTGTGTGTGTATTTCTGAAATGGACTAAATAATGAATTTTGGATAGGTGACATATTCAATTGGTAATTCGTGAAATACTGTGGAGAAACTCTTGTCTAAATGAATACCTAGAATTCTTATCTTACTCCTGCAAACAAAATTAATTCCAGTTTTAGAAATAAGAACCAGGAAAGAGTTGGAAGAAATAACCAATGCATTATTTTTAACATGATCATATAAAGATTTGCTGCATAAAGATTATAGACTACTAAACATGAAGCCTCCAGTAGGAAAATATGAGAAATATGTATATAAAAGAAAACATAACACATCAATGTTAGTATATTAAAATGATTGGTGCTCACATCTACTCATAGTGATTATGTATGTCTTAGCTGGGTGATAAGGAAGATATATTGAGTTATGCAACCTTCCTTTCTACTGTGGTTAAATATTCTTCTCCATCAAGCATGTTTCTTTTAAAATTTCAGTAGTCACCAACATCTTATTTTGGAAGGACTAGTCTTAATAACACTGACATCATGAAATAGTCCACAAATATCCTAAAAACAGAGTCACTTCTTGTGGTAGTTTGAATGAAAAAAAAAGTCCCTATAGGCTCAAATATTTGAACACTTGGTGTTCCCGGTTGTTGGTATTGTTTGAGAATGTTGTGTGTAGTGCCCTCGTGGATGTGGTCACATGGAGGCAGTGGGTACAGGGTGCTTGGAACCCCAGCCTGAAATGAAGAGTTGGCAGGATCCGTGGCCCCTCTGAGCTGACACCACAAGCCACAGCAAAACTCCACCCTCGTCAAGGGGCGGGCTACAATTGGCAGAATTACTTACCTAAGTGCCTATCTCAGCATCCCTGTCTCAACCAATGACATTACCCCTGAGTGCCAAAAGATCCTCCCCCTGAACCCCATAAAATACCATGACCCTTGCATTAAACTTGAGAATGTTCCACTGAAAATACTCTGTGGACTCTTAGTTCTCCAACTTGGGACCAGCCTGGATGCATTGACCCACATTCTGTGCTTTCCTTCCTGGGGGCTAGGCTAAGTGGCTACTAGCCTAGCCATGTGCCAGGAAAGGAAGCAGGACCCCACGGGAACAGAGGGAGAGGGAACAACCAACAGTTGTGGACCCTTAAGCATGTAAAGCCCTGCAGAAGGAAGTATGTTACTGGGGTGGCTTTTGAGAGTTTACAGCCTCCCCCCCCCCACTTCCAGTCCTCCCCCTGCTTCCTTTTACGGTTAAAGATGTGATCTCTCATCTTCTTGCTCTGGCCTCCTGTTGCTATAACTCTGCGGATATTTTGGACTACCTTCTGGAACATAAGCCTAAAGAAATCTTGTCCATAAGTCACTTTTGGTTGTGGTGTTTTACCATTGCAATGAAAAGTAACTAATACATCTTTAAATTTTCTGAGGATTATTTGTGTGTCTCCCATTACATTACACATTACATGTTTAGTTTATCTTGTATTACATAGTGAGAAGATCATTAGTAATAAGAATTAAAGTCTAAAGAGCTCTGTGTCCCTTGGTATGTATATACATAGATATATACACATCTAGATAAAAACATATCTAGTTTTTTATTATCTAACTCAATGCCCATATCTGCATCCACTTTTTTTACACAACATAAATTGGATTTCGTCAGTGTTTCTTTGTCTTTGCCTTTGTTAACTCAGTCAGCCTATTTATCCATTCTATGGAATCATTTCAGTTTCCTGCTTGGAAATATCATTCCGTATTTTCAAAACGATCTTAGATTTTATCCTTTAAAGTCTTCCTGAATACCTAGAAGGAAGTTTAATCATTTTTTTTCCCTTTTCACTGTGTGAAAGTGTCTTTGTATGCACTTTTGACTTCTAATGTACATAGATAGCTCAAATATTATTATTCATTTAAGAGGGAAGGTTCATGAGACTACACGCCCTATCTAATTTCACCTCTATTTACAAGGGAGTTCTTAGCAGGAGGATGCAATTTTACTAAGTGTTTTATCAACTCCTAAGAAAATACCTCGGATAGATTTTGTAGATGGAAGTGGTGAGAATTTTACCATTTACAAGGCTATTGATCTGGGATGAAGTAGGTAGACTGAAGAATCTTTATATAAATCAGCTTTTCTTTGAGGAAGATGTGCACATTCAAGCTTGACAGTAACTAACCTAAACATTATGAAAACCCTTACAGAAAACTTCCACTATGCCTATAGTTAACAAAGCAGCCTAGCTGGAAATTTAAGCTGGGACCCTCATATGGAGAATCTATCACTAATACGTTGCAGTGACTTATGTGTAGAACGCTCTCCACAGACTTGGGTGTCTGAGCACTTGATCTCCAATTGGTGGAGCTGTTTTGAGAGGTGGAACCTTTGGGATATGGGGCATAACTGGCAGAGGTACAGGCTTAGGAGCAGGAAGGAGAGCAGTGGGTGGGCTCTGCTTCTTGTCTGAGCTCTCTGCTTCCTGATCCACTGAGACATGAACAAGCCACCTTATGCCTCAATTGCTGAGTAGAGAAGCCAGTCTATTCAACCCTGAACGCCTTGACTTGCCTACCATGAAGATGTGAGCTGAAATAAATCCTTCCTCCTGTGAGTTGCTTCTGCTGGGTATTTTGCCCAAGTGATGAGAAAAGTAAGTGACACCTGGGCTATTTGGTTTTGTTTTTGGGGGTCACAAGCATCTTACTTTCATATTAGGGCACATATTTCCTTTTTTTTAACAGTGCGATATATAGAAGCGATATTAAAACAATGGAAGAGAATTACAGAGAAGGGAAAGTAATTTGGAGGAATCAGTGAGAATTGCTACAAGCATTTTCGAAATGAAATCGGCACGTTGGCGTCTCATAATTTAATAAAAATATCTGCATAGGGTGAGCCTTGTCTTTGGTTTGCACTGAAAGCATTTCCTCCGGTGATAGGAGAGAGCAGGTGACGGATCGAGTAGGAATTTTACAGCATAACCCCCTCAGAGGCACCGCAGGCCTGCGCTGCGGCCGCGCAAGGGGCTCTGCGCAGTCACAGGATGAAAAAGAACCGCGAGTCTCCATGCTATTTCTGTCCTTACAAATTTCTGATTTTTTTTTTCTTCTGCAGCTATCTAAGAAAAATTTGATATTGTTGTTGTCTAAGCACATTTAAACTTCAGCTGGAATAACTGCCAGGTGATTCATGCCTCGGTAGGTGAGTGTAACGATCGTATCTGGGGCCCCAGTGCACCATTTCCATTTCACTTTAAATAAAAAACAAAATGTATCTGTGTCAGTCAGTGCCCTTCCGCTGTACTCAGAGGTATCAAACAGGCCACAATTATGATGGTGAAGTGATTGTGTCACACTGGGGGAAGGTTTATTGCATTGGAGTCTGCTAGGCAGTAACACATTCTCTTTCATATTACTCTTTATATCATTGTTTGGCTGTGACTAGAATAATCAAATGCCATCAAACGCTGTCAAATTCAATTTACAGTATTTTTCACTGGAGCAAGCCTCTCTGTATTCTATTTCCTGTTTTGCTTCGCTGTAGCTGCCGTGGAACAGTCACTATAATCATGGGCTTTGTTTACAGAGCCAACGGAGTGAAGCCACGTCCTGCTCTCTGACGCTCACCTACTTCCCCTTCACTCAGAATAGGAATCTGATGCACCTTCTCGTGCAATTAGCATTAAATAATTGAGAGAGGACGGACACCTTAGATTCTGCACCAAAGTGCTCGGCGTCAAATGCAAATGTGCCCCAGCCATTTTTTTAAATATACACATCCACGCGCACTTGAATCAAAAATACTCTTTTTCAGATTAATGTTGGCTGAGAAGTGGGGCTTGCTCATTTCAGGTAACATAACCGGAAATGGAGCCACAGTTTCTCCTTTCACATTAGTGTCTTTTCCCTCCTACAACCCTTAGTTGACCTGAAGAAGGGTCTGGATGAAAGGGTTTCCATGTCTACAGTGAGTATCAGTACTCAGGTGCATGGACCAAACAAAGAATGGTGGGAAGCGCTACAGAGACCAGGTACGGGGAAGAGTACGTCACCCTGTGCGACTGTGTAGACACGGCTTTTGGAGCGGGGTGTCACGTGCGAACCCACCTGCCTGCCACATCTGTATTTTCTGCCGTAGATGCCAAGCACCCAGGGCCTTTGCCTCTGACCACTCGTTCTCAGCTTCCCCTTCCTACTTCTCATCTTCCCTTTCCATCTCTTCCCCTTCCCTCTCTCTCATCCTCTCCATCGGCCCACCCTGTCTTTCCTCAATCGCTTCCACCCTACCTTCCCCATTTCTTTCTTTTTCTGCTTTTATTTTCTTTTACGTTAGGGAGATCCACACCATATATTCTGCACACGGCGAGGAAAACATGCCGCAAGTATGCCATTAGCCAACCAAAAAAGAGGCACTGAAGTTGAGTGGGAGGGCTGGGGGTGTGGCTCAGTGATGGAACACTTGCTTAGCATGTGTGAGGCTCTGGGTTTGATCCATAGAGTCAAACAAAAAAAAATGGATAAAATGAGAAACAGACAGTAGCATTCAGGGGTAGGAGTCACAAGGATAATTGATTCAAGGGCTCTAGGGTCTCAACTGGCAAACAGATCTCAATGAAGGTCACACAGGGCTCTGGTCCCTGAGCAGCGTGTCAGAGTTCATAGCTGCTCTTTCAGTCTTCACTGATAAGTGAGCACTGATAAGTGCCCCATAGAAAAGGAATGTCCCCTGTCCCCCATAGGAAGTGGAGCATGCCATATGATCTGCAGCTCTGGATGACACACATCCCCTCATCAGGAACCCCTCACCTGTGAATGACGTAGCTGGTGATGACTCCATTGGGTCTTTTAGGCGGTGTCCACTTAACCTCTATGCAAGATGACCCCAGAGCCTTCAGAAGAGGGGAAGTTAGACCCATTGGGGCTGCTTCATGCGTTCTGACATATATCCTACTGCTAACTCCACAGCCTCCTAGAAAAACAAACCAGGGCTTTAGTAATCTGTCCAACAAGGCAGAGTGTCACACAGCCATATAGTAGGGTAACAATGCCGTGAAAATAATCGATCTGGATTCACTGTGTATATTTTCAGTTTGATCCTGTGGGTGCCCCTGGGATTTGAACATCAAAATACAGAATCATTTTTAGAGGGCTCATTCAGTAACCATCAATTCGTACAGATGCAGGCAGTAACCATTGGCTTGACCTGATTTCTGTTTCTACTACAGTTATTCTAACTAGAAAGTGATCACGTTTGAAATTAATGAACGTGTAAGTGGCCCACATGTTCTCTACACACTTAATAGTACTTAATTAAACTAACCATTATTGTTCAAACACACAGATACTGAACAGTAACTCTAAGTCTATCAGACATCCACAGCACAGCTTCAGTGGTATGGAGATCAAAGGCTGGTTTTGCCCTTAAATCAAGAGGGCATCACCTGAAAGCTGTTTCCATGTTGCTGAGTGGAAGGATGGATCAGGGAGAAAAAAACCCTTTGAACAAACCATGGCCTAGTTTGTAGGGTGAGGTCAACAAGTGGACTTGGGGTTTCTGATTTGAATCATCAAGACCAGCTTTGAACCTGGAGCCAACTCTGGGGAACTGAGACCAGGGATGTGGGAGCCCAACCAACTACACATGGAACATAGACTAGTAGGTTTCCCCAAGGGGAAGCAAAATACCGTACCTCTGTGAATTACATCTCAGTTTGCAACCAGTTATTATTGATCACATATAGGCTATGTGCACATGATAGAGTCTTACTTATGCATATGTTTATTTATTTGAGACAGAGTCTTTCTTTGTAGCTCTGGCTACCCTGGAACTTGATAGGTAGAGCAGGTTGGCCTTAAAGTCACAGAGATGCACCTGCTTAAGCCTCCAAGTTTTGGGATTAATGGCGTGTGCCACCATGCCTGGCCATATATGTCTGTTTTTAATGTATAGCAGAGATAAATAATGCATGTGTGATATGCTCTTCAGATTCCATGTTTTCCTCTTCCAAATATCAGTTTATGTTCCATCAATCTCCCACTAGAGGGAAGAAGGGGTGGGTCACATTCTGTCTAAGATGGCACAGTCGATGCTTCCATAAGGCCATAGCCTAAGGCACAGATCTCAGACTCACGGCATTTGGTCCAAGGAAACACAATCAAATATATAGATCCATTTGTGTAGAATTCAACTCTTTTTTGTTTGTTTTTCAAGACAGGGTTTCTCTATGTAGCCCTTGTTGTTCTGAACTTGATTTGTAGACCAGGCTGGCTCTGAACTCAGAGATCTTTCTGCCTCTGCCTCCAGAGTATTGGGATTAAAAGCATATGCCATCATGTCTGGCTTGCAATTCAATTCTTAAATAACTTCTACCTTCTGAATTTTTTTAAAATAAAATTAAGTTTAAAATATTTTCTATGATATTTATTCTAGGACCCATTTTGCTTTGTATTACCAATAGCCTCTTTGTATGAGCTACGTAGTTTTCTTTTAAAAGGCCTTACAAAACAAGTCTTTACAAAGCCACCATGTTAATGTACTTAAATATTCACGATGTAATGTGGAGAGACACATATTGCTTCATTAGATACCAGCCTCTGATTGTCCTGGGCAAACAGTCTACCACAAATCAAAAATGAAATATCTTTCTTCATATTTCAACCGAGAACCTGTTCGCTTTCATGAAAACATAATCTGAGGTACTTTTACAAACAAGCCCAGGTCAGCTGTCTAAAAGACGCTCACCTTTTTGGCAGGCTTGCATCCTTATTTCATATTGTGTGAATGGAGCTAAGTTTTTCAGATGGGCAGATTGACGGTGTCCAGCAGAGAAAGTCAAAAGCGTCACACTTCCACCACTGAGTATGATGCTGTACTCCACTGGGATGCCGGGAACCAGGATCCCTGCGAGGAAGGAGAAAAAGAGAAAGAAAGCAGCATAAATGCATCATGCAGGACACTCAATGACTCTGTCTCTCAAGAACTATGTACACATACGAGGTTATCACCGAAATGTAAGCAATGGCTTAGAGTAGCGTTGAAGCTGCACTGAACACAAGGTACAAGATACTGCAGTGTACACTCCAAAGGCAGGAGCTGTTTAAACATTCATAATAGTTGTATTCGAAGATACACTCTCACGGTAAATAAAAATGAAGGCACCTGTCACTTAAAACGTGAGGCAATTGAGGAGGGTATCATATTTTTCCTAGGTTTACTTAAAGTACATTAAAAAAAATTCTCCAGTTTGCTTATGACAATAATTTTTCTGTGAAGCACTGTGTAAGCATCTTGTCTGACATGGATCTTTGACGTAATAGCCTATAAAATATCCAAATCACAGTCTACCTGGAGAATTCCCAGGACATTAATTATTGAGCTAGGACAGTCCACTCTGTCAGAGAGACTTATGGGCCTTAAATACATATGAAATTTGGGTCCAATAACTGTCATTTTTCCTGGCACTTCCTAAAGAAAGTAGGCTTTAAAAAAAATCTATTCACAATCTATTCCTATAATTAAATGCCTGTTAAGTTTCATTTGGTCATGAAGAAACATGCACTTTTTAAAGGCAATGATATGAGCTTTGAATGAAGGATGTAATACAGGCTCTGACTAAATTATTTCATGATCGGGAAGGTAAACACCTCATGTCAATGTTTATCATTACTATAGAAACAGGGAATCCATAGGCAACATCACAGAGCAAACATCACAGGACCAGATGACACATGGGGAATGAGGTCCAGTGATGTGGCTTTGCTTGTACAGGTGTAAGCCTGACTGAAGGGAAGAGCTGCTAGACTCCAGAGGTGCTCAGGGTTGTGTGTATGGTGGATACAAATGGGGCATTTGGAAGATTTTCATACTGTCAGGACTGTCTCATGGTCTCCTTTAGAAAAAAGCTTGATTGGGCAGAACCCAGATCAAGCAGCATGCGCATGTATGCGCACGCATTAACATGTAAGCATACATGCATTTGTGCATCATGTATGCGTGTAGAGACCAGAGACCATCCTTGGCTACTGTTCCTCTGGCACAGGTACCTTTTCTTTTTGAGGCAGACTCTCTCACCAGCCTGGAACCCATCAAGTAGGCAAGGCTGGCCCCAGCCCAATGAATCCCAGGAATCCATCTGTCTCCGCTACCCAACCCTTGAATTATAAGTGTGTGCATCACATCTGTGGTTATTTGCCTGTTTTTAATATTGAATCAAATTCAGATCCTCACACTTTCCTATCTGAGCTATCTCCCTAGGCCTAGAACAAGCATTTTTAGTTTCAGTGTAGAATATCCAACCTAAATTGTCCACAGCATTCGCCTTCAGTGCTTAAGTTATTTTATCATCGATTCCTAAGTTTTTAAAACATATTTTATATGTTAAATACATATGTGTGCATGCTCGCATGTCTGTGTACATACGTACATGTGTGCCACTCATGCATGTGTGGAGGTCAGAGAATGCCTTATGGGGGTAGGTTTTCTTTAATCCTGAGGATTGAACACAGCTCATGAGGTGTGGGTGGCAAGACCCTTTACTTGCTGAGACTTCCTGCCAGCCTGATTTCTCACTCCTTACCCCTGGCTCTCAAATGCTGTGTTTTTGGTAATCTGATAGATGCTTCTATATAAATTTTCTATAGTGACCTCAATCTCAACAGGCAATTGCAGTCAGACCGAGCCTATGCTTTTCCCTCCCAAGTGGACTCACCCTACGCTTCCTTTTTCAGTTAACGGCGATACCATTTTCCATGGTAAGCCCAGGGCCTGAAGAAGCCCTTTGGGATAACCTTGATTTTTTTTACTCCCAAACCCAAGCGACCACTAGATTTTATGATCTCCTCATGAAATTTGGGATTTATCTTAAATCAACAACAAAGGAACTCAAATGTGTTAAACAGATCTAAGCTATGTTGGACAGCTCGGCTGCCTGGTGAATGATGGATTGAAATCTTGAGATCAGAGGTCAGGAACAGATTGAAGGCTCATATAATGGCTGAAACAGTAACATAAACTAGAAGAGCAGTTTTCCTGCAGTCCTGCATTGCCCTAGAGACCAGCTATTCTCTCTTAATAGCAGAACATCAACTTCAAAAGGTTGGAAACTGTTATTTTTGTGAATGTGGCTCCTGTGTCTAGCTTTTAGCACAAAGTAGAAGCTCAATAATGTGTCAGGTGATTAAATCAAGGAATTAGACTTCAGGATAATGGTAACCTCTCTCTTTTAAAAATATTTATCTTTATTTAATGTGTATGCTTGATGCGTGTATGTGCATCATGTGTGTAGTATCAACAGGGGCCATAAGAGGGCACCAGATCCCCTCTACTTGTAGCTATAGACAGTTACAAGCTACCAGATGTGGAAGCTTAGAACTGAACCAGGGTCTTCTGAAAGAGTAGCAAATATGTAAATGCCTGCTCTTGTTCCCCCTTTAAAGATAAGAAAAGTAAGTCTCAGAAAAGTCAAAGCCACTTGCTCTAGATTGCACAGTGGCTAGCTTTTGGTAGTAATGATAGGGTCTGACTGCATATCAAAGCTTATATTTCTAAGCTTTTAAAGTAGAATCTTATGTTAAGGTAATAGGAAAGGAAAATTACAGGCTAGATTTGAGAAAAGCTATGTAGACAAGTAGACCAGTTCTGAACCAAATTGACATTAACAGAACAGGAAAATTAAAGAGAGATATTTTAAGTTCCGAAAACCAAGTTTCCTTCTCCAAGACCCACACATCCTGGACACTTGTGGGAACATGTCAAAGAATATTCATACACAAGGACAAACACTTTTTGGAATATTCCTTTGGTTTGTAAAATTGCGGAAACATATGACTTTCTTATCTGAACCATGGGAATTAGTACAATCTCACTTTTCCTTATTACTAAAATTGGCTGTGTTCTTCTGCCTAAAATGTCTGAACTTAGAAAACTGTTAGGTAAAGTCATGAAAACTTGTGTAAGACAACTAGGTTAGAAATGGAAGTTGCTTCAGAGACAACCATGTGTAGGACTACAGAAGAATTTACATTTGAAATACTCCCATGCTGGGAAGGACTGTCCATGGGAAACTGGGATAATAATTTTAGTCTCTCAGTGTTGCCTTGAAATGAATCCACCATGACCAATATGGCCCAGGCATGGGACAAGCATCTGGCTTGGCTTGTGACTCTTCCGCTCAGTGTCAGTGGAAAATTCGATATTACTTCTTTTCATGAGGATAAAAAGATATCATACTATCAAATCCCTAGAATTTTTTTAAAAAGGTTCACTTTTCTCTTGGCTGGTTTAGTGAGTACAGATCATGGAATTATCTAGAAGATGTTCTTCAAGGCCTGATTCTCAACTGCAAGATGAAACCAGGAACATTTTTAGTGTCCCCAGCAAGCTGCTGCAATTCAAGTTTGAGGGTTGGAAGGAGAGAATTACAGAGACCATTTGAGACTCTCAGTTCATTGATGGTTGAAGAACAATCATCAGTTTGCAATTCAACCTGTAGAGAGGAAGATGCGTTTACAGAGATTTCTACCAGGAGTTCTCTGGAATGCTTCATCATTCCAAGTCATGTTAAAGTTTATCTTCTTGTTATCCTGATGTAGCCAATCAAGATAACAGACTGTTGCCTGTCATGTTGTGTTGCACAGTGAGGTGAGAAGAAAGCTCTTACTGGGGGTTGATTCTCTTAGGTTCTCCTAGTACCTGAAATTTAACGATGCAGTTTTTTTTTTAAAATACCGAGACTTGTAGCAAACGCCTCCCTACATGAGGAACTCTGGGTCTCAAGGCAAATGCGATGATGCCAAATTTACATGAATTAGAAGATAAAATGTGAGACTGAGAAACCGCAAACTCATGGTCATTACTTGAGGCTGATTCCTTCGGGTGACATGCTCATTCTGTCTTTATTCCTAGTCTGGAAAGCACACTTATGCAAAACATGCCCCCTATTGAACCCAGAGAGGCTGAGTTGCAGTGGATCCATTCTGCCCTCATTTCCCCAGCCACTGGCACACAGCGGGCAGCCTCTATGAGCACCAGTCTCGTCTTCTGGGAAGTGAGAACACCAATGACCATGTAGTAGCACACTGGTGAGGGTGACATCAGAAAACACACAAAAGTTCTAGTATATTCCCACAAGGTGGAAGCCGCTGAATACACAATCTACATCTCTACACAAGACAAAACAGATAAAGAGAAAGATAAGAAAGCCGGAATAACAAATGCTCACCCTGTTCTCCTGTACCCTCCAACGCTTCTAAAACTCTCTCTCACATAAGCCGCTATTCCAACTAGATATGAATACTACATCCACGTGTGGGCCTGTCCTAACACTCCTGCTGTACGGATTTCCAAGTGTACTTGTACATGATCAAGCTGTGCTGTGAAGACAACCTGTCTTTCACCCTCGCTGGTGATGTCAAGTGCTCTCCCATCCAGTCCGCCAGGTCAGTTTGTCTTCAGTCTGTAGCTACAGCAGACTGCCACAAAGCCTGCATCCTTCAACTTCTTTGCTCAAACACGACAGGACTCCCAGCGGGGCCGGGGCTGAAGATTGCACTTCTACTGTGTTTCGGATATAGACACAATATTGATCTGGGTTTAAGCGTGGCTAGCCACAGCATGAACCCAGGAAATGCATTTTTCACCTTCAGTTAATGGGCAACGAGAGCCCTTTCCACGCACCTATGAGGTGTTGGGACAGAAAATGCACCTCTAAACTGTGGACATGTCAAACACTGACAAACACCTAGGAAAGAGGGTCCCTCCACTGCCATCGCTTTCCAGGACAGTGACACACAGTCTGTGGTGTCCCTGCAAAGCCCATGCCATCTGCGATGAGTCTGAGGCGACGGAGCCCCCTGGTATCCTGATGACTAAATGAAATGAAATAGGCATATTTGTTAGAATTAGCTGGGGAGCCACGAGACTTGGTTAGTTCCCGAGTTCATAAATTTCTGTCAGAGCAAAAGGAGCCTCAGAAATGCGTGTGAACCAATCTACCCTAAGTGCAAATGGCAGTTGTGTTATTTGGTGTCAGAGTTACCAGTCGCACAGTGACAAGCTGCCATAACACATTTTCTTGTTCTCTAAAGAACAAGGGTTGTGTTGGTTAATATTCCTGGCAGTGCTCCTTTTCATAATTTACAACAACTAGATGCTGATAGGTTATTTAACATTTATGAAGTTAAGATGTAATCAGAAAAACCCTGATTATCTTTACAAATAAAAAAAGTTAAATTATTCAACTTTTTTTTTTCTCTGTGGCTTCATTTCACAGCAGGTGCATACTTTACAATGGGACAAGTCAATCATATAAGCCCCTTTTAAATCCTTTTTTTTTTTTTAAGGCGCAGGAGCAGTAACAATTCTAAGAGTAAAAAAAAAAAAGAAAAAAAAGAAGCCCATTAATTCAGTTTGATAGCAGCTTTTGCTTCAAAAGACAGCTTACACTTATAACAGTTTCTCTAACACACGGGTCAACATTCTCCTCTGTGCAGGCAGGGGTGCCTTGATTACATTCTTTGGGGAATGAAAAAGTGAAGCAGACTCCCTTTACTTCTTTGAAGACAGCTTTACAGGACTTTGACATTGGTTGATAGCTACACTCTGAAGCCACTGCCTCCTCCACAGACGGTAGGTGGGATTCCCAGAAGAGAGATGAAGTCACATCACCTTTATGCCTCTGGGTGTGATCCAGAGTCCTGCATCCTGCCACACCCATGAGTGGGGATCAAGAAATATATTCTTGTCCATTGAGTGAATACAAGCATCAGTCTACCCAAAGGCAAATGAATTCCGCATTCCATGAGTTTTGGATATGCAGATAAAATAACCCTTTTGGACAGTGGGATAAATTGCTCCACAAATGTACTGTGGTCATTCTCATTTTCTGTATTTACAGCAAAGTTAGTTTTTAAACTTCGAACTAGATAATAGAAGTGATAAAAATTATTTGCCATATATATTAATTAGGAAGAAAAACAGAATCTGGATTTTAACAGTACATATGCATGCACACATACGTACACAACAGGAAACTAGAAGATGACCATCTGGACAGAGGGAGGTAGCCAACAAGAGCTGTGGGGTGGGGGGAGGGGACTGAGGGAGGGGCTATGAACAAGAGATCTGACAGGCACATATGAAAATGTCATAGTTAAACCCATCATTTAGTACACTGAATATGTGTTAAATTTAAAACACTTAATAAAAAGTTAAAAAGAAAAATCACGAGAAAATATAGCCCCTGTAGGTTGTCTCTGATAGCTATGTGAAGGATAACCCAGAGAAACTCAGTTTAAAAAAATCTACATTGACTTTTCTCACTAGTCAAATATGGAAAATAGGTTGGGTGTTGCGGCTTATGCCTGTAATCTCAGCTCTTTGGGATGATGAGGCAGAGGGATTGCTGTGAGTATGAGGCTTGCCTTGGCTATGCAGTGAGATACTGTCACAAAAATCCCTAAACAGGACATGAGACATGAAGTTATAGCCACTAAAGGGTTAAGTGCTTATCTCAACAAGATGCCAAGCTCATATTAAGACTCAATAATGCAAGATACGTTTCCTTACTAATATGCAAATGAAACATAAGTCATGAACTGGGTTTCATTTTTTGAAACTTCCCAATCCTTAGCTTTAGGTTACTGTGCTCAACAGTAAAAACTGAAAACAATAGCCAATGTTGAACCATCCAAATTAGGTCAAGGTGAACTTTTTATTCACAAAGTATGTTTTTAAACGCATAGCATCCAACCCAATTCACTGCATTTGAGACTTCAGCTGAATACCCACTGGGGTGTCTCCCGTCTATAGATGGCACATATTGTGGCTAGCTAACCTTTCCTCAAAACGTGATTAATAAAAAGTATTTATGTGCCCACGCAGGATTAATTAAAATGATTTCCCAGCAGAAGCATGGTTGCCAATTCTTTTCTTTAATGGACTAAAAGATAAATGGGCAGGGGAAAATGCCAGGGTTTCAATATTATGCCTTAAACTTAAATAACTCAACATCCTTAGTGAGAAAAAGCACTTGCCGAATGCGGCTGTATTGTTAATTAGGACATGATTAAGGGGTAGAGAGTTCAAAATATAGTCATCATCTTGATAAATTAGAATGGCTCATTATTATCTGCGGAGTTTAAATAATTTTGAATGTTTGGGTTCTTAAACAGCAGGACTAGCTGCCTCCATTCTTTCTCTGAGTAGACGGTTTATGCTCTATGAAGTCTTGGCTTCTTAATTTCCTATAATCTTTTAGGATCCACTAAGGTTACATATATCTTTTCTTTCAGTTGGATCTATCCTGATATGAGGTAAGAGAACATTTTTGGAGGAAGTTAACATGGCTGGTGTTGCCTGTCATTTGAACAATAACTGGCTAGCATCTCTTCGGAAGTGTTTACCACATGGTCTTGAATATTTACAGCTCAACAGTGAAAGGTAGTTACTAGTGTGACTCCCTTCCCCTTAAAGAGATTTATTTATATTTTATGTTATTTTTACATTTATTTTTCTGTGTATGCCTGTGCTTCATGTGCACACAGTGCCCTCAGAGGCCAGAAGAAGAGAGTGTCTGATTCCATGGGACTTGAATCACATACCGTTATGAGCTACCATGTAGTTGCTGGGAATGGAACTTGGGTCCTCTGGAAGAGCAGTCAGTGTTCTTAGCCATCGAACTATCTGTTCAGCACTGACTTTAAATTATGTGTCTATGTATGTATTGTCTGCAAGTGGGTTTGTGCACTTGAGTGCGGATGCCTATGGAAGTCACAGGAGGGCATCGGATCATCTGGATCCGGATCTGGATCATTCCAAGCAGTTCATAACTGCCTGGTGTGGTAGTTGGGAATCGAATCCAATTCTGCTCCTTTGCAAGAGCAGTACTGTGCTCTTTACCACGGGACCATCTTTCTCCAGCCCCTTCCTTTTTTAAAGGAAGAGCCTGAGCTTTAGGCACTATGCAGGCTATCCAAGGCTACAGGGAAACTGAGGAGTGGGACTCCTTCTACATAGACTCTGTCACCTTCGATCCTGACAGAGGAAAAACTATGCATGCAGCCATCAGACATTAGCAATGGTCTTTGGAAAATGTATATATGTGCCATATTTTTCTTTAAAGTTCACCCGCCCCTGTCTCTCTCTCTCTCTGTGTGTGTGTGTGTATGCCTTCCATGGAGAAAGTGGTGGTCCTTAACAGAAAAGCTCTCAGTATGGCATGGAAAGTTTACATTTCCTGTGCGGTCAGTTGCAGAGGCCTATTCCGCATTGCCTTTTCCATGAATTCAGCAAACATCTTGTCATATATGGTGCCTTCTATCACCCAGTTTGAGGGTGGAAACATCAAACAAAGAACAAGCATATTAATTTCATAGACTGGAGTGTTTGGGAATGAATCCTAATGACACTTATCAAGTAAATAGGGGACAAATGGGTGGGACTTTGCCTAGGACACAGCAGAGTTTTGAACAGGGCTGAAAACCAGTCTTTGAATAATCTCTTCATGGCTAGTTGAGATTTCTCAACCTCCTCTGTTCCCACTTAGATGGAATCTTCCTGCTCTTGCATGATTTCGCTGTGTCCTAATTCTTTCAGGATCCTGGGCTGGGTAGGTGGAGTCTTTCTGATTCACTCACACACTTTAGCTTGTTATCTCTTTGCCCTCAAAGGGCGTACCATTTCCCAGTTAATTCTCCTGCTCTTGGCTTGCCCAACATAAATCATCCTCCCAGAACCATCTGGTTTTAACCAACAAGTGGCCCTATTCCCTGGCCCCTGGACTACCCTTCACCAAGCTCGGTGCATATATCAGCGTTTGTAAGACTTCCTGGTGAAAAATGCAAAGCTCTGGAATGAAGAGTTGAACCAAAGGCTGGAAGGAATTACTCTTCAAAGGCAGCAGCTGAGCAGATTTACATCTGAATTCTGGCCACGCCTTGTGACACTGACCATATTCCACTACTACTCCACAATTCAAATTCCTAATATGGAGAATCACCTTTTAGTGTTTGCATAAGAGTTAGGCATATTTTGCATAAGTTTGCATAAGGGTTTGGCACATAGTAGGATTTAAGAAGTGTCTAGCTATGATATCAGCTCTCACAGTTACACCTTCCCTCCCCCTGGTGTTCTCATACCTCTTACCAGCAGGATTTATAGACATGATCTAAGATGTAGTTTATTGATAGCATTGGAAACATAATTTGAAAACCGAAATCCAGTTAATTACCTAAGTAATTCTTCTGTTGCCAAGCAACTGCATAGACTATTTGCTCCAAGCAACTTACCTGCGTGAGGTTACTCTGTCCATATTGATCCCCATAAATGCGTGGGAAAAGAAATCAATTAATTCAATCAATATTTTGGCTTTTTACATTCAAGAGAAACCCACTGATTTCTATCTTCAGGAATTAGTATTACTGACCACTTTGGTTTGTTATTAGTGATCCAGAGTTGCCAAACTTGGCAGAACATTTGAGTCTGGGGAGTTTTTTAAAAAACAAACAAAACAAAACAAACAAACAAAAAAACCCAGACAGGCAAACAAATCTAGATTTCATGACTCTACCTATAAAATAATCTTTTTCCATGAGCCTGCAATGGAGAATTTGTGTTTTTCTTTCTAGTTTTTTTCTTCTGGGACACTCTCATGTAGTCCAGGCAGACTTCCTATGTAGCTGAGGGGAAGCCAAAAATTCTGATCTTCTCCAGAATGCTGGAATTATAGGTGTGCACCATACCTGGTGTAAGTGATGCTTAGAGATCAGACCCAGGGCTTTCTGCATGTTACTGACCAAGCTGCTTTTGAATAAAATCTTCAGGGATTCTGAAGTTCATTCTGGGTTGGAAAGTACAGATGTGGACTCTGACTTATTCAGCTTTGTCTAGGTGCAATTATTCTGAAATTCTGAAGATGGGGGTAGAGCTAGAAAACTCCTGATTGTAACTATATAGACAGTTTTGCTGGCAACAAGTTTGCTTTCCTTCTGCTTAAAACATATATTTGTAACTACTCAGAATAGAAAAAAAAAATATTACCCAAACCATGAGGCACTTTCTAGCAGAATCAACTGCACATGATATATGGGTCACGGTCACCTTACACCTCCTGAGTTTGGACTCCTTCCAGGAAAATGATGTTTAAGATTTTAATCTTGCTGGGAGGTGGTGTCTCACGCCTTTATCCTACACTTGGGAGGCAGAGGCAGGCAGATTTCTGTGAATTTGAGGTCACCTTGGTCTACAGAATGAGTTCCAACAGAGTTCCAACATAGACACCCTATCTCCGGAAAAAAACAAAGACAAAAACAGAAAAAAAAAATTTTAATCTTCCCACATATTACAATGTTTCTGTAATGGATTTTATGAATCTAAAATGTTGGCAGGTTTGGAATTCATGGATTTGTTAACAATTGGTATTATGGTCAGAGCTAGCATGCAATTCTTCATTTTCTCTTAGTCTGGACTGGATGGAAAATTTCTACCAAGCATGAGATAGGAAAGAGTTAATGTTATATAAGCAAGGATTATCTTTTTATTCTACAATGAGACTTTTCTTATCAAAAATACTATGCATTAAACATAAAAATGTGATGTTGAATTCAAAGAAGAAAATAAGATAGTGCTGGGAAATTTGGAAAAAAGTCTTGAAAAAATTTAACACTATATTGTCTTAAGGTCTTTTACCACTTTGAAAATGAAGGTGTTAGGTTCTAGAAAATGATAAAGAAAGTACATTTTTAAAATAAGTATATGAAGCCAGGTGGTGGTGGTACACACCTTTAGTCCCAGCACTTGGGAGTCAGAGGCAGGCGGATCTCTGTGAGTTTGAGACCAGCCTGGTCTACATAGTGAGTTCCGGGACAGCCAGAGTTACAACAGAGAAACCCTGTCTCAACAAACAACATATGTAGGTGCATGTGCACACATGTGGAGGTCAGGGGACAACTTTTGAGCTATAGCTCTTGTTTTCTACCTTGCTGAGTGCTGTGTGCTCCAGAGTAGCTGTCCCTTGAGATCCCACTCAATTCTCCTGCCCCTACTTCCCACCCTACACAGAAGTGTTGGAATTATAGATATCTATCAGTGCATCAGACTCTCTATGTGGGCTCTGGGGATCAAACTCAAGCCACTACACTTGCATAGCTAAGCTAGTGCCTTTACTTGATGAATTGTCTCCTGGGCCCAGAAAATAAATAAAAATGAGTTATTAAAATGATTGTGTTGAAATTATTAAGAGTTAAATTTAAAATAGCACTCACATCTATAGAATTATCATACAAACCCAGTTAATAAATGCTGGTTTTATAAATGACATCATTTAATCTTCGTAATAGTTCTCATGTAAATACTAACACCAGGAATATTAATCAGAAGAGGCCTAAGAAATCACCACAGAATCAACAGAAAGAATACAAACCTTTCAGTAATAACTCTCATTATTAGTGGTCTCAATTAGGCAATAAAAACACTGAGACCCACAGTTTGGATCAGCAAATAGATTCCATGTTTTTGCTGTCTCCAGGATACACCTCACCAACAAAGATGGATAGGACCGTACGATAAAAGGCTGGATAGCAGTATTCCAGGAAAAAAAGAACCAAAAGTGAACAGTCACTGCTCACTGCTATAATAACATCTGGGAAATGAACTTGAAGCCAAAAACAGAACAGGTAAATATTATCATGTGGTATTCAGCAACTGAGCACACTAGGAGGACATTAAAGAACACAGATCAGTACCAGAACAGTGATGGTGAGTGACTTCAGTACTCCACTGTCACCAAAAGACAGGTCATCCAGCCACCCACCACCTCAAAAAATATTAAAAAAACAACAAACAAAACCTCCAAAACATAAAACAAAAACAAAACCACCAAAGAAAACACTGGAGTCAAATGACATCATGAACCAAAGGACCTAACAGACATATACTGACCATTCTACCTCAATGAACAAGAATTCACATTCTCAGCAGCCGGGGAAACTTTCTACAAAGCTGATGCATTAGGACACAAAGTATGTCTCAACAAATAGGGAAACATTGAACTAACGGTCCTGTATTTTATCTGACCATAATGGCACAAAGCTAGATAAACTATGTATAGTCTGCTCACTGCTGCCACTCTAGGTATGTGAATCCTGGGTATCTTCTTGTGTACTTACGCTGTCTTAAAGCAACTTTAGAACCCACAACAAGTGCTAAGTCTTCAGATGAGCAAGAGGAAGATGACCTGGTAATCCTTCCGGCCACTCTGCCTATCTCCCTGGACCGTCTGTTACTAGTCTTTGAGAATTTGGATTGAAGTCTATGTAGGTCTGAATCTAAGTTGTCTCCAAGTCACGGCAAGAATCTGGTCTCCAGTTGGTGTCTTGGCTTTATTTTATTTGGTAGTCCTAGAAGTACAAGGATGCCATAAAATGCTAGGAAGAGGGTCCGTGAGATGGCTTAGTGGGCAAGGGGGCTTGCCGTCAAAGCTGACTTTCATCTCCAGGATGCACGTGGTGGAAGGAGAGAACAGACTCTCCCAAGCCTTCCTCTGCCGTCCACAAGCATTGTCCCGCATCCAACCACCCCAACACATAACTAATAAACAAATACAGTACCAGGAAGAACACGCAAAGGCTGTGATACAAGACACCTACGATGCTAGAAAGCGAAGCTACTTCCGCAGAGGGGGACACGTTGGTCCATCTTCCTGCTGAAGACTAGACTCCTCTTTCTATTGAAGCTAAGAACAAAGTTCAGGCTTATCTGTGTGTGTAAGCCCCTGAAGACTAATGAGACTGACTGATAGGAGATGCTGTTGGGCTTAAATTCATTGAATATGCTGTGTGTTTCTTTTAAAGCAAACTGGTGTGGGATCATTTGTGTCGTGTATCTTAGAGTATATTACATTTATTTTTTTGTGCATGAAGCTATTCGTACATTTTTTTAATTCCCCTGTGAATTCAAGCAAAACAGAACCCTTTCTCTCTGATCAGAGATTCTGACCTGGGAAGCATAGCACACACATTTTAAACAGTGGACCTTTACGTATCTTTAAGAGTACATAGCTGATTTTTTTTTTAATGGTGGAAAAGTTTTTATTAAAGTCTAGTTAGAAATTTTCATATTCTTTATTAATAATTACCAGTTCTACAAACCAACCGGGTGTTGTGCGTATATATTATTAATTAAATTTTTGACAATTTCATAAATGTATATAATGAATTTCAGATCTTCTCACCCTTTCACTCTCTCTCGTCTCCTCCCCACTCCTGGTCGTCTCCTCTCCTCTATACAAGTTCCTCCCCCACATTTCTGTCTTGTCATTTTATTTTGTGACCCACTGAGTTCAAATAGGGTCATCTGTGTGACCACAGGAACGGAGCTATTCAGTGGAGCTGGTGAGCTCACCAGTAGGCCCCCACTGAAGACAACGGTTCCCTCTTCCCAAAACCCATCAACAGCCTATAAATCACCAGGGAAGGGTTGAGCCCCAGGGGCCCTCACTGTTCATGGCTGTCTTCTGTGACAGGCCCAATCTTGTACAAGTTCAGTGCAGGAAATTACAGCTGTTGAGAGTTCATGACTGCAGTGCTTGTGTTGTGGCCAGAAGAGGGTCTTTTTAGCCTCAGATGATTATATAACTCAACGAAAAACATGCCTTTGGTTAATTATTTTAAGAAACAGGTCTGCCAATGGCCGGAATAACTATTTTCAATGCTATGCTGAGCTGTAGCTGAACTTAGGCTAATGGAGTTTGTTTCAATTTCAATCAAAGAGTAATGATCGAAAATAAGATCAGGAGCTGAGGACTCCATGGTGGAGTGATGCCTGGTATATGTAAAACTTGGGGTTCTATTCTAGCACCCCAAAAAGTTCATGATCAGCATATGTAGCTTAGTGGTAGGCCATAGTTTCTTATATAGTGTGTGCAAAATCCCAAGTTCTAACCTTAGTACTGAAAATAAAAGTGACATAACATATTTTGAAAGTGAATTTTAAGCCTCAAATCAGTTTTAAATGTAATGTAGCCCCTGTCCTCTATATTAAATGATAGAGATGACTTCAGTCTCTCTACCTCCCCTCTGTGTGTGTGTGTGTGAGAGAGAAAGAGAGAGAAAGACAGAGAGAGAGAGAGAGAGAGAGGAGGGGGGTGAGGGGGGTAAGGGGGAGAGGGGGAGAGGGAGAGAGGGAGAGAGGGAGAGACTGATTTTCTCTTCTTTACCTGGTGTTGGCCATGCTACAAATATGGAATCAGGCCCCAGTACTGTGACATTACATGGGGGATGGACGTCTTCTGGGGTCCACATTGGCATCTGGACAACATAATCCTCACTCAAACTGCTGCCCCCTTCGGTTTGGGCTTCTAACTTGTAGACGTACCTGAAGAAGGAAAAGCGACAATCAGTCAGTCTTTCAGAGGCTGGGACAATATTTGCTGGCTTCCTGAACCAATGTTTTGCCTTAAGTTGGTGACAGCTTGTGAATTCTTTTCTATGAGAATGTTACCATGAGCTTGGTCATCGTGTCTAGCTTAGATGTCACAGACAGTGTTCTTTTCTAGAGCAATCTTATTGCTGCCTCCAAACTCCATGTTGAACCCTGTAGCAATTCATAGCTTTTCTTGAGGATTTCAAGAATGTCTCGGGGTGTGCTGCTGGGCTGGGAAAATTCAATTTAATCTCTTTCTATTTCCAAATGGGTTGAATTTCAGGGAGATTCATTTAGAGGCAGAGATATTTAAATTGATCTGTTATTTTCCACAATAAAACTAAATTATTCTCTATTCTCTGCACTGAAACATCTGTTGACGTAAGGTTTATCTTGTGTCTGCTGAGAAATGAATGGGAATGAATTGCAAATGTGTGGAACTCTCCCTACGATGACTCCTGTAGGCAGAGCAGAGCGAGAGGAGAGGAGACGAGAGCAGAAGTCATAGGTGATGGGAACATGACTTTCCCAATCTCTTCTATTGCTAATTCAGAAATGTAAGTTTTACACACCATTTGATAATTTTTGAAATTGGACATTTTTATTTTGTATATTTAAATCTCTCATGCTTTCATGTCAAATAAAGGACAGAGTATTTATACGTTAAAAGGATTGCATGTAGACTGAAAACTAACAATTTAGCACTTTCATCTGTTACAGCACGGCTAATGAATGGGGAGATTAATTCAATGAATGAGTAACGTCTTCATGGGGGATGCTCTTCCTCAACCTTGAACAACTTCAAAAGCTTATAGTGTGGTTGGTAAAGTTCCCCTCTGTCACCTGCTGTTGGGCTCCAGGTTTTTATCAGTGAAATTCTGTTCATCACTGCCCCCGACGAGAAGCAAGCTTCCATTACGCCTCAGCAGATACTGAGAAATGAGGCCGTTGGGTTTTTCTGGAGGTTTCCAATATAATTCCACGGCTGTAGAATTGATGATAATGTGTCGAGGTGTCTCCCAAACTCCTGGCAAAAATGACACAGTGAGGTTTTATTGTGAGGATAAAATATGTATCTTGTGAAATGGCACAGCTTCCCCCACAAACCAGCATGCCCTCGCCTGAGGTAAAACACCACCACTGTGGAAGAAACACAGATGCACTTCCTTTACTTTGTAGATGAAACATAACCAAGCATGAATATACCTTTCCTCCTGCTTTGTATTTGAATGCCACACCCCTGGCCTTGGAAAGATTCTGTAGCTTGGGCATAGCTCTGAGTGTAATTTAATTAAGGCTGGAAGAAAATCTGGGCATTAGAAACTTTGGTGCTCTTTGCCTGGGTTATGCAGAAGGAAGCACAATCAGGTATTTACCAGAATACAGTTCAGTAAGTTAGATTTCTCTGCTTCCCTCTTGTACTGGGGGCTACCCATGCTGTCTTCTCTGGACTGCTTCCTGGCCTCACTGCCTAGTTCCTTAAGATTCTTCACTGTCACTTTAAAACAGTGGAGTGTCTTAGAGCCCCCCTGATCTCTCTTCTCCTCTGCATCCTCTCCCCTTCTTGTCTTTCTCACCCCCTGCATCCTCTTCCTCCCAAACTCACTTCCTTGGCAATTGCTCTCCCTCATCTATGCTGAAGGCTCTAAGGCATAGTTGATACAAATTCTCCCCTGGGCCCCAGACATATGAATCCAACTGTTCATGTGACACTGCCATTTAGATAACTACTCACATGTCAAGAGCTTAAAGGATCAACAGTGGAACTCTTGGTTTTCCTGTCCATATAGCTCCAAGGCTGTCCACTGAATAATTTTCTTAGGCAAAACACATAAACATTATATTAAGGCACCCTTCTATTGCCCCTCTGTCCTCAAACTCTACAAAGTTCCTGTCTTCACGTTGTCACTTTGGCCCCAACCACAGTGTCATTCATGCACTGCTATACTAACAGCCTTCTGCAGTGCTGGGGACTGAACCCAGGCTCAGTGATCCCAGGCAACTGCTCTGCCAAGGTCACATCTCAACTTTTAAGCAGGTCTCTGGGCCTTGGGTTCCTCCTCCCTAGTGCTGGGATTACAGGCGTGTGCTGCTACACCTGGGTTTTCTCTGATTTCTCTTTCCTTGTGTGTTTAGAATCCTTACAGCACTCTATATTATTCCATATGTATCAGGAAATGCATGGCTCTTGTACTTTCCATATCGTTCACTTCCTGTCATGGCCTCTGTGGTTCCTATCTCTCTAGCCCTGGCCTCCCAGTACTACATCTCCCTCATTTATGGACCTCTGGCAGAACCAGTTCTTCCGTCTAGGAATTGTGTTTTCCCTGGATATATCTGCTTCTGACATCATGGGCTCTGCATTTTATTTGCTCAGTCTTCTGTGTAAGTTCTCCATCCGTGCAGTTTGCTTGACCTTTACTGTCTTAGTCTAGTCTTCACGGGGATTCTGCCTCAGTTTCCATCACACATCCCTTTCCACTTCTCTCATGACGCTTATAGTATCATAGTCATCTTCTTTCTTTGATGTGTTACTTTTCTTATGTTGGCATGACTGGATGGTCCATGCACTACTTGGCCTGCTTTAAATCTAAATTATTTCCACTAAGGCAGGGATTTCAGTCTTATTTGTCAACATATATCTATGAATATAAAAATAATAAATCCATGGGCAGCATATCTCCTGATGATATTACATTAGGCCAGTCATTCCCAAACTTCCTAGTGCTGTGACCTTTTAATACAGTTCCTCGTGCTGCGGTGACCCCAACCATGAAATTATTTTTGTTACTACTTCATAACTGTACTTTTGCTATTTTATGAATCATAATGTAAACATCTGATATGTAGATGGTCTTAGGTGACCCCTGTGAAAGTGTTATTCAACTCTCCCCAAAGCGGTTGTGACCCACAGGTTGAGAATTGCTGCATTAGGCAGTCTAGACAGGAAGTACAGAGTTGACTTAACATGAGGTTCATTGCTTCAGAGAGTTGATTCTTCAGCATAGAGGATAAAGTGTATACAGGAATAGTCACAATTCAAGGCCTGTGTTTAATTACTCTTTTTTTTTAAAAATCATGTCTTTAGATTTATCTGCTTTCTAATCTGTGCGTATGAGTGCTTACTTGTGTGTATGAAGTGTATCATGCATGCAGTGCCTGAAGAGAGCAGGAGAAGACACCTGGTCCCTCGAACTGGAGACACAGGCACTGTGAGCCATCGTGTAGACGCTGTGAACCAGACTCAGGTCCTCTGAAAGAGCAGCGAGTGCTCTTGACCTCTGAGCCATCTCTCTGGCCCCTTAGCTACTCTTATAGATGTGGAGATCTATTGGTGGGGAATCTGACAGTAAGATGGCGAGTCTACTGGAGGGTGCCATGCTCTGAAAAGACCTCAGAACTCCCATAGGAAGCTTTAACAACACTCATCCCATTAGGCTCCCTGCCGTCAATAGCTTCTGGTTGAGTGTCTCCCATGCAAGCTACTATGTAAAAGGTAAACTTCTGACATTTTTAGAGGAGAAAAATGTTCAGGGCATTCAAATGCGAGTTATTCAGCGGCACACCGAAGAATGGAAACAGTTTAGATAGGTTTCAAGGGACCTCAGTGTACTGACATTCAAAAGAGTGACTGATTTCTGAGGAGGAAGCTGCCCTTCTTGTTTTCCCTTCAGATACAGCACACACTGGGGCTTAAGTTTTCTGCCAACAGCTTCAAACAACCATTTAGAGTTCAGAATTCAACAGCACATGAACTTGTTGATTCAAGAGATATGCATCAAGGTTTAATCTGCTTCCTTGTAGTGCATCTCTCTTGTCCTTGAAGGATGTATTAGAAATCACCAAGGAAGGTCTGAGGAGCTGCACAGTAGGCAGGATACTTGCCACCCAAGTGTGAAGAGTGAGTTTGAAAGCCCAGCACCTGCATGGAGCCGAAGAAGGCTACCTACAGTCTTCTTTCATGGCAGTCATAAGAGATTCTTGGAGAAAGCTAGCTAACTACAGGAGCCGAATCTGTAAGCTCTGGGTTTGAGTGAGAGATAATGCCTGTATCTTTAAGGCAGAGACTGGGAAGACATCTGAAGCCAACTTCTGGCCTCTTCAAACAATTGTGAACACACACACACACACACACACACACACACACACACACACACACACACACACAACCTAAAAGGGCCATTGCTTAGTTTCCAGCATACACTCCTCAAGGTAGCCTATTCATATGGAGGTTCTCATGAGATAAAAAGGAATCAGAATTATGGAGCTGTTTCATGTTTTCAGTGAAAGTCAAGTTTTGCATGTGCTCAGCTCAATGGACACTCATTGTAACAACATGTCCGCAGATTTAATTGGAAAGATGGAGTTTCAGTGTGGAAACAGTAACTAGTAAGTGCTGCATATTTACCTGAAGGCACTGTTACTTTTACTGTTACTTCAACAGATTCAAGACATAGTTGATAGGGTTAAGATCCACCTTTGTTGAAATACTCTGAATTTGCCATTTCTTCTCCCACTCTCCAATCCCAGCTTAGCTCCAGAAAACCAATCTCATTCTGTATAATAGAAGATAGATCTAAGGCAATTCAAGGGAGGAATGGATAGAAGGAAGAGAACTGACCTCTGACGCCAGGATAGGACTAACCAGGCAACAAGTATTGGGACCAAACTCAGAAGGTAAACTTTAGTAGCTGTTTTGACACAATGGCTACTAGAAATGAACACTGTTATTGGATTTGTTTTAAATTGACCTTGAGTTTTGTGTATTACTACTCACATCTAAAGTTCCTGCAAATATCCATTAACTAAAAAATTCCCAATATTTATTGTGGATTGGCTTCTAAAAAATCTGTTGATGAAAGCCAAGTTCTCTATGAGCTCATCACATCAAAGATGTACAGGTTTGAAGAGTATTTAACTATTGGCTAATTTACTCATTCAGCATTCTATAAGACCCAGCATCCCTCTCTGTGTCAGGCACTGGGATAAAGACACCCTTACTCTTCCCAGAGTTCATTGTGTCACGGCAAATGCAGATTTATAAATACAAGTATTATAATGTAGTATGACTGGTGCTTAAGAGAAGTATGGGGGGTGGAGCTGGGAGAGCACTCAGGAAAGAAAACTTGGCCCAGACTGTGAGGTGAGGTCAGGAGAGGCGGGAAGGAGGCAGTCCTAGGGGCTGGTTACTTTAAGAGGAGCCACATGAGCTGTGCTGAGTGTAAAGTCCATTAAAACCCACATAGAATGGGAAAACATATAGGATGGCGAATACCAAAATATATGACTCCCCATTTCATGGCACGTGGTCAAGACCACCAGATCAGCAGAGGTAAAACTCGAGGCATCCATTTGCTTTACAAAGATAAGGATTTGTTTCCTTGGAAGAAATAAGGTTTTAGGGAGCTGACTAACACAAGAGAAGCCCTTTTTGACATAGGGGAAGAGTCAGGAAGGGAATATGAAAAAACTAATAACCAGCTATTGGAGAGGAACCAAGTGAGGAAAATCTGGAGAAATTAGAAGGATATGAACAAAGGCAGAGGTAAAATGGATGGAAAAGAAGAATGAGTTGAAAAAAATCTTTAAGATTTATGATCAGTAAGATTTATGAAAAATGACATATTACTTATAAAGAAGGTAGAAATTTAAGAACAGCAAAGGTGGAATTCAGGTGATGAGGATGGTGGTACCTAAGAGAAGGGAACAGGAAGAAAGGCAAGGTGTGGGGAGGGATGAGGTAAGAGAACTGAGCATTGAAGACTGATTCTCACAGCACAGTGGATGCACAGACCTCAGCCCCCGAGAGCGTCCCTGTGAGGGCTTAGCCTTTGACAGCTCTCGGCCTTCATCAGGATGTAGACCAGTACCCAAGATCTAAAGTTACATGTATTGAGTACAGAAAGAGTCCAGAGAGGCATTAGTAAGCCCAGGGCAGGAAGAAGATTCTGGGATGAGTGTGAGGCAGACTGGGTCCATTTCAGCTTTGCTTTTCCCCAATATTGATGCGAGAAAATAGCTGGGCTGTGGCTTTGCAGGATTTCACTCTAAGATGGGTTGATCTTACCGGACAGGACTGGACTAAGGAAATAGGGCAATAACCCAATCCAGATCCTTCCTACTACTTGATAAAAGAGCCATGATTTTTTATGAGGATAAGATGGTAGAGAAGTGTGTCCAGCTTTTCCTGAGGTGTTCTGTGCATTGGCACTTTAACTAATTAAATTAATATTTAGATGTAAATAAGAGCGAGATAGGGAGAGCCAGGGTGCCTGTGAATACAGGGTGCTTTTCATTTTCTCCATATGCGCTCAGCACTCTCAAATCTTAGACCTTCAAACTATGGCTGATTTACTGCAAAAGTGGCATTTTATAATCAATTGTAGTTGGGTTAGTAATTTTAAAGTTTGTTATTACTAATTCTGCATGCATATGTGTGTATGTGTTTATGTGTGTGTGGGGTATGTGCACATGAATGCAGGTGCTTTTGGAGAGGTAAGATCCCCTGGAGCTGGGGTTACAAATGATTGTGCGCAGCCTCATGTGTGTGGTAGGAACTGAACTCAGGTCTTTTGAAGAGGAGCAGATGCTCTTAATCGCTGAGCCATTTCTTCAGCCCCTTGGTTAGTAAATTAAAAGAGAAAGCTTGTCTCTCCTTTGTAATGCTGCACCAGTGTTTAATGGCATTGATGACGAGTCCCTTCGTAGCCCCAAGTTAAGCATTGGGGCTGTGTTGATCCCATGCACAGGTTATCCATGAATGCGTATACACAGCTGGAGAACAGATCTAAAGCTATGCTGCTTTCCCAGAGGAAAATCTTATTTTTTTTTGCACACTTCTCTGTGGTGAGGGAATCGTGCATAACATTCTTACATCACATTCCCTGCATCATTTAAAGTTATAATTTTCAAAGTCACAAAATCTAGACCCTTTAGAGACATTTTATAAGGGGAATTGGGACAATAGATGCATTAAAATTCACTTAAGAATACGGATTCGGTGAATAAATCAATATCGAGACCCCTTGCTTCTCAGGCTTGAGTTTTAGCCAAAACAGGTTGATAACACCTTTAGAGACCACCCATTATCAGCAGAGTATCCATTTGATGGTTTTCCTTTCCAAAAAATCTGCTGCTGCGTTCTTCCTTTCAAAAGAACACCAAGCTCTCTGACATGAAGCATTCTTTATATAGAGAACATCATTAGTGAACTCCTAGAGAGGAGCCATATGCCCCATATGTGGAATTTTCCATTTTAATCCCCATTTACTGGTAGGAAGTTCAGGCCTAATAGTCCAAGGTACAACAGTCCTTTCAGTAGAAAAGTAATGAACAAGTGGTTTGGGCGATCATGGCAACAGACACCATGATCCCCTTTAGATACGTATTTAAGTATGCTTTGATTTCTCCATATGTAAAACAGGCCAATAATAAAGGTTAACAAATAGTAGATCCTTACCACAGGCTACTGAGCATATTTTCTTCCAAAAAGTAACTGACGTCACACACCCCAGGTCCCAACTCACAGGTGCTCCTCGTCATCACAAGGTTGATACATTCCAGATTTTTCCTACATGTCTATTTATTTATCACTAGAAACGGAGTCTGCTGCACGCATTTTTACACATAACGTGTGTGTCACCATAGCGCTCCACCATCCTGTGAACGGATCACCTTAATCCTACAATGTGATTTTATTTAGCAATTCTCCTTCTCAACAATATTTAAATTGCTCCCCACATTTCGACATGAAGCAGAACGATGATCCGGCAGGCATTCTGACACAGGTCCCCTTCTGTGCTTGTGGAAGAATTTCAGGCATAAATAATGAAAACTTAACTGCTGTGTTAAAGAATTAAGATTTTAAATTTAACAGACATTATCAATTTGTCTTCAAAAGAGGGTGGATTTCTCTGTACATTCCCCAAACAGCCTGGTGGGATAGCTCACCCATTGCGTGTGAAAAATTCCTATTCCTTGGGGCCCACCACAGCCTCTCTGCATCACAAAACTTGTATGTCTGCGATAGGTTTTCATCTCTCCCTTGGATTCTATTCTTTTCACGCACCTTTGGCAATTATATTACTTTCTTATCATTCTTATATCATTCTTATAGTTTATATCATTATTGGTTGTGATTTCTTGAAGGCAGAGACTATTTTTGGTAGTTTTAGCAGTGGGCTTGGTACTTGTTAGATATTAAATGGTTTAAGGCTTGAGTTTGTGAGGAGCTTCATAACCAAGTATGTATTTTTCCCATAGAAAAGCAAATCTCCATGAATTAAAGAATTTCAAGTAGTGTACTGTCGAGTGGCAGCGTATGGTTTATTCAAGCTTGCAGCAGGAAGGGAGATAGGATATTATTTTATTTTGTCCTGTCAATTTTATTCCTCCTGCCTTGTTTGCTATGAGCGAGCTTGTAAACTTAATTGAATTAAATTAAAATAGCACATACAACTTTTTTCTCCAAACTACATATGTGTCCTTCTTACCTTGAGGCGCAGCCTGCAGAGTCTGACCCACAGAGGGCTCACTGGAAGTGCATCCGGATGATGTACAAGCCACAAGTGTGAAGCTGTAGTTTGTGTATGGCTGGAGACCTAGGAAGAACCAATGGGAAAGGAAGAACAGCTTGAGAGGGCGACTCGTTAACAGTTAAGTACTGGAAGTTACATGCAGGGTTGTAGATGTGTTCTACAAACATTTAATACTCTTCTTCAAACCACATGCTTAGTGTTCCTGGAACCCACAACCTCACACGGGCCAGGCAAGCATTCATCAATGATCTTGGCTCTCTGAAGACAAAAACTTTCTAGACGATTTTAGTGATCAAAAGTTCCAGAATGCTCATAGAAGTTTTTTTTTTAATTCACAGATTAATTAAATCCATCTTTCTTAGATCCCCTGTATGCCACTGATAATTGTCCCACTCTTCGCACCAGAACTTCCCAGATCCCAGATAGCCAACTCCCATCTTGAGAGCCCCTGGGCCCCCCTTGTCTTGACAGAAGTCCTCCCTTATATTGTGGTAGAACTTTCCTGTCACTTCCGCCCTCAGGGACGCACAAAACAAATCTAATTTCCTCTCCACACTACTCGTCCTTTAAATATTTGCAGACAGTTACCAATTCCCCCTGAGTTTTCTCTCATCTAGACTAACTACCCAAGCTCCTGGAACTGCTTCTCCTGTGGAGAGGGGCAGAAAACTTCAAAAGGAAGGTTAGATGTATCACTGTGTAGCCTCAAGCCATATCCAGTTCTTATTAACACCAGCCAACATTTCAAGAAAAAAAAAAAAACTGAGCTTCTCCCCTTTCCCCCCCCAAAAAAGGAACCAAAACCCGCTGCACTTCTTCACCATGAATGGTATTCATGGCTACCATTGCTCGCTTTACTTTTATGCATTGCTCTTGCCTTTACAGATAGATTGAAGATATTTCAATGAGGGCATAGCACTTATTTACTTCTTTTGCATTTATAAAAGAATACGGCTCAGTAATTCCCCAGTAAGACTTCAGAGGGAACAAAGAATGACTTGATCTATTTATGACAGAAGTTGTCCATGGTTATATGTCACTGCTCTGTGGCTGATGACCTTGGCCAAGTTACCTAGCTTCTCTTTGCCTTGGTCTACTGATCTGTAAAATGGGGAATCACTACAGCATGTAGCTTATATGAGAGGATGAGATGGAATGCCAGGTAGTATTTCATATGAGCAGGAGCGGCCTCAAGGCTCTGTAGCATCCAACAAGAAGTATATTGAGGCTTACAAGGTCTTTTTTCCATTCTTGAGAAAACTCAAACAAGAACAAAGTCTTCTTTAAAAAATAAATGAAAAGACTAGTGATTTGCCAACAGTAAATTAAGCTAATTGAAAGTACCTACTGGGTGGTTATTTTGTGTGTTTTCCACAAACTTCCAGCTGCATTTTTATGCATTTTATACTTTTGGTGGCATGATTCTTCCTCCAGATTTGTTTCTATGTCACCCTGTTGCTTCATGCAGATTATTGCCGATTGCTACATTTTTCTTTTTATTATTTTTTTTTACAGATTTCCACCACTCTACATAATATATCAGTCCCCTTTTATCTCCTGAAGTAATTCTCTCCTTGCACAGCCCTCTGTATATCTGATGCAGTAGGCTTCTTTTTCTTGTCTTTCTTGCTAAGGCATAATCACTGAAAGAGCTAGGACCTTGCTTTGCCTACCAGTGTATCCTAGTAGTGATGGCACACAGTAGGTCCTTGCTAAATGAATGAAGGAGTCAGCCCTTGGATTAATTTAGGACTGGAGTGCTAGTTTGGGTTCTTTGGGGAACCAGTGGTCCAAGGCAGCTGGAGTTGCTCCGCAACCAGCCTCAGGCCCTCTGTGTTTTCTTATGGACTTAGCAATAAGATGCTTGTACTTATTTGATTATAATCTTCCATTTGGTTGCTAGGGAGGATTTACATAATTTTGATATTTACCTGATTTTTAGATGAGGAATATGACTACAGATCTACGCCATTCCCAAATCACATAGGTTTGATAAAAGCTTACAGGAAAATGCCAAGATAATAAAACATAAGAACTCAGATCCAAGAACAAAAAGCCGGAGGTCACAATGGCAAGCTGGCTCAGCCTTGCAATGTCTGGAAATGGGGGTCTTAACCACTGAAACACCATTTCAGCCTGACTCACTTCCTTTCCTTGTTACAGTGCACATTCTCTGTGAATAGGGATGGCATCTCTGAATGGCTTCTGGCTTCCCTTCCAACCACAGTGTGTGCTTCATGCGTTTTGATGTTAGTTTACATTCGTTCAGAGAACAGTAAGAGTGCAAAATGGCTCCATGAACAAACATGGCTGGGGTAAGGGCCATGAGATATGATGTCTGTCACAAGTATGATCCCACCAAACAGGCCTTTCCTTATGGCTCCACAGGCTTTTCTGCCCACAACAACTACTTTGCTCTTTTGGATATTCTTGCTTTGTGGAGTGTTTGTTAAGTAATAATGAAATCAATGTAATTTATGACTGTTGAAGTTTTCTATATTTTTTTTAAAATTTGAGATGTAAACATGGAAGGCAAAAGATGAAACACACAGGGCTGGAAGGACGGGGAAAAGTTGGGAATACTGCTGCTCTCCTAGTTTGACTCCTAGCACCCGCGGCAGACAGCTCACAGTAGCCTGTACCTCCAGCCCCAGGGGGATCTGATGTCAGTTGGCTCATTGAGCACCTGCATGCACAAACATACAGAGATACCCGGTAAAAACAAGATAAATCCCTTTTTTAAGAAAAGAGTAATTTGTAGGCAGTTTATCTTCAAGAGTGTTTTCTAGAAATTCTGGAAAAATGATAGTCCTGCTTCTCTTTGTCCTCTTGTGTTCTGACTTATCTGGCTTCTGATGAGCAGCAGGTGCTAAAGACAATTTTAGAAAAGATTTTAAGGGGGAACAAACAAGCGCTGTCAAAGAGGTATGCAGATTTGATGAGATGAGCAGGGTATTTGGAACACAGAGGTTAGGAAGAAAATTCATGGCTATTAAAAAAAGAAACTGTCATTTATTTCTGATACAGCAAGTCCACAAAATGACTCCATGAATCAACATTATTAATAAATGCTGCTGAAAAACTGGGGCATTTGGAGTATTGAAACTTGACTCTGATTTCTTACCCTGGAGACAAACCAAATTACAAATGGACTGTCCTCATTGGCTTTCTGTTGCTGTGATGATCAAAAATTACTTAGGAAGGAAAAAGTTTATTACATTTAACAGGTTAGAGTCCTCATCAAGAAACACCTAGGAGGGAACTCAAGCAGGAACCTGGAGACAGGAACTGAAGCAGGGACCACGGAGGATGCTGCTTTCTTGATTGCTCTCTGCAGCTTACTCTGCTACCTTTCTTACACAGCCCAGGGACAACCTGCCCAGAGATGGCTCCATCCACAGAGATGGCTCCGCCCACAGAGATGGCTCCACCCACAGAACACCTCCAACACCTCCATCCATCAGCAATCAACACAAAGCTCCAGAGACATGAACACGGCCAATCTGGCAGAGGCAATTCCTCAATTGAGAGTCCCCCACCTTGGTATGTCTAAGCTTGTGTTGAGTTGACAAAAACTATGACATGGATCAAAGACCCAAACTCAGAAGCTCCTGGAAGAAAACACAGGTGGACACTTCAGGATGTGTAGATGGTGATGCATTGACTGTAATCCCAACGTGCAGATGCAATCCCAACGTGCAGGAAAGCAAAGCAGCAGTGGACAGATGGAGACTCATGCCTCGTCCGACTGAAAGGCTTCAGCGCAGCACAGACAACAATCATCAACATGAAGAGACAACATGGAATGGGAGAAAATGCCTGCTAACCATTCATCTGCGAAAGCTTTACTACCTAGAACGTAGGTATGAGGAACTAAGAACCACCAATGGAAACTAAGCGATCCAATTAAACTGTGCAAATGATTTAAGAGGAAACAATTCCCAAGAAATGCATGTGGCCAACTGAAAAAAACTATTCTGTATCATTACCCATCATGGAAACACAAATCAAAACTACAGTTAGATCCTAACACTCTAGTCAGAATAGGTACTAAAATTTTTTTTTCTAATACAATGGAATGTTACTCAACCATGAAGAAGAATAAATTCTGCTATTTGAAGCCAAACAAATAGAATGAGAAAACATAGTGTTTTGTGAAATAAGGCAGGTTTAGGAATACTACAGTTCACTTAACAGTTGCCCTGACTATAGAACAATCATTATTTGAAGTCTGAAGGTAGTGGAAGTGGGTAAAAGAAGGTTGTTATCAGTGCACACTATAGGCAAGGACTGAAACAGCACATTAAGCACATTATATAAATCATTACATATTAAATTAAAACAAAATAAAATAACAATACTTATAGTACTAATATCTGGTACACATTTGTGATATTTGCTGGGTTTCAAGGTTTAAAGCAAAGCAATTGAACAATTTGCAGACAAGAGTCCCATGGTGAATGAAGGACTGACTGAAGGACCAGAAAAGTTGGGGTGGATGTCAGGACCACAGGCGAAGCCACAGAGGATAGTAGTCTAGGTCTATCTAATTGCTGGGCAAGTAAAAAAAAAGTTAGATCTTAGACAATGACTTCTGCATTAACTTCAAGGATTTCTTTTCTCCCTACATGGAGTTTTGAAAAGGAGCTGAGCTCAGAAATAAAGAAATTCAGCATCTTGAAAATGTGATGTGTATCCTGAAATGAGCCATGCCTAAAGTCAGTGTGCAAAGTTTCACTTTCATGAGCCAGTAAATGTCCACTTGTTAAGTGTATTTTTGAGAGAGTGAAACATACTACTAGTTTAAAAAATAACCAGTGATATTTATCTACGTACAGGACACGTTATATGTGACACCACATATGTTACACATGGGTGCTACAGGAGATATCGTTCCCTCCTCCTGTGTAATAGGTCTTTATGCAAGGCAGAGTTGGGAACTTACGAGAGATTTAACAACATGGATAATCCATTATATGTATGAAGAGTTTTACCCTGAATATTCCCCACATGGGAGTTGTTGTTCTTGCTTCATAGATAACAAAGCTGAAACTCAGAGAACAGAGTAGAGGAAATGGTCAGATTAGAGCCAGGGCAAACTTAAGCTCCATTACTAAGTCAATGTTCTTGCATCACAGAAAGCCTGCAGCTAGCAGAATTCAAGTCCACCAGAGATGGTCTTTCCCTCTGCTGATTAAACATTACCACAAAGACAGAATTGGTAGGAAACATTACAACAGATCCTTTAGAAGTATTTTGGTCGATAACACTAGTTGCATGCATTTTAGCTGCTCTCAAATGAAAGAAATATGTTGACTAAGTGGACTCCATATAGAAAGAAGAAACAGAACTCGGTATTGTTTCCAGTAGTCTCTCTGCTTTTACTTCTCTTTGGATTGACCTCCACTCCAGAAATAAACTTTAGAGGGATTGCAATTATAATCAAGGAATTTGTTATCAAATTACATGACTAATACCTGTAGAAATTGGTGATGGTGCTTGCTGTCAAGCCTAATGATTCGAGTTTGATTGTCAGGACCTACATGATGGAGGGAGAGAACTAACTCCTAAGGGTTGTCCTCTCATTCCCATATACATGTTAAGCCATGTGCATGCCCACATACTTAAATATGTGCCACATACATGCCACACAGTCATAAATATATACAATAAAATTTTATATATGTATATATATATACACACACACATATATAACATATATACATTATACATATGCATTATACATTTATAAATGACATAACTAAAATACTAGTGTTTATTAAGCATACTCCTTTCTGTGACTTCCATGAGTGTTGACAGAATCAGGGCCCCTTCAATGCCCAGTATGTCTGCTAATGTCTGCTCATAATCAGAGAGGTGGAGGAAGCTGTATAGGATCACAGGCGTCAATTGGAAAGGGTGAGTTTAGTATTGCAACTTAAACAGTTGGATTGAATAAGGTGTATCGAAGTGGTTGAGTCAGACACCCTAGTCCTGTAAGGAGATGACGACTTAGGTAGCTCAAAGCCCAGAGAAAGCTCCAAGAATACAAAACACCCAAGTTGAGATGGTCTCAATCTTATGAGAAGTTATGTGCAGAGGCAGGAGAGCATGGCTGTTAGACACTCGGAGACTCCTGTTAAGACCATCTGGGTTCTTAGAGTTACCAACCTATTAAGCTTGGCCAGAGTTGGGGTGTGTGCCATCCAGGTACCTCAATTTTCACACATGAAGCTGCAGTTGTGATGGGTTAACTGCTAAGTTTAGCTACAGGTGAAGTCAAAGAAAGACACGATCTAAATGCCTCATCCTTAATAAGTTTCAGATCCTGTACAATTTTTTTGTACAATTAAGAGAACTGTTTTAAATAGTCTGTAACGAGGTATAGGCTGCCATCAGGCACAGGTGATTTACATGTACTCAGTGACCTTTCCTATCAATGACTCAGTAGAACTCAATAAAATCTACACATTTCAATAGGATTTGCTGTCATTTTAAGTGAGCGCCTATTGGTAGTCCTTAAACAGAGATATATATGTGAAATATTAGCAACAGGCAGTGAAAAGGGCACACCAATTGAAAACTACTCATGAATTGATCAGGATGAGAAGAGGGAAATAAAGAGACGTCTCAAAGGAACCATTCTGACTGTAACTTAATCCTGAAGTCGAAGAGAAGAGGGAGAAAAGAAAACATCATTCAAGTACCCAATATTGAATGAGAAGAGTAGAAAATAGCATTGCAGAGCAGAGAAAGGCAGGCACAGGGAGACAAAGCAGGCATTTAACAGCTCAGAATAGCAGAGATGACTGGGGCGAACAATTCTGTGAATTTCCCTACAGGGAATCATGTTCTCTTTGAAAGGAAAGGGGCATCGTATAACCAAACTCATTATAATCACACTTCCAACTAACATTACTTTCAAGTGTAATATGCGTCAAAAAGGGACTGGAAAAACCCACTGATGGTTCATAAAAATATGATTTGGCAAAGAAAACCTATGTCGATGTCAGTTACATTTGTGATACACTCTAGAACGAACAGCTGGCTTCTGGTGTTTAATTTCCAGATACACTGTCAGGAAAAGGCATTTGATCCATTATGACTTCAGATAGAGAGTACTACCCTAAAGCATCCAACCAATAATACTGTGATGCTATCTGTTATTTTCTAAGGAATTCCCAAATAGCCCCAGGCGGTGTGTCATTCTAAAGGTTCATCCATGGTGACCAGATGAGTTTGGAGGAGTTTTGGTGTAGACTGGCTCCTGATAACAATGTTGTCCACATAATTAAAAAAAATTTTGGTTTGTCATGGTGGCTCACACTTTTAATTCCAGCACTAGGAGGTAGAAATAGATCTCTCTGAGTTTGAGGCCAGCTTGGTCTACATAGCCAGTTCCTGGCCAGTTAGGGCTACATGAAAAGACTGTCTCAATCAAAACAAAACAAAAAGACCAAACAAGAACAGACAGAACTTGAAGAAAGAATTTGGCAAGTTCATACAACACTGAAATGGTGTTTAAGGAGACATTAATGTTTACTCTGACATAAACATTGCTTATTGTATACATTCGTCGGAAGACCACAGTATGTATAGTTGGTTTATTTCTCTTTGGTGGTACTGGGGATTAGACCCAGGGGTTCTAGCATGGCACTCAAGGCTCTACAAGTCAGCTATAGTCCCAGATCTCTGTTTACTTTATTTATTGAGATAGACTCTCAATATATAATGTTTTGATATGTTCAGACATACAAAAATGGATAACACAGAGAGTAAGGGCTAAGAGACAAAACAGAATGAATTAGTGATTGCTTAGGTGGTGGACCTTCTACCTGGGATTTAGGGAGAAGTACTGTATTCCTTAGAAGCCAACATCTAGACAGTCCTTGACTATGGTTCTTTGGATTTAATACGACAGCCCCAGCAGGCTTAAAAGAAGGGACACTTTATGGTTGAAGCACATTATTTCTTTAAGCAGGTACCAAGTAAGTTTTCCTCAACTTTGGAACAATGGGAATAAGTCAGTCTTCATGTTTATTTTCACAGGTCCAATACTCACTGGCCAGTGGCTACACAGTTATTATTCCTAGGGGAAATACAACTGTGGCACTACACATGGCCACAGGGCAGGAGGGCTGCTGGTGGCTAGGACACAGTCACTGCCCTAATTTTCTTTGTCTCTGTGTCAGTACAATAAGGCTGCCTGTGAGTCTGCATCGCTAGATATCAGGGTGACTTTGAGATGTGAGGTGGACTTGCTCAGAGCCTAAAGCTTCCAAGCCTGCCATTTCATCTACTCTTTTGCTCTGTCTTAAAATTCTTGGTAATTTTTGAACAAGGAGATTTGTGTTTTCACGTTGTAATGGACCTTGGAGATTATCTAACCTCCCTGTAACAGTTAGCTACCTGGCTTTTCTCCACTTCTATTTCAGGAATGAGAAAGGAAGGATAGAAAGAAAGAAATCTCCACCGCCCTTTTAGGAAGCCTTGATAGAGAGGAAGAGAGAAAGGAAGAAATATTCACAGCCCTTTTTGGCTGTCTGAAGCTTGGAGAGCAGGAGCTGATAGTGAGCTGGACCACATTTCAGTTCAAAATCTTTGAACTCAGTTTCTCCGACTGATGTTCCTCTAAGCTCTAACCAACCAACCAACAAACCAACCCATCAATGACCAACCAACCCAGGCTCTTGGGGTTCCAACCCTTATATACTCTAAGCAAAAGTTCCTAGAATTCCAATTGGCTTGCAATCCTAAGGACAAGCTATACTGCACATAACCAAATTACAGCCACCAGCAACCAGCAGGCCAAATCAAACTCACTATCATTCACCACACCTGAGATAGGAACAAAAACACAGTCTAAACGCCATTTTGCATATTTAAAGAAACCAAAACTCCTTCAAACATTACACCTCCTCTTCCTTAGAGTTAGATGCACCTGACAGTGGGACTTTTATTTACAAAACAGATACAAGCCTTTTATGTGTTGTAGTTTTCTATTCATTGTTTACTTATTCAAGAAACATTTTTGGGGGCTGTGGGTATAGCTCTTGAGTACTTGCTTGGTATGGTGGGATACAACTGTAACCCCAGCACTGGAGAGGTGGGACAGGAGGATCAGAAATCCAAGGTCACCCTTGGTTATGTAGCAATTTTGAAGTCAGCTTGGGATACATACATGAGAACAGGCCTCTCTTTATCTATCTATCTATCTATCTATCTATCTATCTATCTATCTATCTATCTATTGATATATGAATTACTGTGATAGGAATACAGGACGAACAGGTAACAGGAAACTATTTTCTCTGTCCTTAAAAAGATTACCTACTAGTAATTACACCTCCCACCACCATCGTGTGTGTGTGTGTGTATCTCTGGAGATCAAAGAACAACTCTGGGTTTCAGTCCTCACCTTTTACCTTGTTTGAGGCAGGGTCTTTCATTGTTTAGTGCTGCACACAGGCTAATTGACCCTGAGTTTCCACAGATTCTCCTGTTTCTACCTCCCATCTTGCTTCAGGAGTGCTGGGTCACAGATACGTGCTACCATGTATCTGTACCATTCTGGGGATTCACACTCAGGTCCTTATGCTTTTGAGGCACTTTATCCACTGAGTCATCTCTCAGCCCAATAAAACGCTGGGAGTATAAACACCCTGACAGTACCCTCTATCACACAATGGAGCTATCTGAAGGGAAACTCTTCACAAAGATTTTTCCACATTTTGTCATACAGGATGTTCAAACAACATTTTCTCCATTTCAAAAGTGAAGTGTATAATATCGGCTTCAGCATAATGCTAATATTCTCCTTTCCATTACAAACAGAATTGTTGGGGTTTGTTTTACCTAGCACAAAGGACTTTCAATAATTTCCAAGTGGATGGGAGAAGGCAGATTGACTCTTGTTCACTATTTTAATGGCTGAGTGTGCCTTCTAACTGCAAGACAATAACGAGCAGCCTGTGAGTAATTCATTTGGCAACACTTCCCGCAGAGTTAAGAGACACACAGGCCTTATCAGACATACTGCTAAAGACACGGTTCATTCATTCATTTTCCTCAAAGGACTCAGTCACTGAGGTAATTCTTGTACCCTCTCCTCTATCCCTAAGACACAAGCTGGATGGATATAATGGCCATCCAAATGTTGTGAGTAGGACAGACAGTGGATGAATTTAGTCATAAATGATCTGGAAGGCCTCTATTGACAGGCTACCACGTGCTGTTTGCATTAGTGAATATGAGCTGAGGGGAGTTGCTGCCTCCCGGGTCCCTGGGGCTTGGTGTGGGGAGATAGCAGCCAGTGCTCCGGCTTACTCAAAGCATTGATAACACCTCTAAATAATTAACTGAGGACTTCCTGTCTTCAATTACTTAATGCTTTTTCTAAAAAAAAAAAAAACATCTTGAGAGGATTATAAGCAATTTATGGGTTTTGCGTGATGAGGGCCTTTGCCGCTATTCCCACAAAGCATTTACAGGATCATGTTTCTGAGGCTTCGAGGTAATTAAAAGTAAGCATGGAGACAACCCGGCTGTGGCAAGATGCTGGCAGTCCCTCCTGCATCCCCAGGACCGCCATCCTTCGGGCTCTAGGAAGGCTAGCACTACAACTTCATCAGGGCTCTGCTGCTTAGGGAATACCAGGGTTTGGAAATGAAGACAAATCTAAACATTATTTCAGGCATCCTAGGCACCATCAGCAAACACCCAAGACAGTCTGGGAAGCAAATTCCATTGTCCTCCCTCGTGGTATGAACTCAGTAAAACACCCATTACATCCCAAAGGCTTCTGTCCTGCATTGGTCAGTCACTGACCATGGATCTGCTGTTCCCTGCAGAGAAAGCACATCACACTGTGGAGATCCTGGGTTTAGAGATCTCCATGCCTAGCGCCACCCCTGTCCCATGTGAACTGCATGTAGCAAGTTTTGAAGTCCCTCCTTAGGGCTCTATTGCCTAAGTGAAAGATTCCCTGGCTGCACTAAAGACAGATGGATGAAACAAATGACTCTGGAGACTATCATGGCAACTCAAGACTGGTCAAAATGCAGAGAACCACTGACTATGGGCGCACAGTGGCATCAGATACATCTACGGCACAAGCCCTACTCTCAGCGCTGGAGAACACTGTGAAAGAGGTGACAGAAGACTGTAAGGGCCAGATGACCGGAAAGTGTGCTCCAAGATTGTGTCTCTACATATGACAGAGAATCTGTGCCCATAAAATTTGAACAATATGGTCACTTAAGCAACCTGCATGATGACAACACCAGCTGACCGCTCACTGACTTCCACGTGTGGGTGGGGGAAATCTTACAGGGCCCCATCCCTGGATGAAGAGCTGCAGGCAATTAATGGCTACTGAGAGACAGAGATCAGTCTACCTAGGGATAACCCCTGATAGGTTATCCAATCCTAAGGGGTCTCCCATAAGAACACATACATATGAGCAATAGTAAATGAATTCAGGAAGTTATATTAATATATATGTATACATATGTGTATACATATGAGTATATATACACATATATATGTATACACATATACATGTATATACACATATGTATATACATATATATGCATGTATGTTTACATATATATGTGTGTATGTGTATGTGTGTGTATACAGATACATGTAGGGGCAGAGTGAGATACAAATGATTTAAGTATTGTACCCACATAGGAAAATCTCAAAAAATAATAAAAGAAACACAAAAACTGACTTCTAAAGGATTATTTTCACTTTATTTTTGTAAAAGTTTAACTTTTATAGAAGACTTAAAAATATCGATTCTAATGCGAGGACTTCTGGCACCAGTGTGTGTATACATCCCTCTTTGACATGAAAATATTGATTAAGAATGACAATGAGAGGAAGAATCAGTGGAGCAAAGGGACTTGAAGAAAAAAACTTTGCAATTACTTTATAATTAATGAGGCCATCCATCCTGTGGGTTTGTACATTATAATTGAATTTGGTTTGCTGACGTCTCAAAGCTGCTCTCTGATGCAAACCAGTCCAGTGAGCAACAATTCAATGCCAGGCTCCCGGAGAAGATAGATATGACTGGACCACAATTCTTCAGCTCTGTCTCTCAGTTTATTGTGAAACCAGTATGAACTGGTGCAAGGCTTTAAGTGGCTTTAGCTGACTTCTAGAATTTTAATTCCCAAGCAATTATAACACTATTGTCAGCCCATGTCCTCTACATTTGTCAGCCCTGCACCCTGTGCTGGTCTGGTACCATTATCCTTTTACTTGAGAGCCTTTGCTGTTACCAAAGCATCTTGGACACCATAGTGCTCATCAGCCGATTTATTAATTTTTGTTTATAAGGAGTGTATGTGTGTGTTTTGTGTTTGCCTGTAGAGGTCAGAGGTCAACGTCTGTAACATCAAGTAAGTGTCTTACTTGAGTGCTCTCCACTTTATTTTCTGAGACAGAGTCTCTCACTGAACCAGGTGTTGGCTGATTTGGCTAGACTGGCTGGTCAATGAGGAACCCTCTCACCTCCACCCCGACCCCTGTAGTGCTGGGATTACAGATATGTGCCACCTCAGCAACTGGCTATTTTCTTTTTCATGTAAACAGCCTCTGAGCCATCTCCCCAGCCTTCACAATCTTATTTTAAAAAGTTTTATGTATTACCAAGACCATAAACAATGGATAGCTGTAGGTACACGAGTGTGCTTGCTTGTGCACACACACACACACACACACACACACACACACACACACTATTCTGATTCCTTTACAGATGGAGCTATTAAATGCTGTGGATACCCTGAGTGGGTGAGTTTTCTTCATCTTTTAAGGTGGATGCTACAAATTTCCTTCACTCACAGAGATGTGGTGAGAAGCAAATGAATCAGAATGCAACTATTCTTTCAGATGATAAAGCCAGAAATAGAGGTGAGGTTCTATTACATGAAAGTGTACACTTGGAGTGAGTAAGATATGAGAAACCAGCTTGATCCTTTGAACTGAAGAAAGCTTTCCTTATCCATGCTGTAGGGTGTGCAGGTGTGTAAGCACAAACTGTGCATCTTCCTGGGACTTGTGGGACTTGGGGGAAAAACGCTGGCAGTCCTGTCAATCAAAGCTTGCTTAGATGGCAGAAAATCATGGATCTTAGGAACAAAGTACCATGGAGTTACTTATCCACCCGTACAGCATTGACTCCTGAAAAGCCAGGCACATCTTTCTAGACATTTCTGTGCTTTCAAGTTTTGTTATCTGTGTGACTAACACCCTTTGAGGGCACAGAGCCCAGTGGCAGGAGATTCATTGCTTTGGGAAGTTTTATAAAGAAGTGGAGGAATAGTGAAAGCTTATAATACCTGGGTCCCAGAATCCAAATGCCCAGGAGTGTTTGTAATGATGCAGTGAACCCCGATAATGAGCTAAATGAATTTGTCCCCCAAAGATCTTTCCCCAGTAAAACAGAGCTAAGGATCATTTCCACCCTCTTAGGTTTGAGATGAGCATTGGATTAGTGTGCCAATGTTTAGAAGGTATTTGGTATCTATTTGCTTATCTACTTCCCCCTCAATTCACTGGGCTCCTGTTGGTCTGCCAAGGAGGAGTGTGGGGACTAACAGTGTAGCACTGAACAGGCAGGTCAGGTTCCTGTTTCTGCATTTGCTAGTGAAGGAGGCAAAGGAATGACAAAACCCAAACATTAAACTACCAGGTGGCATAAAGTCCACAATTAACATAAAACAAGGTGATAAGAAGACTGAAGAAAGCCAGAAAACACATTTTTTTTTCCTCTTCAAAAGAAACATTCAAACTACACATGTTAATTATTATTACGATCACCATGAGGGCTGACCTAACACTGCTAATGCACTGCACTATTGTAATGATGATGACAATGCTACACACGAAACAATACAATCACTATTAATTAACAGAAATAATAATGGCAAGGCATCCCAAGCAGTCAAGTGTCAACGAGGGAGTATTAGCCATTCACTTTGGAGTGCACTGTAGCCTCTACATGGTTTTCTTCTACCTTCAATCCTTTCTTGGCCGTGCTAGCCCCATTATCTTTGAATATAACCCTGGGGAATGAAAATGCACCGTACTGTTTGTTTGGGGAAAAAAAAAAAAGTTAATACTGACACAAGCCCCCTCTCCACACACTGCGTATCAAAGCCAAATATAAATTATTTCTGAAGTTCTCTGCTGCCGTGGCTTATTGCTGCCAGTGTGGGCTCTTCGATTAGCATGGATAAGTGGGACCTGACCATATGTCAAGAGAATGTGTCCTTTCAAAGTGACCTCATATATCAAACACACACCCCTGGGAGGCTCCCCCCAACTCCACTGCAATGACAACCTCCTCCAGAAGATTTCCCGTTTTGTCACCTGTGACCGTATGCTGCCTCCTGTCACTTGTGTCAGGGTAGATGAGTCCTCTCCCATCCAGCCAGAGCTGGTACTCTTTAATGACATCTTTCGTTTTCTCAGGGACACTCCAGCTGAGGTGCAGTGTCTCTGCGCTCTGGGCTGTGATGTTCGGTGGTGAGACACTCCCCGGGATTCCTCGGGTGGTAGCAGCGATTACCTGCGGGCATGGAAATTAAACAGCAATTTATTGTCATTGTCCACTACGAGTTCTGATCAATGAAAATGTCGCTTTTGTTTTAGAGCCTTGCTGTCTGGCGTGGCATATCATTAGTAGAGGCTAGGAGAAGCAGTTCCCTCTTTTTTTTTCATTCTTCCTCTCTTGTCCTATTTAAACAATGAAATCTGACCTTGAATACATTACGTTAAGTCTCCCAACTACTATTTATCACAACAGGTTCGACAACAATTTTGAAGGCAGAGTGCTGCCCTCGGTTTAAACAAGTGCAAACCGCCTGGCAGACTGTCTTCCTGGAGAACTCTCTTCCATATGGCCCATCAGTGTCTTTGCATTTTAACAGCCTGATTTTGTAAAGTTAAGCATCAGTAAATATGGAGCAAAAGCTACGTCTGAACTTGCTTGCACAGAGCATGCCTTGAGCAGCATAATGGGCAAGATTTCCCTGTATTCTTCCCAAGATGACTATATACTATCTGTGCCAGTGTTCTAGAAAAAGAGCCAAGTAAGAACTTAGAAAAGTCAGCCAGTTCCTGAGTCAATGGTATCAAGATACAGTTCTGGATAAAAACCAGTTGTCAGGAATGCGTCTTTCCCACGGGATAAGCCTGATTTTATGTTTTAACCAATTGTTCTGGTATCTGGTAGGCCCAGGGCCTGTTTCACTCAAAACATTGTTCAAGGACCATTCAGACCATAACTCTTGATTGGGCCAATCAGCTGCCATCTGTCAGTATGATAGTGAGCTCGGTTACCACTGAGCTCTGTTGACAAAACAGAGTAACCAACAGTACTGTGGCTGATGGGTCTGAGTTAGCGTGTTGTGTGATTCAAGTGTGTGCGGACCCCTCTCTTCTGAAGTTTAACCGTATGAAGAGCATCTGAGCCATTCTGTCTGTTGAGGTGTTTCCCTGACGGTTTTCCACAAAGTTGGCTCCTGTGAAATGGCACTTGATTAATTTTCCTCCTAAATTCTCTGTTTCCTTTCAGTCTCTTTTGAAGGGTTTTCTCTCTTCACCCGAGAGCAGTCTCCATCACTCGTCTCTAGTGGTTTTCTGATTTTGTTTCTCTTTAGTGCAGTGATTCTTTCAATGTTTTCAGTCTCTCAAATGCTGCGGACCTTGGAAACAGTTCCTCATGTTGTGGGGACCCCCAAACAATAAAATCATTTTCATTACTACTTCATAACTGTAATTTTGCTGCTACTATGAATCGCAATGTAAATATCTGATATGCAGATGGTCTTAGGCGACCCCCGTGAAAAGGTTATTTTACCACCAAAGGGGTTGCGACCCACAGGCTGAGAACCGCTGCTCTAGTGCCTTTCATGATCACATCTAAACCCATTGCTTTAACTTCTCACTTAGATCCTTTTAGCAAGCCCGTTTCCTGGTCTAGCATCCAACTAGACATTTTTTTTTTCACTTAAAATGACAAATGATATCTGCTATCTGTTCCTTCTCTTTACATAGTTCTGAGTCACTTGAAGATAAGCCTACTAACATTTTTGTTTCTGCTTGCACAACACCCACAAAGAGCTGAAGCCACACACCCTAAAAATGCACATAAATAACACGTCCCTTTCTTCTTCTCTGAGAGTCCAACCTTCTGACACTGTGTCCCAACACTGTCATCTACAGAGTTTGTGTTTGAGAACCACAGACTCAAATTGCAAAAAAAAATTGCCCCAAAATTCATAATGTTGTTTTTTGCTCATTTTTGTTGTTTTTTGTTTTGTTTTTCGAGACAGGGTTTCTCTGTTGTAACTCTGGCTGTCCTGGATTTCATTCTATGGACCAGGCTGGCCTCAAACTCACAGAGATCTGCCTGCATCTGCCTCCTAAGTGCTGGGATTAAAGATGTGAGCCACCACCACCCAGCTCATAATGTTTTAAGTAGTTTGTAGTTTAATGTTGGGGCTTAGTCATACCAAGCCCAGGGGTGTATACCATCATGGGCTGCAGTTTGGACACACCTATTATTTCTGGTCAGAGCTGACATCAGATTTTGCAGACTCGAACACCTGCACTCTGTTGCAACTTTGTCATTTTCTTTGGACAGGATATTTTGCAGCTCAGGCTGGCCTCAAACTTACTGTAGTTGAAAATGGCCTTAAGTCCTGACTCTCCTGCTTCCATATCAGAATGCTGAGATCGCAGTAGGCTCCTGGTTTACACGGTCCTGGGGACTGAACTCAGCGCTTTGTAAATGCTGGGCAAGCACTCTGCCATCTGAGCTATACCCAGCCACTCATTCTGAACCCAGGTGCCAGAATTGAAGCCTTTATTATTCCTTACCCCACCTGCTGATGAAGTGTTGGAGTCACATATGTGCATGGCAGGCTCATCCATGTCTGTTTTGGGTGGGCAAATTTTGATGACATGACATTGAGGTGCAAGTTATCAACTGATGAGTAATTCCAGACATTTTTATAGCTTTGCAGAATACTACTGTTTTATTCCATTGTATGCCGCTAGTACAGAGTACCTATGACTGAGAAGCATCTGTAGAGAAGAGCTTTCTTTTTCTGCTCCAGCATTCTGGCTCCTGAGAAGGGCAGGACTGGACGGCCCCACAGGGAGTGGGGCGTGCTGGGAAGTAGAAGGCACATGGGATTGCGTAAAAGCAACAGAATGTGGTGAGTGGCCTCAGAATAACCCGTGCTACTGTGCCTCGTCTGGCCTTGTGAGTGTGACAATACACGCTTTCATCTGAGCAAGGAGACATCTGTCCCTGTGCTGGGGGTCCCTTGTGCCTAAGCACCTCTTAAAAGTGCCATTACTACCCAATGGCTTCTTTCAAAATTGGGATTTTTTTTTTCTCCAAACTTTCTTCCAGTGCCAGATAATCTCCATGAGCTTAGACTATAAAGACCTGGCACTAATATTAACATTTATTGAGCACGAAATTTTTTTTTTTTGACGCCAATCCTCATTGTGAGAATGGCTGGGGAAATATCACAACAAAACACAGCAACTACCCAGAAATAATGGGAGAGGGATATGGAGGACTCATTGATATTGGCTTAAGAGTTTACTGCTCTTAATAAAATTCTGATATATGGCTAAGCTTTTGTGACAGAATCTCTCCTTTCAGATGTAAGCATCAACACCCAGGGAAGGAAACACACAAATACTCTCCTCACTGCCACTTTGAGGGAGACATAGTCATCTGACTTTGGAAAAAAAAAAAAACACACCCAGATGTCCACGCAACCTTCACCCTGGACCCTTCTTCCCACAGTTAGTTCCTCATAGTTAGGCAAGTTCCTCTCACCTTGCTACTGACTGCACAGCCAGCAGCTGTGCAAGCCTTCAGCTGGTACGAGTATTCCTGGAATGGCTGAATCCCCTCAGTGTCGGTGAAACTCAGCAACGTTCCCCGGAAGCGCTCCCTCCCATCCCGGAGAAGGATGTAGTGAATGATAGGACCTGGAAGGTAGAAAGGGGCTGTTTGTGCGTCGTGTCATTTCAACTACTTTTAAACATGTGTGTCTCAGAACTGTTTTGATTTATTTATATATTTATGTACATGCCTGTGTGCATGTATGTATTGTGGCATTTAAAAATGTAACATATTTCTATGTTCAAGTTGATCTCAGTTATACTGGGGAGGGGGGCTGGAGATGGATTCAGGACAGTAATTTGTTCATTTCTGTTCATGATTAAAAGGATTTTCTTTAAACCATATGACAATTTTGACTATACTCTGGTTATTTGAAGGTGACTTTGGTCTATGTTAGGACTTGGAACTCTGAGTGGTTGTTATTAGTACTATTATTTATTTTGGGTTAAAAGGATGAGCCTTGAGCTGACACAGGGCATTTCCTTTTGTCAGTAAACATTTCCCACTGAATAGATGCATGCCAATGTAGTACATTCATTCCCATATTGTAGGAATTTATAAAATTAGGCAATTCTATTAAGCTACCATTTGGCTGAAGGGGCCTCTTCCAGTTTAAGAAAACAGCATCTTCATGATTGCCAGTTCTGGCCCATCTAGGGGCTCTGACTCCTTGAGGCACATCTTCTTTTGTGCTGGCTCTAACAGACTGACTGAATCCTTGACCACAGCTGTTCCATGCAGAAACCCTGTATTCGTATATGGTACTGGGTTCAAGGTCTGTATCTGCAAAGACAAGAAGCAGATTCTGAGCAATCATATTAAAAATTAAAGTCAAAGTCATTTTGAAATTTCTCTATGTGTGTGCATATATGTGTGTGTGCACATGTGCACATGTGTTGTGGTACCTGCAGAGGCCAGAAGATGGCACTGGATCCGCTGGACCTGGAGTTAAAGGCAGCTGTGAACCTCCCATACTACAAGAGCAGTACAGACTGTTAATATGTGAACCATGTCTTTAACCCTCTAAAATCAAGATCTCTAAACATTTAAAACAAACGCTTATTATTCTTACCCCTTTGTACAGAAATAAAATCTAATCTCTTTATCTTATAAATCATAAAAACAATCTAAGTGTTTAATAGATGTGGAGATGGGAGCCTCACAGCAAGGAATTTGTCATTTCTGAATAGAGAAATGTTTAAAAAGAAACAGCTGAGGGGCTGGAGTGAGGGCAGACTGTAAAGAGCTTGCCATGTAAGCATATGGACCTGAGCTCCATACCCAGGATCCACGGTAAAGGCTAGGCTCAGCAGTGCTACAATCCCAGCACCGGAGAGCAGGGAAGAGACAGGCAGATCCAAGAGCACTGGCTGGCTAGTGTAACTCAACCAGTGACAGAACCTATCTCAAAAAAGAAGATGGATAATAGATGAAGATAAACAACATGATGAAGATAAGCAACATTGTCCTCTGACTTCCAGATGTACGTACGTGTACATACACACACACACACACACACACACACACACACACACACACACACACTGATGAATCCAGGCAATTAATGGCTGCTAGGAGAGGGTCATCCATTATAGGTCATCCTTATAGGTTTATAATTTTCATAAACAAGTAAAGTTCGCAGTTAAGACAGGAGAATCATAGTTCAAGGGTCAGCTGGGTCTATGCAGCAAGTTGAAGGACAGCCTTGGAAATTTAGTAAGACCCTGTTTTAAAGCAAATAAATAGAAGCAAGCTGTGGATGCAGCTCTGTGAGTGCTTGTGAAGACTGGGTGAGTCGTTGGGTTCTACCACAACACTGCCACACATGAAAGTTTGTTTCTCATGTTCAATTTATAGCATTTTCTGGCAGCCAAAGCAATCTGGAGCGTAGGTTTTAAAAGCCCTTATAGTGTTATGTCAGTAGCACATCATTCATTTTGGAAGGAGGCTCCTGCAAGTATGTTTTGAGAGCCCTTCAAAATCTTGACTTGATTGCAGGTGGCAGATACAAGCAGGGAACTCCCTGGGATTGAAACCTAATCATTTAAGAATGAGGGTCCACGGGTATGATATTTAACTGACAGCAAGAGACTGGAAGGCTGGGCAAACTGTGGTCTGTCTTGAAGCTTTCTCTGTTGTTATTTTATTTATTTCATTTATTAGTTTTGTTTATGTGTAGTATGCTTAATCCCAACAAGCAAAGGCAAAGACACATTATTTATCAGACCATTTCAACCAAGGCAAAAAATGGGATGAGTGTCCAGAGCAACTGCCGTGCAGTAGAGGGGTGGTCTCTGTAAGCCAGATGCTGTAGAAGGGGCTCATGCAGACCCGGGAATTCTGCAAAAAGATTCTGACCTTGGACTTGAGCAGATGATAAAGGGCTATGGAAGGGGGAAGCAACACTTGAGGGAGGTGCCTAGTACCCCCAAGGAAGCTCCCCATAGGCTTCCACATGAAGCTTCAGATCTCATCCTTCAGAAGGTACCATGTGTGGACTTGTCTGCTTCCCACAACAAGCTCCTTTTACAGATCTGGCCCCCAGTTCCTTCCCTTCCTATGCTCACACTAGATAATGCCTTGGGGGTGACCAGGAAGGTGTTGGACTACCTAGCACAGCACTGGGAGTAAATATTCATCAGCCCAGTTATCTCTGCTCCTCGGTTCTCTCTGTAAGCTTTCGTGTCTCGTCTTAGCAACAGTGATGGTTCATGTTGCATATAGCACTGCTTTGTTTATTTAACAAGAGTGTGAGTGAGTTATGTAACTTAATGGACTCTCTGGCTCTTCATGTGCCACATACATCTTTTTGTCCCAAAACAAGCAATTCTGTAAGGACTTTACTAATCATTCAAATAGTAAAAATGTCATAAAGAGCAGAACTATTTAGACGTAACCTTCAACTCTATAGAGCTTCTCACCCAGCTCAGCCAGTGCTAAGTACTAAGTATCACTACTTTATACTAATCCAGAAGGGAAAATGTGCTTAGAAGTTGATATCTCAGTGGCTGTGAAGGTTATTGTTTTGAGGATGACTGGCCATCTTGGGGACAGTCCCACGCTGTGTGTCTCCCTTTCTCAGAACAATGCTCTTAGGTCTCATGAGCAGCCTGCCAGGCTTCGTCATCCTTCCTGTCTGTAAGCACAGTAGCATCCATTCACAGCCCTCGCTGGGGGCTGCCATATAACTTTTGAGATGAAATTAATTGCCAACCGATGGAATATACCAGAAAGGCACACAGAGCTTATTTATTTCTTGTTCCTCATTCTCTTTTGACTTAGTTTAAAATAGAATACATCCCTGCAGAAGGATAGACTTCAAAAATTCAACTAACTTTGAATGCATCCAGATTATGTCATTGATTACCATGCAACAAGTTGGCCCAAAAGAACGATGGAATTGATTGACATTGGTTGACATGAGGGAGACAGTCAGAGAGAGAAACAGAGTCTTACTAGGCCTACTCAGCCACAGGCAGAGGGCTCAGCATCTGATACCTGTGAAGGAGCTTGTGCTTGCATCTCCCGAATGAACTACCTCTTCTGCTGAAGAACATAGTCCTTCCGTTGCCACCTTCCCCATGAGACTGAGAGGTCCTCTCATCACAGCGCAGATGTGAGTGGTGGCATTGAAGTCACACTGGCCACAGTGCGCTGTGGCTTCCATGTAGGCTGGGCAGGTAGTTGCACATATTCTGGTTTCCTGGGAGGGGGAGTGGGAGGGAGGTAAGAGGGTTTGAGAACTGTTTTAGCCACGTAGAGTGCATTTTTGTATCACTTAAATGAAGTTTTCTACTTGTGATTTTTGAGCATCTTAGAACACACAAAATGGTTTGCATACCATAAAGAGCAGAGACTGAAAAAGCTTTAGGTTTGGACGACAAACTCGGTTTTGTGTCTTTCTAGCTTTGGGAACTTGGGTGTCACATACTCTCAAAGCCTCATCTGCATGAGTGCATGAAATGGAAACTCAATTCATCAGGGAGTTTTGGTCTGGGAATCAAATGAGCTAACACCTGAAGTGCCTCATGCTCGGGGCAAACATGACTAATAGGAACTATAGTCTTTATTGTGAACTTTGACATTTTCATATGGTTTTGGGGAGAAAATATAGTATGGGGTTTCTGAGAATCTGCACTTCTATGCTATAAGAACAATTGGCATGAGGGCCAGTAAGATGGTTCAGTGCAAAAAGACTCCCAATGCGTCCCACATGGTAGAAGGAGAGAACCAACTCCATAAAGTTGTCCTCTGACTTCTGCACATTCCCTAAGATTCTCCATGGCACAAAGGTGTACTTGACCCCAAGACACAAATAAATATCATGGAAAATTTTAAAGACAAGTTAGACCCACAATACCTAGCATTAGAAGAGCTGAGCATGGCATATTGTTATTATAATTGTTTACACTTGTAAATCTTTTCTCTGAAGACTCTCTAGACTCTTTACACTTACTAGTGAGTATTCTAACCTGAGTAAATTAAATTCTTAATCATTTTAAATTATAGACCCTATGAAGAAGATAATAGTCATATAAGACACAGATCCTTGTTGCATTCCCCTCTGTAAGTAATAAATGGGCTTTAAATGTTTCTCATCTTAAAATCTGACCATTTGTCCTCTCTCTGTCATGAAAGGTGAAATTATTTTTCCCAAGTTCATAAAATAACATTTCTTCAGAAAAGCATGGTGGGAATTCCATTAAAAAAGGGGCAAAGTAAACACATGTTTTATCTCTGTATGTTTAAAGTTTATCTAAATGGTAGTAAAAGGATGGATTACATGTGAGAAATAAAGACTGAAAGTCTAAGGGAACAGGCAGGGAAGTAACACACAGAGCATTTCAAATATTTGTCAAAGTTGGAAAGCAGCCGCCTGGAGCAAAGGCAGTACCTGTGCTTGTATGGGTCACTTTCTCACTTTCTCCCTAAAAACACTGATTCCACACCCATGTGATTTAGCAGAGGTGCTCCAATTCCGTACATACAGAGGGCTGACACAAAGGAAGAGCGAAGCGAATATGGTATTGGAGGACAACCCAGCCGAGCGTCTTCACTTTCCCTTCCCACTGCGATCCTAGGGTCACTGGTGAAGTACCCGGAGGCGACCAGGCTTCCTAAGAAGCCATCTATATACTAAGTTGTTTGGAGATCATTTCCTAATGTATATAGGTTAAACTACATACTACACACACACACACACACACACACACACACACACACACACACACACACACACACACACTCTCTCCCCAAGTACAGCTCAAAAAAAAAACTAAAAATCATATTCTATGGAGTCATCACTTGTGTGAATATTTGTCTTTTATTTTAGCGGAGTCTGTTTAAATGATCAAGCTGAAAATGTGTGGTTGGCTTAGTGGTTGGGCAAGGTTGATAAAACACAACCGAGAGGGAGGGAGAAGAGTGGGAAGGAGGGAGGGAGACAGAGTGACGGGGGAAGGGTAAAAGGGAGAGAGACTGGAAGCTGTATACATGGAGTGGAGATCTCTGGTATGGCATGAAAAAGCAGGAAACTGGCCCTGGATGGCTGGAGGGCGGGTCCGGAGAGGGGCTGTCGGCAGTATGTGCACTGGTACCGGCTGCATGCAGTGATGGTGACGCATGCCAGAACGAGACAAGCTAAAAAAGAGTCAGTGCAACCGAGAGGAGCAGAGAGGGCACACCGGAAGGGCAGAGTCAGGACCCAGACTTAAGATGGTGAAAGGGAAAAGTAAATCTTAGCGCACAGAGCAGGAGCACACCTGTGGTTCTTACTGTTTCTTCATAGCTGGCAGCTAGGCAAACCCCACTCCTGACTTGGAGTTCAGTACTGGGGTACTTGTTAGGGTTCTTGATCATGTGACTCCCTGACAAGCAGTCTCCCTGCCATGTGACTACCCAGCCATACTTCTCATTGATACACGGACCACAACCAGGCACAGTGAGCCCTCAGACAGCCTCTGATGAAAGAAGCAAATGGCCACACATTAAAGACGAAGGGGCTTAGGGCAAGCAAGAATAAACCAAGGAGAAGAAGAGCCAAAGCTATGATAAATAAGCAAATAACACCATTAAAAAAAAAATAAAGCAAACCAACAAAAAGCAACTGTACCAATTCCATCAGAATCATAAACATAGTTATCCCCCAAAACCAAAAAGCAAAGACAAAATGATTCTTTTTTTTTCTTTAATTAATAAAAAAGTCAAAAGAGAATTCCAAGGCATTACCTCACTGAGGTGAAAAAAGATGAATTAATCAGTGGGGAAGTAACAGCTGGGAGGAAAATACTAAAAGGTTTAAGAAGACCAGGACAACTAAGACGTGAAAACTAGGACAAAAGCAACAGGAAATTATCAGATAAATAATAAGCTACAGTCCTCAGAAGGAAGGTGGTGAACTCCAGGCTGAGATGATCCCCCAAACAGCATTTGAAGGCTGGTTAAGCAGTGAGTGCCTATCTGGCACTCAATTTCCAATGCTACAAAGACAGCCAGTCTTACTGTGAGTCACAGGAAGTCCCTGCAGAGGGACAGCTTTGGTACTGAGAGAAAGGGACAGGCCTTACTTGAGAAGGCAGAGAGATGAACGTGGAGACTCAGCTTACTTTCTCTTCCCATCCCACAGAACAGCACTGCCGACCCCACTTCCTCCAGGAGACACTCAGACACACCCAGAGCTGTGAGTCCAGGTAATTCTAAATCACAAGAGGTTGACCATTGAGATGGATCATTGCAGTTGGTGGCTCTAGCACCTAGGGCTGTGAAACGGAGCTGCACAGGGTTCAGGGAGGTGCTCCATCTGGGAGCACACATACTTCTTGTCCTCCGCTCATCTGAAGTGCTGGGTAAAGCCTTCCTGAGAACAGCTAATCATTAGGAATTCCTTTAGAATTCATTGCACTAGCATCAATCATGACACATTCATTTGGTATTAATATGGATAGAATGCAAAAAAAATGAATAATGCACACACGAGTTTTTATATTCCTATTTTAGAAAAATAGTTATGGACAATGTATTTCTCTTTCCATTGCCAAAGCAGTGGCTCCAAGAGGCTTTCTATCAATTACCTTCATCACCATTCCAATTGAAATCTCGTCAGAACAAACATATTTCAGAGGATCATATCCAACTCCATTACAGCATCGCTGGCTCTCTGGAATAAGCTCAGTGTCGCAGCATTTTACTGGCACTTGGTCCTTCTTTTTAACGTGCGCTTTAGAGTCTCCACTGGAAGCCGAGCAGCATATGGCATCTGACATATTCACATAATCCTGCCCACAACACAACATCCCTACAACGATAAAATGTTATATATGAATATCAAATAAAAAAGAGCAGAAAACTGAGGCAGCTGTAAAGCTTGGTGTAAAAATGTCAGACTTGGGTGGTTTCCGAGAAGGAGCCATAGTAAAGGTAGCATTTCCCCACCAAGGTGATTTAGATGTGTGATGAGGGTCCCTCTTACCAAGAGCGCCAGACATTCATTAGGAAAAGAACACACAAGAGGAACCGTGTGGAAATCATTCAGCTGGGCCAGACTCTGCCTGTGCTCCACTTAAACAAAAAAATGGATCAGGTTTCTGTCAAAACTGCCTGTCCCTTTTGGGATAACATCATGTTGCACAAGTAGGTTAGCCAGATTTAAAGGTCCTAGAGAAAAAGTTCGGGAAATTCACAAGGGAGACTAGGTTACCCAGGCAGTCTGGGATAAGAGTCCGGCAAAGTGGAATGTAGTGACCTCCTAGATAAGCAATCCTTGGTAAGCGCTGGGTAAGTCCCTGCCTGTCTTTGTCTGGGATGTAGCATTTGCCTCTTGTAAGGCTGAAACAGCCGTGGTCTCCCTTTCTCCCAGAATTAGATTAGGTATGTACAAACAGGCTGGGGACCAAGCTCAGTTGGTAGGCACTGGTCTAGCTTTGGTCTCTAGTCAGTATGGCATAAATCAGATGCTGGCAAGCCCTCTGACGCCAGCATTAGGGAGGTTGAGGCGTGAAGATCAGAAGCGCAAATTTTCAATGACATAGTGAGGCTGACTTAGGATTCTGGGGTACAGGGGACCATGTCTAAGAAGAGGACAACAAAAACAACTAGTTGAAAGTCTTCAACAGCTCCGTCTCTAATAACTCATATCAGAAAAGAAGACAGTGAGTGAGATGTTGACCACAACTGGCCAAGATGTAGAGATGAAGAGGCCGTGGGATGCTCAGGGACCATTGTGGAAGGAGGGTTAGAGAGAGTGTGAGGCTGTGGATGACTACAGGGAAACATCGTCTTCTGAACACGGCATGGCAGTGAATCACAGTGGTTCTTCGTTATGACAACATACACAATCTTTGTGCGAGCCCAAGCCACCCCAAATCCCAGCATGGAGTGAGGAGTTGGGCAGGAAGTCTCTCCACTAGCTGAGGAGCCAAGGGCAACTGTAAGCTGCTAGGGGAGGCAGAGCCAGTGATTTTCTGAGTGTGGTCCCTCTTAAGTGGATCACTCTCTATTGGGAGCCCTTACATCCAAGAATATATTTAGGAAAAACAAATTGGCCTCGGTGGGTTTAAAAATTAAAAAGTACGCAAAATTGGGTGGGTAGGGGAGAGCTGGAAATAGTTGGGGGAGGGGGTGAACATGTTTAGAACCCATTGTGCAAAATTCTCAATGAACATATACACACACACACACACCCCGAACTAGCGGAACACATTTGTGGTCACGAGAAACAGCAGCATGACAGTCAGCCACTAATTTTCTGAATCTCGTGAAGCCCTGGCTCTCTCAGTGGACCTGGGTGTAAGGCTGGGGACAGAGATTTTCTAGGGAGAATTCCTGATTCTCATATCTAAAGGGAAGCATATACCTGAAGGGCCTGCAGACTCCTTTCTCTCACTGACCAAATGTCCGTCATTTACTGCTATAGAAGGAACCTAGCATAAATTTAGACATAAAAGCACAAGTTAAATAAACAATACCCTGGAGCCGGATTATGCTAGAAATGAAGGTGTCTAGATGGCATGTCACCATGCTGTCTTATTAGAATTTGCATCTGGCCGTACAGCAGTGCAACCTGATGAATCATTCATTTTAATTAGAGTTCTGTTTGTTTATTATTAGTCCCGACTGATAACGCAAAGAACTTCAAATTCCAAGTGTTCCAGGGTCCTGAATTGTTTAATCTGGTCCTGTACAAACACCCACATTAGGAGCAGCACTCTTAATAACAGACCAAAGAATTTTCAAAGCTTTAAAAAAAAAAAGAAGAAATCAATCATTATACCTCAGTGTGGTAGATCCCTTAGAGGAGGACAGTATTCAGTCGGGGCTCTGAAGAACCATCACACTGCTGTTTACACTTCAAAAAGGTTTGTCAATATTTAAAATTGTACATACAACTAATAATAGATACTGGTTATTACAGAGTTGTGATGTATCATGCTAACTTAAATGTGACAACTCTTCAAAATAATTCAAAGTAAACTTTGATATTAATAATTTTTATTAATCTTCTCAGGGCATTTTCTCTATAATAAAATATGCACAGCAGGGTTCTCAGTGTAGAGAGAGTCTTAATTGTGTGGGTAAAGACAGGTATATTCATTTAAAATGTCTACTTATATATGTTTGTTCTCATACACAGAGAAACAAAAGTGAACTCCACGGGCTTAAGTTTCATATTGTTTGGACATTATTTTTCTGCTGCCTCTGGATGAGACATTTAAATACAACCTTGGATTCTTGACTGTCACTTTTTACTCTAGTAATTTTCTTAAAACTATTCGTGTTTCCGTTTTAAAGAGCAATCAAAATCTGAAAAACGGCTTTTTAGGGAGGAGAATACATCCTCCCTCTCTTTTCTCAAATTATTGCATGGCTTCACTGTGCTTTAAGTACGAAATCAAAATGCAGACATTGACCTAATTCGAAACTCCTAATCAGTCATCTGATCGCTCTGAGGGACTTTTGACAGGTCAACTAAAATTTTGATAATGAACTGTTTTTATACTATGGGATGGAAAAATGGGAGATGCTTTCTTTGACAAAGGGCTTCATCTTGGCTTTTTTGAACTGAAAATTTTCAGGCAAGATTTCACTCTCATAACAAGGAGTGACTCCCTTTCCAGTTTCCTTGGTAAACCATTACTTCTTTAATTATTATCAACCTTGTTCCAGTGTGATAAATTGCTAATTACTTAATACTCTAATCAGCGTTCATTCTTTGCACAGATAAACCATGACAGTGCCATTAATTTAAATAGTAATTTCACTTAATGGCCAGAACGGCACACCAGATTTTTATGCAGCATTTTCTGAAGACTGCATCCATCACTGTGATACTCTGACATAAAGATGTCTGACGTGCACTAACTCACTTAGGGAGAGCAGATGTTGCCGAGCGGGGCTTGGTAGTAATACCCATGGTGCATCACTTCAACATGAATGAGCTGCAAATCCAGAGACAGACCAGTTTTTGAAAGGCATGGCAACAACCTTTGACCCTTGCCCAATTTATCACACACAGCACTTGACTTTTGAACTCTGACACACAGAAGTCACAATTTTAAATATGCCCAAAGAAAAACAAAATAGGTCATCCATTATTAATGGCTTGGTCTGTTCTTCCAAAGGCCCTTCGCTTCATGTGGATGAATGTGGAGAGTGCCTTTAAACAAGACACAGATATTATCAAGGTGTGCGAGAGTAGATGTTTCTAGCTCAGATCCTCCAGTATACACAGCCTTTCACATCATGCATATGGTCAATGGATGGCTTCTAGTCTATTGTAGACAATGGGGAGAAGAACTAGAAGTCACTTGCAATCACATTGTCAAGTCTGGCACTAGCATTTCTTTAATGTCCAGGACTAATAAGGAAATATTTATCAATACATCTGTCTGATGACTTGTAAATAGTTTAGTCTATGAAATGTGCTATATATTCCCCAAAGAAAACTAAGAAACAAAGCACCATGCTTCTGAGACAAAAAACAGTAATGCAGTGAAAATCAGTCTGGGGTAAAAAAATAAAAAATCAAACTGAAATGTGGGCTTGACTAAGGGCTGTCATATTTTAGAAAAGAGGGGGTTTCTATATTTTAGGCATAGAAGAGATAAGAAACGGATTGCAATTAGTCTTTAGAACAAACTTAGAAAATAAGGGGCAGCATAAAAGAAAAAAAGAAAAGAAAAAGGAAAAAAAAAAAAAGAAAGAAAACAACAATCTTGCCCATGGTGACCAGTAGATGGCGCCATGGCTCCCGTCACAACACTGAGGAAGACAGTTAAGACTGCTTCCCAAACCATACATTATAGAACCTGTCTATACTAGATTTTCCAGGAGTTCCTCATGGTTGTATAGAGACATCTCTTCCAGTCAGCTCTTGTACCATGGACTCATGTAGCTACCCATCTCCCTCCTTTTTTTGTTCCCCCCCAAAACTTGGAAATTCTATCTTAGGAAAAATGTTCATTTTTCTTGTAGTCTTCATTAATTTTTCTCAAGCAGAGTCTAAGGCTTGGAAAACCAGAAATCTGCTCTAAAACAATTTCAGGAGTGTTGCCTATCAAAGACCGCATGGACCTGATTTATAATAGATACAAGGAAACATACATTCTAGATGCATATATATTCTAAATCTTGTTCATGGCTAACAGAAAATCTCTGTCCTCTCTGAATGATAGAGAAGGTTTTAATTTTGTCTTTTAATGTTAAGGGATACATCAAGTCCAAGCCAAGATTAACAGCATACATGATAAAGCCACATACGCAAAACACTAAGGGGAAATGTGTAATAAAGAGGTTTAAAATATATTCTGAGAAAATGGTTAAGAATACATATCCGCGGGAATGACTTTCATCCCAAGACACCTGTATAACACTCCCACACAAGTCATCCGCCCAGAGAGAGCACTAAAAAACATAAACGCCACTACAGCACTTCTGCTCCAACAGCATCTGTTAATTCACTCCATTTATAAAATACATATTGACAAAGACAACTGAACTGGGACCAGGGAGATTTGATTTGGTGTGAGAAAGTCAATTCAATGTGATTTTGTTAAAGGGCTCCTGCAGGCAAATAAAAGAGTTTAAGTAATAAAGTACATAAAGAGATGTTTTACGAGCCAGGCCGGTTTCGTGGCAGGCTCACAATGCCAGGCGGTGAGAGAGGCCAGGTTTTGAGACAGTGTTATGAGATCTAAGCTCTGTCCAGCAGGTTTGGAGAGTGGCTAGGGTGGAGAGATACAGGTCTGTGAGCAGTCGTAATCATCAGGCGAGACAAGAAGGAGAGACAGCAGAGGAGAGAGGGCTCAGAACTTATCGGTTTGCAGCGTGTCTGAAGGGCAAAGTAATAAAGAGATTTTCTTTGTTTTACAAGCGCCGAGCCTCTGTCTCCTCTACCACGGCTCCCAGAGTTAATGGAGGTAAGAAAGTGCTACAGAACCATGTCAGTCCTGCTCCATAGGAATGCAGGAACACCACGATTTAAGATAGGCTTCACTGGGTGCTGGTAAGGGCACTCAGTGGTTAAGATACACAGTGGCCATGGGACTGCTCTTGGAGAGGACTCAAGTTCATTCTCAGCACCCATGTCAGGCAGCTCGCAATCGCCTGTGACTTCAACTCTAGGGGACCTGATGCCCTCTCATGGTCTCCATGGGCTCCTGCAAGCATGTGCACAAACCTGTCACACACATACATATAATTAAAAATAAGTAAAAGTAGTTTCTTTTGAAAAATAAGTATTTGGCTGGTCAGCTACCATTGTCACACTGAAGTAAAAGAGGCAATTCTGAAACTTGGCCTATGGGTGGACTATTTGTATGAGTGCCTCTGTGTGTGTGTGTGTGTGTGTGTACATGCACACTTGTGCATATGCACCTAAGTGTGTGTTTTTGGTGCACTTTAATTGAAAATGAGAGTTTATAACTTTGAAAGAATTATCTAGAAGGTTGAGAGTCTGCCCTGGAGGGCAGTCCCCTTTACTCTGTTTTCCCTCGGTGCTCTGTCTCTTGCCTTCTTTACCTTTTCCTGCCACCTACACTTAACTGGTCTATTTAAGTCAGAATTATGACAATCACATCCACTCTTCCTGGAGCTCCAACTCAAGCCTGGGATGGCTCAAGTCTGTCTCCCTCCGTTTTCTTGTGGAGGCGATGCACCACTCATACGCCAGAGTGTGCACTCCTCCACGGGCGTCAATTCCCTACTCAGTCGGTCCAGCCACTTCTCTCAAGACCTCACTCAGTGTTTCGGGTTCTAACACAAATGGTGCAACCCACACTTAGCTTTCCTTCTTCATCCACTTAATACAGTGATCACTTAGTTTTTAAAATATGCATAAATTAGACTACTGGAGAAGAGGGAGCGCACGGGGGCTCTGAGAGGAGAATGGTCAAGGCCCATTGCATGCACGGATGAGAAAGTCATAATGAGACTCATTAGCTTCCTCAATTAACACACACTTGAAAAAAAAAACTGAAAAGAGGAAGAAATAGAAGGAGAGTATTTCACAGCCTAACAGATACATTTCTCAGGGATGAAGCAGAAATAATACAGCGTCAGGGCAGAAAATAACATACTAATCATTTTTATACTCGAAGAGCAATTTTTTTTGATAGAACCAGTACATCCTTGTTTGTTGAATGAAGGGGTATGGCAGTTGATTAGTGAAAAAAGGAAGAAAGAACGACCTGTCTGATTAGTGACAGACACTGCGATCCCAGCACTTGGAAAGCCAAGGCAGGAGGATCAGGAGTTCAAGGTCATCCTGAGCTACAGGATGAGATCCCATGTTGAACAAAACAAAGTCCAAAGCAGAACAACCTTTGCTGATGTGGGTTAAAGCAGTGAAATGTGTTCTATTCTAGAATCAAATGTATTTGAAAATAACAAACTCATCATATGTAAAGACGCATCTCTGAGGCATAAAGGTATTTTTCCAAAAACCAAACACCAAGTCAGTGATAAGAGTGACCTTACCTTACATTTTAAGGTCTAGTGTGGAGGACAGCAACTGACATCTCCCGTCAGCTGCTGTCTGGGGCACTAGCATGTACCATATAGTGCCTGGAAAATTCCACTGACACCCAGGAGAAGAGGATTGTGGGGCTGGTCAGATGATTCAGAGGGGAGAGGTGCTTGTATCCAGGTCTGAAGACCTGACCTTTTGCCTGGGACCCACATGGTCTAAGAAGAGAACTGACTCCCACAAGTTGTGCTCTGATCTCCACACATGAGCCATGGCATGCACCCCCATGGCGGTGCTCCACACACAAATAAATGTAATAAAACTTAAATGCGTAAATTAATCTAGTATTACTATGAAAATAGTTTTGCTCTCATACACAATCTACAGGGCAACTTCAGTCACTCCCATGAAAAGCGGCTAAGGCTGGAGTATGGATTAATGCTGCAATTTAGGGAGCTACGGAGAGCTAAAAATTCATAGACTACTAAATGAGAGGCGATGAAGGAAAGATTTAAAGGGAAATTAGGAGACAAACGTGGAGAAAATGCAAACAATAATGTCAGAAGAGATGCTTCAGCTGGTGAAGTGTTTGCCTTGTAAGCACGAGACCTGAGTTTGATCCCCAGAAGCTGTGTGAAAAAGCGGGGCACGGTAGCATACGCTTGGAGTCCCGTCACCGAGGAGGACAGGACAGGCAGATCCCTGGGGCTCACTAGCCCTCAGTGTAGCCTAAAAGTGACAGGCCATGGCAGACCCTGTTTCAAGAAAAAGATGCACTGTATTTAAGAAATGCCATCCAAGATGTCTTCTGGCTTCCACATGTGTGCACATCCATGTCCACACACGGGGACATGTGCAAAACATGAAAAATGTACTCAATTAAAGTTATTCTAAAATCAAATGGAGAATTGAAATGAATTTGAGATCTTTCCTGGAGTAGTAATACTAAAATGGAATTCTGTATTTGGACTCGGATCAGTGTGACCACAGTATGATAACCTGACAACACAAGGCTTCCTGATTTTCGATGGGCTGGGAACTTTGAAGACAACACGACTTACATGGGAAGAATTTCAGCTTAGGTGGAGACTAGCCACTGAGCACAGTTAATTCAGTCAGCTCCATACGTAATACTAGGAGAAAGAGCCTCAGAGCACTTTCAGAGAAGAAAATCTGAAATACCGTGATTCCAAGGAGACCACTGGTGGACATTTCCCCAAATATGACAATAATCCTACCTGTCCGTGTGCATTATAACACGAGCCAGGGTAGTTAAAAGCGCATTTCCAAACCTCAAGTGATTTTTAAAAGAAAATTATGATCAACTATGAGAGGGAGAAACTGAACTACAATGAAAACACGGTAAAGTGCTGGGGTCAGCTAGTCGGGCAGTCAGGTTGTGTGCTCACCAAGGAAAGTGTGCCAGGAGTCATGAGATACAGATATCTAAAAAATTGTGTTTGAAACTAGAGAGATGACTCAGTGGGTAAAAGTACCCACTGCACAAGCACGAGGACCTGAGCTCAGTTCCCTGGAGCCCAGGTCAAAGCTGGGTATGGTAGCACACACGTCTGTGACTTCAGCACCATGGAGAGTTCAGACAGGAGGCTTGCTGGGGCTGGCTGCCAGCACAGTGCCAAGTTCAATGAGAGATCCTGTCTCAAGGTCACAAGGCAGAGAGTGGCAGAGCAGGACAACAGATGTCCTCATCAGGCCTCTGAGTGAGTACACATGGGTGCATAAGCGCACACACACACACACACACACACACACACACGCACTCACATTCACACACACGCACACACACATACACACATGCACTCACAGACACACACACACATACCACGTGTACACATAAACATAGATTATATGAGTGGTGTTTCCTAAACTTCTTTTATATTTATAGTTAATTTTCTTATTACAAAAAGTATTCATTTTGTGTTTTGTCCCCTCCCCCAATTGCAAGTTCAGGCCACCCCAAACTCTATACTAGATCATCTGTATGATCTCCAGAAAGCCTCAAATGCTCACATTTCAACTTCTACATTAATTTTGTTATTGTTATTACTTTGTGGCACTGAGAGTCCAACTCAGGGCCTCACTTATAAGTGCTTTACCACGGAGTTATAGCCTGGGCATCTTTCATAAGCTGCAAAATATGAATATAAAATATCTATTTGTAGGGTGGTTGTAAAGGTTAATTTTGTCAATAACGTATATATCAACAGACATTACTGCTTGGCAATAAGGCGCATCCAGTGGTAATGTTTGCTAGTAATATTAGTATTAGTTTCCTAGGAATATGAGCAAAAAATGGTAAAAGATTAATATCTCAATATCACTGTAATTATCTTGTCTACTATTAACACTTATTAGGAAATAACTTTTTGATTTAAAAACAGTATTTATGTGGAGGTTTGTTTTGATTTACTGTGATTTTTGGTAAAACTTCATAAAGTTTTTTAAAGGTGTATTTTTCAAAAAAACATACATGTGTGGATGTTTGCCTGTGGCTGCAGTGCCCATGGAGGCCAGAAGAGGGTGTCTGATGCTGGAGTTACAGATGATTGTGTGCCCTGTAATGTGGGTGCTAAGAATCGAACTTAGGTTCTCTGTAAGAGCAGCAAGTACTCTGAGCCACTGAACCATTTCTCTATTCCCAAAAGAAGAAGTATAATGTGTTTTTCTAGAGTGGATTAAATACACTAACAAGGGGGGTGGAGGGAGAAGAGAGATTTTAACTGTTACATAGTATATTTCTAGTTGTTTCATTAGATGTAATTAATATGGGTTTTAATTATTCATTAATAAGGCGAATCCCTCCTCCTCACTGCCCCTCAGCTCACCACATCCTATAGGGCAGACAAGGGCCCTTACCTGGGAGGTGACTGTACACCAGGCCCTCTTCTCCTCCACCGCAACACTTGAACTCGTGGCTCACCATCTCTCCCCCGCAGCACTGCTGCCCATAGCCATTGCGGAGACTCCCCGCGCAGCACACCTGGCTCCCGGAGGTGGCATATGGCATTCTGCCGCAGCAGGCATCACCAAAGCCGACGGAAACCCGGCTGTGCTGCTCATCCGGGCAGCATATCTCTCCTGTCGGACCAGGATGATAGCAGTTATTGTATGAGTTAAAATATGCTGTGACTCACAAAGAAGTTGTTAGTGCAATCATGTCCGCAAGGCAGATGACTGACAGGATGCCTGGGGAGAACACCGCTCTATTGGGGTTGCAACATTGCAACACAGCCCCCAAACTTTTGCATTGAAAAGATGGAATAATAGGCATGTAAACTTGCATCCATGTATATCTGCTTTTCTTATCCTCCCAAGCAAGTCTGACCAACATGATTTTGTGCTGGGCCATGTTCATAGCTACCCTTGGCTATGCAGTCCATAGGCCACAGGTTAGATGCACCTTCCAGGACAGACTGGCTTCTACTTTCCTGTCATCTTTACATACATACGACTTTAAATATCTATGTAAGAATCCAACAATCACAGAGGAGAGAAAACTTAAGGTATTTGTTTTCCTGAGATGATCTGTTTCATAAAATTATCTCCAGTTTCACCCATTTTTCCTTCAAACAACATGCCTTTAACATTTTTTACAGCTGAAAAAAATTTACATTGTGTAGATGTGTCACATTTTCTTATTCATCCCTCTGTTGCTGGACACCTGGATTGATTCCATAACTCAGCTCTTGTGAATAGCTCTGCAGTAAACACTGATAATACCAACATCTCTGTAATGTGTTTTTTTTTTTTTTAAGTTCTCTGGGTAAATACCCAGAAGTGGTATAGCTGGGTCATATGGAAGATCTATTTTCAGGCTTTGGGAAGAATGTGAAGAACCTTCACATTGATTTCCACTGTGACTCTTTGTTTATATTTTTATGAGCAATGCAGAATGGCTTCCCTTTTTCCACATCCTCACCAGCACTTGTTGTTATTCTTTTTCTGACAGGGGTGATAGAATCTCAATGTCATTTTACTTTTCATTTATCTGGTAGCTAGGGAGGTTGAAATTTTTTTCCCCATGAAACTTCATAGTAGTGTTTCATTGTGAATTATCTGTGCATTTTATTAACTCATTTATTATGTTATTTGGTTTGTTACTTTTTGAGTTGTTTATTCTAGACATTAGTTCTTTGTCATATCTATACTGATAATAAACTCTCCCATTATGCTGGATCTTTTTACATAACTGTTTCCTTTGTTGTGTAGAAATTGGTTCATTTCTTGAAATCTCATCTGTCAATTGTTGTCATACTTTCTTAAGTGACTGGATAGCTTTTTGGTAGTCCTTACCTATGCCAATGTAGAAATGTTTTTCCTACTGAGAAAATTATTTCTTAATAAGGATATATTTGCTTAACCAAACAAAATGCTTAAAATGGGAAGATAATTAAGCATGTGGAAATAAAATATTATATTTAGCTAAGCACATTCATAATTTTCTGGGTTATGAGAGAGAATAAATTTCCCTAGAGCTCTTACATGCGCAATGTTAGCATGTGAGATTCTGAAAATAAAGTTAATATTTAAAATATTTAAATAAAAGAATAAGTTAGTCCTTGGCTTAGTGTCTCAAGATCAAAAATTTAAAACTTCCAAATCTCAAGTTTGTTGTTGTTAGTTTTATATTATTGCTGTTTTTGGTAGCTTTGGCTTGTTATAGAGGGGCCTTAAAGAGAGAATTTAAACAGTTGCTTATCTTGAGGATAGCTCACAATGACTGATAATATTTGGTGAACCAAGACCATTAACTTCAGTCCCTCTTTACTTCCTGTGGCCTAAATCTTGTACTTTTTCCTCTTGCTCCCTGAATCTTGACTTGCTCCCCCTCCAGCAGGCTTCTCCTCTTTATCAGGTACCTTCGACAGTTCCTCCCTGATTCCTGCAGTGCCCCTTTTTAGGCATGTTCTTTCCCTGGTCCACATTCCTCAACTACATTTGCAAGATGTCTGAGTCATTGGATGGCTTTAAAACACGGTCCAGAGAATGTATGATATAAACAATGAGTTACCAAGCCTTCATAAAGAAAGGCCCAAATTCAATGAGACTTGAGGGAGCCCCTGGTCTTGAATGTCCTTGTTCTCTGATAATTATTAGCTCATCTTCCCATGAGACCTACAGTGTAGTTACAGAAGACGATGAATTGACAGAAAGACCACAGGACAGTGTCGGCATATGCTTAGAGACAGAGGAGTAGGAAAATAAAACAAGAGTCGTAGCAGCTATCTGCTAGGTCTTCCCTGTCCCAATTCATTGCTCAGAAGACTACACTACTGGATAATGGCAACAAATTACTAGAAATACAAATTTACCAAGACTGAATTGTATAATATAGAAAAGCTGAAGAGACTCAGTAATTCATAACAAGATTATACGACTTACCAAGAAACTCCCCACAAAGATAAGTTCTGGTCAGATAGCTCCCATGGTGAGTTCCACCTATCCTTAAAAAAATGGACACCAATGTCTTCTTCCAGAAAAACTGAAGAATGGGGAACGACTCCTAACTTATCTGTTAGTTCTAAAATACCCTGATACTAAAACCGGAAAAAGACATGTAGAATCAAAGAATTGTAGATGACAATCCCTTAGGAATATTGATTTTGAGGAGAAAAAAAAAATTCGAAAAAGACATAGAACTGAATTTAAAATCACATTAAAAGCACAACACTTCATGACAAGTAAGATTTATCCTGAGAATGGAACGTCAGCGAGCTAACAAAGTAGAAAGTGTAGAAAGTGCTCACTGCAGCGCAAGTCCCACAGCCTGAGTTCAATAGCTGGATCCCACAGTGGAAGGAGACAATCTGTTCCTACAAACTGTACTCTGACTTCCGCAAAAGCATCATGGTCAGTGCACACAGGAACAATACAATCTAAAAAGATCAAATACATTTGAAAACTGTGTGTATGCTTGTGCAGGCTATTTGCATGTTAGCACAGGTATCTGTGGAGACCAAAGGATGAGGTCAGGTCCCTCCCAGTCCAAGCTGGAGTTATAGGTAGTTATGGACCAGTAACATGGTGGGAACAGAACTTAGGTCCTCTCTAAGACTATTATACACTCTTCGCCACTGCGCCATCTCTCTGGCCTCATCAATAAAAATTAAATTAAAAAGGGTCAGCAAATCAAAAGTAATCAATGTAATACAACATTATCCTAACAACGGAATAAGGGAAAGGTGAGGGGCAGGTTCTCAGCTGATGTAGAAAAAGCACAAAAGAAAACTTTGCCTCTTCCATCACGCTCAACACAGCAGGACTATGAGGGAACGCCTCAGCATTAGTGAGAATAAATACGAAGAATCTCCAACTAACAGCTCACAGAAATGGAAAGACCTGAAGGTCTTCTAAGATCAGAAGGAGGCAAAGACGTTGGCTGCCACCTCTACTCCTGGTAGCATTGGATAGCAGCCAGAGAGCAATTACATAGATACAGAAATAACAGACATTCCAAAACAAAAGGGGAGAGGTAAAACTGTGTGTGTTCTCAGACAACCTGACCTTATAGGGAGGAAAAATTCCCACCATTCCATTGATTAAAGAAAAGTAAACACGAGAACTACGCAATGAATTCATCAATGTTTCAATATATAAAAGGTACACAAATAATCCACTAGGCTTCCACATAAACAATCTGAAAAATAATAACATTTAGTACATTATTAAAAAGTATAAAATACTTAAGAATGAACTCAAGCAAGGATACCTGAACACACATAGCTACAAAATGATGCTGCAAGAAGCTAAAGAAGAGACAGCTAAATGTAAGAACATCCAACAGTCATGGATTGGAAACAATTTTCAGATGTCCGTGTTAGCCCAGACGATCTGCAGAGCCAGAATGATCTCTGTCAAATTCCTGATGCTTCTTTCAGAAATTAAAAAAAAAAAAAAAGCCATTTTAAAATTCACGTGAATGCAAGGAATCCTGAATAGCTAAAATAATCTTGGCTAAGAACAAAGTCAGAGGTTTTCTACTTCCTCATTTCAAACTCTAATACAAAGCCATTGTAGTAAAATAGTGTGGTATGGGTACAAAGAACGATGTACAGCTGAAGTGAAATAGACGGTATAGCAACAAATTCGCATGCACAGGCAAGCAATCCTTAGCAAAGGTGTCAAGGCCGTTCAATGGGGGGAAGAAACGTTCCTATCCGAACAATTAGTGTTGAGAAAAAAGAAACATTCACACGTAAAAGAACAAAGTAGAATCGTTACTATAGCATATGCCGCAAAAATGAGCTCAGGATGTTTTAAAGCTCACAGAGTAAAACTAAAATTCAAGATTCTTCATAGGAAACAGCTATGGAGAGCCTCATGACACTGAACTGGGCAATGACTTTTAAATGCTTTGTTTTATTTACAACACCGAAACTTACAGAAATAAAAATAGATGAATGTGTATCTGTGAAAAATTTCAATCTTTCAGGCATCAAGACACAGAGTCACAAGGAAGGCTCTGGAGAAATTATTTGGAAATCATGGAATTATAAGGGATTATTTTAGCCACTTCATTCTGCTATGTAGCAAAATACCAATACCATGTAATACATTTAAACAAGGTCTATTTATCTCATTATTTCTGGAATTCAAGAACATGGCCCAAACATGTTTCTGGCTCTGGCAAGGGTCTAGTTACAGAAAACTTCATGGCAAGAGTGCACGTGTGAAGGGATGGCAGACACATGGCAGCCAGGCTGGGGGACAGCAGGGCCAGGCGCATGCTGAAGCACTTGCCAGTTCCAGCTCCCAGGAATGGAATAAAGTCCTGTAAGAATCATGTGAGTCTATCTGATGCAGTACCTTGAATAACTCAATCTCTTCCCAATAGGTCGCACCTCTATAAGGTCTAAATGCTTAACAAGAACACCCACACTTTGGACCGAGGTTCAAATGTGAACATGCGGAGACAATAACATCCAACGGCAGCAAGGGCAAGTACGAGAAATATATAAAGAACTCACACACCTCAGCAACATAGAAAAGTATACGAATAATGTTTTTCCAAAGAAAAGATACAGATGGCCGACAAATCACATGGAAACATGCTCAATATTATGAATCATTACGGAAATGCAAATCAAAACCACCATTTTGCAGTTATTTACAGTAGTTATTACTGAAAGGGGACAGGCACATACACACAGGAAATCAGAAAATAAATGACAGCAAGCGTGCCTGTTCACTGTGGGTTATTCACAATATCCCAAAGACGGAAATGTCCTAATGCCCTTTGGTGAATAAATACACAACAAAAATGTGGTGTCTTCATGCAACGGAATTGAGACTTAAAGAATGAAAACTTGATATAAGATACAACATGGGTAACCTTGAAAACTTGCTAAGTGAAAGAAGCTTATGACAGAAAGACAAATACTGTATGTTCCAACTATATGAGGACCACAGTGCAGGTAAAGGCAGGGGCAGAGTGTGCTAGGGTCTTAACTCTGATGTCACCAGCAGCCAAGGAAGGTGGAATGCACTTGTAAACAGTGACAGTACTGGAATAGTTATACATCTTTATATAGTCTATCTATCCATCCATCCATGTCTTATATACTTACTATCTATCTATCTACCTACCATCAATCATCTGTCTATATATCTACTGACCATTTGTCTATCATCTATCAATCAATCTATCATCTGTCTGTCTATTAATCATCTGTCTGTCTATCTATTATCTATCTGTCTATCTATCATTCATTATCTATTATCTGTCATCTATCTATGTACCTTTACTTCCTATGGATAGAAGAACCTTCTGTCTGGTCTAAAATGTAATTACCATTTTTCTTAAACCTTTTCAGTCAGAGAACATAGTATCCCTTAGTGCCAAACCTGAAGTGCCACATGGTTCTGGGGCTGGATCGGTTAAGCCTTGCCAAGCCTAGTTGCAGACATAGAGGAAACATGCTGTTTATATCTATATTGAAGAAAGATAAACTTTTGTATGAAGCCTCTCCTGGATTGTTTGGTATTAGTGTTTGTGTTAATTATTTTAGTCATAGTTCCCTGAATTCATTTACTGAGTGTAGAAAAGGTATGAGAAAAAGAAAGAAAAAAGATACGTGCATTGTATCAATGAGGAATAAAACTCTTTTTTCTCTCTCAAAAAAAAGGGCTATTAGACACAAGATACAAGGATCAGTCACCCTCTCATTAACCTCTCAAAATGAGTCTTTCAGGCCAGGCTTAAAGATGTTTCCTCTCTAAATGGTACCATGCAGCCTAACAGTTAATTGTTATTCTTATCAAAGAATGACCCACATTAACACTTCTCTGGGGTCATTAGCATATTTATAAAAAAGTGGGGTGAACGACTATTCCCCTCTCTGCTGCTCTTTGTGATATATAGCTATGAAGCAAAATCTTGAGAAGATAAAAGGAGTAATATTATTAACCAATATTTCAACTCTTCTATAAATATCAAAATGCCTATATGCATCTAAGCCTGAAGCGTGGAGACTACTGATTGGATTTTAATTACAACGAGATACAAGACAGTTTGGGGTCACCACATTTCTTCATGTAAAAGCCTTAAACTGGTTAACAAAGACCATGGGCTGAGCACCCAGGTTGGAAAAGCATCCCTTCATTCAGATGTATACAGATTAGCAATTGAGGCAGAGCCCCGATTCTCGCTCAGGATGGCTTCTTTATGTTGACAAGATGGGACACTGTAACTCTGCGGGAAACAACTGCTTCAAGGAATCAGAGTATGGGTCCACCATTTCAGCAGATATTAAAGTGCTTTCTGTGACTCAGTATGTGTGCTGTGTGTATGTATACCTTATACATGCATGCGTGATACATATGCAGAAGTACACATATAATTTTGACAGATATGATATATATGTACACATATATCTATATGGTGTGGAGATTTTAAACTCTTGCTGTAAAAACCTGTTGTTAAGGGCTGGTGAAAGAGATAAAGCGCATCCTACAGAAGTATGAGAATCTGAGCTGGGATCATCAGCACCCATGTTAAAAACAAACAAAACCATCACCATCATCATCGCCACCGCCGCCACCACCACCCCTGTGGTCTGTGCCTATAATCATAACAGTTATGAAGCAGAGACAGCAAGGTCACTGGGGCTTGGTGGCCCACCAGCCCAGTTAAACAGTTCACTCCAGGTCCAGCAAGAGATACTGTCTCAAAAAAGGTGGAGGTTGGGAAGCTGGCTCAGCGAATAAAGCCGCTCAAGCTGATTACCGGAGTTTGACCTCCGAAACCCACGTGAAAAACAAGATGTGGTGGCACACACCTCTAATCCCAGTACTCCTACGGAAGGCCAGGAAGAGGAAAGAGAGCTTTGGCTAGAATCTCATGGGCCACCTCGCTGGGAGTCTGCTGTGTAGGGGGAGGCAAAAGCTGATGCTCGAAATTTGTCCTCTGGTTTCCGCACGCATGTTCTGAGGCGTTTACATGTCATTTCTCTGCCCACCTGCTGTCTACACACAGGAACAAACATGCACACCAAATTAGAAAGCACATTTTAAGTGAAGATTGAGGAGTACGTTGACTTCTACCTTTAACCTCTAGAGTCCACGCATGCATGCATGCACACAAAAACATGTCCACGTATCATATGTAGACAGACACACACAGTCAGTTACTAGAAGGCTTATGTAATATCAATGAAAGGTCTATAGATTTCCATTTATTTAATTTGTTGAAAAAAGAACCCTTACTTTGAAGCAAAACATAAGTGGACTCTGCCCTTAACCCTAAGTCCTATACTGTTGGGCTTGAAGAGGCTCAAGCAGGAAGGTCTATTGTGCTAAATGCTGTACTAAATTGCTAGATGGGAGTAGGTATTTATCATTAATTTTGAGGGACAGAATTATTTTCAGGGCTTAAATAGTTTGTTGAAAATGATTATATCAAAATTTTCAATGTGACTTTGAAAGACGTCTCTCTGTCTCAGTCTGTCTCTGTCTGTCTCTCCCCCCCCCCACCAGATATAATTTTTATAAGCTAATTTTATTCCATTTAGTGGTGTGTGAACTCAGAAGATCCTCCCAGGGTCTGCTATCATGGAGGAAGCTAAGAGCAGACGCCAGGAGAAGCCCATCTCACTTCTCTAAGTTTTAAAACAGTCATTTGTTATCTGCAGGAATAAAAGAGAGGAATCAGAGGCGAGAACCGCCCAGCTGTGGACATTTAGAGAGACTAGAGCACTCAACAGCACTTTATTTGATAAGTGCTAACAAGTGTGAACCATAATTTAATAAACAAGTCAACACTCTTCTACAAAATCCTTACACTTCCACCAACATATTTCCTTCTAGGAAACATTGTTATGATTTATTCAATTATGAATGTATTCTTGCTGGAGAATCAGAGACAACAGCATTGCTATAAAAGTAGGTTTTTTTTTTTTTTTTTTTTTTTTTTTGTCCTCTATGAGTCGTGGGGGCAGAGGAAGATGGTCAGAGTGAAGGTTTATTTAATCATGGTATCTTTCATGTTTGATCCCATGATTTTCAGAAGAAACTGGGTCAGAGAACCCCTCACATCATATACTTGGGTGGCTATATTTATATGGAATACAATGAACATGTAAACACTAATCCTCAATGAACCATAGGTTTAGCACAAACTTCATGTTAACTGTGTATCTCAGAGCACTCAGCTTTCTTAAGTCACCTGAAAAAAATCATTGTCTTCTCACTTCCAATTTGCTTTCCTGTCTTTAAAGAAGGTTATCAGTGTTTTAGGGCTCGAGAGATGGCTCCATGTTAACAGCACTTGCTGCTCTTCCAGAGGACCTGGGAGTTTGGCTCCCAGCACCCATCTCAGATGGCTCACAAAGTGCTGTGACTCCAGTTCTGAGAGATAGGACACACGGCAACAGAAGCTAACACAGGCCTGATTATATAAACAAAGAAATAAATCTTTAAAAAGAGAAAGACATTGCTGGCAAACTTAGGTGACAAGAAGAAATACCTATTTCTACAGTGACAGTAAAAGTTTGTTGGTCTAGACTAATCCTTATTCTCCATATGTTAATTAAGTAGACAGGAACCACAGTGGGAACAAGAAGCAGAAAGACTTAGGGCCCTAATCCATAATCAGGTAGCCACTAAAAGTCAAATCCCTTCTATTCTTGTCAGCCATATGTAGAATATGCCCTTGCTCCCCTTCTGCTCATATTAGGGACAAACCACGTGGGATGTAAAGTGACAATTCCTTGGTGTCACCCAAGCAAGCTGATTGCTGAGACTAACAATGCCAGGAGGAGGAGGAGGAGGAGGAGGAGGACTCCATCCTGGGGTGGGAAGGCTCAGTGGGTAAAGACACTAGACATACAAGCTGTAGCCCTGCAGCTTTCTAGCCACCAGCCAGACCCTGTCTCAGTGGAACAAAGCAGAGTGATTGGTCAGGATACTGGACATGCCTTCTGGACTCTGTACATGTACACGCGCACACGCACGCACGCACTCGCGCGCGCGCGCACACACACACACACACACACACACACACACACACACAACGTCTCTGTACTCTGTACATGCCTGCATGCATGTAGCACACACATACACACACAGTCATGCGCAGCAAACTTTTCTGGACTTGGCTCATGCTTGCTTGCATATAACATATAGACATATGCGCACACATTAATTAATTAATCCACTAGGTAATTGATCACACGCTTACAAGTAATGGGAAGTTAGCCAAAGCCTGGCCACTCCAGCAACAAGAACAAAGGCCTGTTTTTGGATTTGTTGAAAGGCAGTATATATCTTTTAATCGGCACTGTTTACTCTCTGCAACTTCCTTTCTCTTCTCAAGGAAGCTTTTATCTGTGATGTCCATGAGTCTGCCTCCTGTTTTGTTTCTATTATCGTTGAGGTGGGAGTTCCCTTGACTAGCATCATCAGCATGCTTTAATGAAAGAGTAAGTCCTAAAAGGGTGCCTGTATTTTGACAAAACAGAGCTGCATTCCCATTTTGAGTCTTCAACTCATGCACAAATCTTGATGTGTTGTTGATCCTTTCTGAACCTGTTTTCTTACTTATAAACTGTGGTTAAGTTACAAATGATGGAGAATTCACGCACACCCCTTAAACACAAGACCTACCGAAATCTTTCATTTTATAGATCACAGCTGCCACTGCCCTCATTCTCTGTGACATTTTCCAGGCACTGTTTTAGGTCATCCATTCAACTTGGAAAACAATGTCCAGTTTACTTAGCTAACAGCATCAACTACTGGAGTTTGGAAACTTCACATTAATGGAACCTGCGGTGATCGTCCATTTAGGAACGAGGTGCGTGGTTCTCAGAAGAGAAACGGAGGGACTGGAGAGAAAAGTTTCGTGGCCTGGGCAGTGCATTAGTGGCTTGTCGCTTTTCTCATTGCTATGACAAAGTACACAACAAAGCAACATGTCAGGAAGGGTGATGCCGGCCCACAGTCGAGGACTCACCCCTGGTGTGGCAGCACGAGGTCACACTGGTCTGCAGCTATGAGGCAGAGAGGGAAGAATTCAGCGCTAAGCTGGCTTCCTTCTGTTTTGTGTTCAGTCTAGGACTTGAGCACATGGGATGGTGTTGCCCACATTCAGCCTGGGGTCTTCCCTCCTCATTAAAGCTCTTTGGAAACACCCTCACAGCTGCTGCCGAAGGTGTGTCTCCTAAGTGATTTCAAATCTGGCCAAGCTGACATCGAAGGTGAACCATCACAGATGCTTCATAGATTTGATGATGAAACACTGAAGTGTGTGAATGAGACAGAGCCGCAGGAGATAACGTGTTGACCAGATTTCCATATGCATTTTTTGTCTACTTAGATTTAGAAGTCTCTGATAAGTCTTTCTTTCACGTCTACCCATCTTTCAACAAAGCTGAAGAAACAACATTTAAAGTGCACCACTGGCTGTGCCTTTGTGGTTCAGGTTCTGATGGGAAGGTTCTGGAAATAGTTTGCTGACACAAGTCATGGGCTTGCATTTTTACCCTCCCTAAGCTGCTGAACACTGCCGGAGCTGATGCTCACCTGGTAGAATTCTAGTGTAATACCCGGAGCAGCACTGGTGATCTGGCTGGGCCTCTTGGATTCGGCCCCCACAACAAACTCCAGTGGAAATTGGAAGGAACGCGATGTATTTCTCTTCACAGCAGCTGTATCCAGGCTGAGGGTCATAGAGAAGCCCGTCACAACAAACCTGAAAGTTTGGAACCAGTTTGAAAGAAATATTTTAAAAAAATAAGCACTTTTACATTAAAAAGTAAATATATCCACTTAAGAATATTGTATCTCATGGATGATAATTATTTTCTCAAAAGGCCTTGAAAGGTGACCATACCACCTACAGCTATAAAAATGTGCTCTCCAGCCCCACGCAAATGTCAGTTGATACAATGCAGCTTTCTTTCCACTCAACTAAGCTTTGCTTTGTGTTATATTATGTAAATGTAAATTACTTTTAGGCTGCCAATGCTTCCAGCATAAAGGTACTTATAACTGTAAATGAACCAATTCCTTCACATATATATCTTTATTCTAATGATTGCTTAACTTGAGAACATTACACCAATGCAATTACTTCTCTCTTCTTTTTGTTGAATATGTTGGATTTTCCTTATAATGTAAATGATCATTTGTTTATGGGCTCAATCTCCCAAATAAGGCAATCTCCCCTTTCTCTCTTTTTCTCTCTTTTTTGCTCTTTTTCTCTTTCTCCTCCTCTCTGTATATGTACACACATATGTACATACACCTATACAAACATATAACACAGACTACTAAGACATGGAAATTGATTTTGAAAAGTCCTTTAAACTGTTTCCACCAGAAGCTAGCTGCACAAAAAAAATTTTATGCTTGAACAATCAAATAAGTATTTGTATCTTTATGACATATATATGCTCGGTGATGGTGGCAAAGGCCTTTAATTTCAGCACTTGGGCCGCAGAGGCAGGTAGATCTCCATGAGTTTGAGGCCAGCCTGGTCTACAGAGTGAGTTCTAGGACAGCCAGAGTTACAACAGAGAATCCCTGCCTTGAAAAACAACAACAAAAAAAAGTCAAAAAAACCAAAACACACACAAAAAAAACCCCAAATCAGATCCTGAATAGCAGCTGGAAAGTAGCTTCAGAACCTAACTTGTACTTGGCATGAGTTACTTCAATTAGACAGACACTTCTTGTGGAAGACAAAATCAACACCGTTTATCAAATACTTCCCATTTTCCTCTTGGTGATGCCTCCACGTTGGAACCAAGCTTAGAGCGGTGACCTAGAACACATCACCACAGTCTTCCACAGTCCCACTCACTCATTCACGTTATCTAAGTTATCTAAGAGCAAAGGGATCGACTCTAATCCAGGCTCGCAGGGAGCTTTTGTAAACAAACAGTAATGCATTTATTCATTTTGTTGGATTTTGTTAGCAATGAGTATTTAAAGTCAGTTTCATTTTAAGCATAAATTGGATGACATTTTCTTTCAAGGTCATATTCTGCATAAAAGCTTTGTGAGGTTATGTACCATGCTTAACAGTTCCAAGAGAAGGCATTTTTGGAAATAATTTCGAGAGCTGGAGAGGTGGCTCAGAGGTTAAGAGTACTGGCTGTTCTTGTAGAGGACCTGGGTTCAGTTCCCAGCACCACAAGGCAGCTCTCAACTGGCCGTTGCTCCAACTCCAGGGGATATGACACCCTCACACAGACATACATGCAGGCAAATCACCAATGCACATACAACAAATGAATCTTTTGCCTAGTGGTGGTGGTGCATGCCTTTAATTCCAGCACTTGGGAGGCAGAGGCAGGCAGAGCTCTGAGTTCAAGCCCAGCCTGATCTACCAGAGCTAGCTAGTTTCAGAATAGCCAGGGCTACACTAAGAGAAACCCTGTCTGGAAAAACAAAAAATAAATGTTTCTCACATTTTCATCAGAAGTACTAAATATCAAGTCCTTGTATAAAACTACTAAACAATATATATTTGTTTTTCTAAAAGCTCTACATTTTACCTGGCAGATATTTTACAATAATTTTAGAGATATACAAATTGTAAGGTTGCCAAGCAACTAGCTTTATGTGTCTCTTACATAGTCACTACTGTTAAGCAAGTGGCAGCCATAATAATTTATATTTCGATCCATATTGCTTCAGAAACTCACTTTATTAATTACGAAGTTCCTTTCTAGTGAATCTTATGGATTTAGGAGTAGCCTTAGTCACTGAACGTGTGATGCTGCTGATAAATAGGACATTATTTCATTAGATGAAATCTTACCTTCAAACCAAGTATTTTTCTGTGTTGTTTGTCAATAAAAGCCATTTACAAAACCCTCTGTCTGGCTGTATTATTGATCGGAATCCTAAACAGCGACTAATATGAACATTAATCTACAAATGACCATAATCCTAAAATATTTCTGACAAAGCAGGAGCAGTCCTGTTCATGGCTACTTCTCAGAGCTGTGTGAACAAACAGCCATCTGTAGCAGAATGGATTTGTAATAATGAAAATTTCAAGTCCCCCAAGCTGATACAAATTTAAGGGTGTCCTCATCATCCTAATAAACCAATATTTTCTGAAAAGATGATAAAAAAAAAACCCAGGAAGGCTAAAATGCTCATGAGGTCAGTAGAAATTTGATAGGATAGCATAACGTGAAAAGCATTTCTTGAAACAGAGCATGGCGCAGGGAACCTGGGGTTTCTCCTAGAATGTCTAGTGAGAGAAAACATTGCACTGGGGTATGTGAAAAGATCTACCTTAGTTTCTGGAGAATAGCAAGTGTGCCCACAGAGCTTTGCGGGGTGCTGACACCTGACTGCCTTGCATAGCTCATCACTGTGTTTCTCTGTTAATGTCCAGGTTTCGGAGCATGGGCGCCATGTTTTCCTTAAAAGATCATATTTGAGAATGATGCCATTTGGATTTTCTGGTGTCACCCAATCTATTTGGAGGGATCTGCAACAGATAAAAGATATACGAATACATATAAATACATATACATGTAAATATATATGTGTATATACGTATGTGTATATGCATGTGTGTGTTTGTGTGAGATGTGCTTCATAATTACATGATCGCAGAATCACTTCAGGCTAGAAATCAATACTATAGAAAAGACAACATTTAACTCAACAACTGCTATCAGTCTTACTCAATCTTCTATATTGGCCATAAGGCCTTATTTCATGAGCAGTTCCCTAACTAGAGTGGTAGGCGTTGGCACTACACATCTCATACATTCTGATGCATATGCTAATATGCATGCTCATATACATGACTGCCACTCAGCATGCTTTAAGACTCACTCCAGAGTGTTTCAGTTTGGGGAGATTTATGAACCCGATCTCCCAATAAGGCAGTATCTTCCACAAGAAGGGTCTAATTGATGTAACACGTGACAAGTACAAATTCTGAATCCACCTTCTAGGTCACAATTCAGGGTTTGTTTTTTATAGAGCATAAAGATACAAATACTTATTTGATTGTTCAAGCATATAATTTTTCATGCAGCTAGCTCCTGGTTTGGGAATAAAGGCATGTGCCACAACGGTCAGGCAAATGATTTATCTGTTTTATGTGCATTGGTGATTTGCCATAATACATGGCAGGTGTTTAATGTTGAAGTTTCAGAGGCAAGAATAAAACATCCTTCTGACAATCAAGAGAACCCACAAGACACCAGGTTAGCTGAAGCGGAGCACAGGAAGCAGCCTTAGTAAACACAGCAAAAGCTGAACTATGGCAGATGTAACATCCTCTTTCTATGCCTCTCCTTTACAAAATCACAGACAGGTGGCAAGGCATTCGGCTGGCCAAAGATGTACTGTAAAACAACTGTGGAACTGTGGGCAGTGTTGACTCTCTGGACATGGCTGTCACCTTCTCCCTTCTTCTCTGTAGGATGTCTTCAGTAATGTCTGTCTGTGGTAGTCTAAGATCTGAGATCTCTGAGACAATGTCATCACCCATCCATCTCTGTTTGGATCTTACTGTGGAAATCTCTATGGTTGGCCCTTTCACTTGCAGCTAAAATCAATCCCCCAATTGAGAAAATCTTCAATATCATCAACATCTTCCAAAAGGTCTCTGACATTTCTTCAAATTTGAATCAGCACTAGATGGATTTGTTTCTTTGGTAACTCTTTAGCTCATACACGGTTTATGGTTAGAAGTCTAAGAACTGGAGACTCCCATTAACAAATGCCTTTACAGAGAACATTTGATTTTAAATTTTGAGTAACCATTTCATTTTAGACAGAGGCATACTATGGGGGACAGGTACACAATGAGTGTTTAACAGCTGGCCTCAACTTACTGCCTTCTGCATGATATGCTAGTATGTGAATATTCCATTTGCAGCGGTGACTGAGATCAGAAACGTGAAGCTCCCCACAGAAGATAAATGGAATCAAGAGTCTCTCATGTCTCACATCTGTAATTCCACAGTTGGGAAGCTGAGACAGGGGGATAGCAATGATTTTCAGGCCAGTTTAGGCTGTCTCAAAACACAAAACAAAGATCAATGTTCAGATTAATGCAATAAAATCTGCCTAGGTTCTATGCATGTGATGTCTTCATAGTGTTCTCAAAAAGCAGAAAGTAGTTAAAAGTATGAAACACTGCTCCAGAGACTTGACATATTTTTGAGGCATATCATAGCCAGCTCTGCC